>CM062813.1:1012204994-1012624994 GCA_031772625.1 Pinus tabuliformis | reverse complement strand
TCTATAGGCCTCTATCTCGAATTTCTCGCTTGAATCGGTCGCAACTCTTGCATCTGTAAATTGGAAACGATCTCTTGCTTGTTGACTTGCGGTCTGTCCATTCCAGTGGTTCAGGACTCGGGCTATAGGGCATATTTTCGATAGTCAAAGGCCTCTTCAATCTATCTGATGTATGAGGAGTTCATCTTTTCGATCTCTTTCTTTCCTGGGTGAAGGAGCTAGCTAAACCAGTTCCAGAGTTCATGAGTGAATTGCAATCAAATCAATGGTTGCTGATGGCCTGCTCAAGTATCATATAAAACCATTGAAATTGATGTGGGGGGATAAGATGAAATACATATGGTGCAAGTACTCCTTGTATTAGAATCCCCCCTGACATCGCTGGATTCCCTACTTGCAATACGGAGGAGCCTCTATCAGTAGGAAGACGTTACTGTCGAATCTCAGCCTCTACCAGCTCAGCAGCCTCGTCCCAGCTGGAGTCAGTCTTAGACTCTTCTTACTCTTCACTCCTTCCAACAGGGGACCGAGGAGTGGTAATAGATGGGACAACCAAGGAAGGAAGAGAAAGATGGGCGAGGTGCTCAGGTCTCAGCAAGCGATCTGCTGAATGACCCTTCGCTGACGGGACTCGGTTCTAAGCCGCGATTCGGAGGAAGCTCTTTCTTTCCGCGATTGGTAAGAGCTACTGCAAGAAATAAAATTTAGCAAAGCGATCAGAAAGAAGAATTCAAGAAAAGCATGAAATGTACAAGGGATTACCCTGGCGTCTCTTGCAAAAGACCTCGGGACAGAGTGCTTCCTCTCCTCTAAAGAGACAGACAAAAATTCCCAGTCTACTCTCAAGATGATGGGCTCTTTGTACCGGAATCGGGCAGGCCTTGGACTAGTGCTAAGGAGGCATCTCCCGGCGACAGGTAGTCAGTCCTCGAGTTAGAAAAAGATTGGATCCTATAACTATACAAGACCTAGGCTAGCACGAGGTCAGCGCCAGTTAGGTCGTTCAAAAGAAACTCATTAGAATCCTATCAAAGTTCGGATTCACTTGGATAACTCCTATACCAAAGTGATTTAAGACTCGACTCAAAAGAGGGGGCAGAGGAAGCCTAAGGCATGCCCCGGCTAGTGTAACTGATCTCTCTACTCAATTCATATCGTCAGTTATATGGTTGCTTCATCCAAGAGAGGGTAAGAAGGTTCGAAATCATCAATGAGAGCTGGCTATCGCTTCCTCCTTACCCTCATCGACTGGGGTACCTAATGCTGGTAGTTGGCTGACTTGGTTAATGGCTTGATGTCATATGTGTGCCAAGTTAAGAAGGTTAGACCGACTAGTTGAAAGGCTTTTCAACTCCGGAATGGGTCATTTCATTGAATGTGTTAAGCCTATATTTCTGGCTCTCATCTCCTTTTCTCTCAGATCGAGTGGTGGAACTGCTTTCCCGTCATAATTGTCCCTGTTGGCCCAGTAGTTCATTAGTCTTGCAAGTCAGCTCTTCGAACCTTAGGGAAATCAGTCTTTGACTCCCTTCCCCTTCTTGCATCTCGGAGGGTTTTCCGGCTAGTGGGTATCTTACCTATTGATTAAGGTGCGAAAACTTTCCTCGCAGTATTTCTTTTTCCAATTCTTCTTGCTAACAGGGCATTTTCCCTTCCTCCAACATAATTCGATCCTATCCTCATCTACTATTATACCTCTTGCTTGTGGGCAAGAATATGATATGAGTGTCGGCACTTCCTTTCCTTACTGCGCCGACAACAGTTTCTTTTCTTCTTGAACAACAACCATGGCATTCGATGCAGCTCCTTCTCTAAGACATTTGGATTTGGCATTTGTCCATCTCTAGCCTTTGAAAGCTGTCCTAATCCTCTTACTAAGGGGATTCTTTTCTGATTCGTCTTTTAGACTAGCACCAGCCTTTATCCCCCAGTTCTTTTACAGCCTTTATTCCGATTCCGCAAGTTGAATGTCGGAAATCCCCCTCACGGGGAGCCTAGTCGAAGGAGTAGTTCGCAGAGCACTATTGAAAGGCTATGTGCAAAGGAACAGGGGCAGCTATCTGGGCTATGAAAAAGGGAAAGTGTTCTTGCGTGGAAAGGGCCTATAAAGCTTTTGGCCGGGCTACTATTACTAGTAAGGCTGCAAAGACAGCTATCTTCTCCTTGCTTGCTCCCTGGGGGGAACCCAAAAAAGCACCATTCCCACTAGCTACGAGGAAGAGCGACCTAGTCTCTTACAAAAGAAGTTGTGGACTCAAATATGATGCTCGTACAACTATTTTGATTTCCCTCGGGAAGAGACCCCTTCTTGGACATATACTCGATCGGGATACCCGGCTAGAAAATGACTCCATTTATGCCTTTTGCAAGGCCTACCCTTTATAGAAAGAAGAGGAGTTAGACTCACCTGATCGTAGACCCACCATAGGAGGAAAAGAAAGCAGCCTCTATCAACTTCTTACAGGACGTAGTAACTACCTACCCTAATGAGGATATCAAAAGTCTAGTGAAAATGCACATATTATATTAAATATATTTTAAAATAATAAATTCAAATGATCAAATTTAAAAATTCAAATTCTTAAAAGAATTTAAAAAATGCTTAATCTACTTATACATTACAAGAAAACACATATTAAATAATAAAAAATCTTAATATCATTAAAAATTATATCACCAAATTCTAAAAAAATAAACCATTTTATCTATTAATTAAACTCTGACCATTCATTTACATCGAGGTAATTATCTATACTTACACTCTTAAATCCATCTCCAAGGTACATTTATGCATCAAATGAATGTAAGTTTAGAAGTGTGCATCATGGTTCTAATGTTTTTTTTTTTTAAGTAATATTGTTCTATTAATATGATACAAAAATTTGTTACAGAAAAGCTTGATCTCAAAATTACTAAGCATCAATCATCATCAAAAAATAAATATGTTTGTCTTTCACTGCCCCAACATAGGGGAAACCAATCTATGAAAAAGAAAGAACCCAGACAGGTGTTATCAATGTTGACCAAAAAAACAGAGAGAGACATTGCATAGCTAGAACCATAAACAGTTAACCAGAAAAAAAAACCATTCAAACTAAGAAGCATCCACCTGGCAAAAAAAAAATAGTATCTGGCTGCCATGCGTCAAGACTAGAGATTCTCCGGAGCCGGTTCCTCTTCGGTCCGACACGCATATTTGTACCAATCATCGTCTTCCTTAGGCACACCACTTCCCTGCGCTGGAGGAACAACCTCAACGCTACTTGTGCCCACATGGATTTCAGACGTGTTGCCTTGTCAGTTTCTCGAGGCCCTCATGTCACCATGTTTACTATCCATAGCTAGTTGACCGCCAGCGACAGCTTTGTCATGCAAGGCTGCTTTGTCATCGTTATGTTACTGATTACCAGAGATGCTAATACCGCGGTTATCATGGTTCTAATGTTAATCAACAATATAATTTATAATTTACCAAATGACCTTTAGAATTTTCATAACAAGTTATATTTATTTGTATCATCTCCAATTTTTTTGAGAGGAAACCGGAGATGTCTCTTTATGTTTCATTCGAGCCATGCTTTGAGCTTTTCTCACCGCAATGATAGACACACAATAACAGGATCTACCGTTTGACATCCCTCTACATTGTTCATGGCCTAGTATTATATAAAAACAAAATTTAACTTATACAACGTTTTTTAATAACTAAACCACGTGGAATTCCTTTTACTTGTGTGATCTGAAAAAAGGAATAGTGTCATAAAGGAAGGGGAATAATCCCTTTGATATTGCTTCAATCTATTATTATATGCATGAGCACATCAATGTTATTTTCCATTTTTCTTTCCATTGTTAGGGTAGAAATATGTTATTTATTTTTCCTTTGCATTATTATAGTGGTAAATGTGATTATGTTAAATTGTTGGGCATGAGTGGATTAACAATTTTTTTTTTTATAGATTGGTGTAAGGTCATATTTTAGTTTGATTTGGGATAGGAAATTTTAGTTTATTTTCATTCTAAGATAGATATTATGATATATATCTTATTTTTCAAGGACATTATATATAATGTTATATTTATTATTTTTGTGTTAGATGATTCATGTTATCTATATATATATTCATCTAAATTATGTTGATAGTTATGATAGTAATTGATATTCATGATTTTTATGTTGCTTATTATGTATAAATTTTAATGACTTATTTTTATAATTAAATATTACTAATAATTGTCTAGGTGTAGCAAGAGACTATATCGGTGCATAGGTGCATGATGGGAAAATCATATTGGTTTGGTTATTGTTGAAAATTGACATTGAATATATATATATAGCTACACCATATTGATGACATATTAGTGCATACATCACAGATTATGTGCTTTCCAAATGACTCAAATATGGTAACACAGGTTATATGGACTTGGGTTGGATTTTATGTGGAGGGTGTGTATTGGAATCCCTGACCCCAACTGCTAGCACTCAAGTCATGGCTTAGGTTGCAAGGTGTTGTGCATCCTCACCTTGAAGTTGCATGATGCCTTGATGGTTGGATTATGGATTTGATCACTCACGAGAGTAGTTGAAGGTCACACATCAAAGAGAAAACCTTGATCATAAGTTAATAGTATTTTGAGAACAAAAAGAAACCCTAGACTTAACCATTATCTCCGCCTTCATGCCTAAGATCCACTAAATTAATTATGGATACTTTAAGGGCAAGTATTTTGGCACCCTTGGAGTATTGAGTAGAAGGGCTTGAAGAGAACAATGAACTCGACATTATTAGTATTTTAGTTGAAAGGAAAGTGTTGTGGCACCTTTGGAGCATCGAGAAGAAGGCCTTTAAGGGAACAATTGAGTTAGAAACCTTGGCATCGAGAAATATAACTTTCAAACTAATGGGTCAATATAATAATTTTAAAATGTACAATTATAAATACTATTAAAATAATAGTTATTTGATAATTAGAAAGAATTTAGAGAAGTTGATGTTAAGATACACCTACAAAAAATTTTAGAAAAATAAAAATTAAGTAATTTTAACTCAATTAAGTATTCCAACCATCCCATAACTTGTGGAGGAAAATTCAGAAGTTAGAAATAATGGAAATAAAATTTTGATCTAATCCTATGATGAAATGGAGGTGGTGTGAATGAAATAAATAAAAAAATTGAATTTAAGAATTATTATATTCACGAGGACACTCGCAAGGAATTGGAATCTATAATAAAATAAAAAAATAACAAAATAAGGGAAGCTAGAATACTAATAATAAACTAAGTGAAAGAAGGTTAGAAATGATAATAAAATAATGGAGGTTAAATAATAAAACAGGAAATGGGATAATTTTTGCATGAGAGACCAGGGGTGATGAGAATCATGTATAAGAGGAGATAAAACTATGAAAGACTCATATGATAAATAAGAGGAGATAAAACTATGAAAGACTCATATGATAAATCATAATGTTGAATGGGTGTCCTATTGTTATACCTATTTTTTGAGACTAAGTTAAGATTTTAGCTTGATGTGTATAGAGTTTCTATTATTTTTAATGGTAACCTTTTGGCTTGATGGCTTACCTACACACTACTACAGCATTCATCTCTTTGAAAACCCTATTGAAGCTCAATGGTCAGGGGGGAATAAGAGTACCTAAGGAGCAACCAGGGAGGTTACCGATGAGTTAGAATATTTGACAAGAATACAATGAATTCAAGGTTGGATATCCTTCTATTGACATAGGAATAAATCAACAAATAACCTATAGATATTTTTATAGTACCTGGATGCAAGGTTGAGTAATGAATGATACTTTGTTAGTTATTTCATTCACATTTGATTATATAAGATCTACAAAGTAGATAAGGTATTGACGGAAATTGGTCTATATTACTAAATTAAATATTTTAACAGTGGATGAAGGTCAGATTCTATCCATGATGTAAATTAGTTATGAAGGCCAACAGAAAATGCTTTTGCGATTTATCATTGTTAATTCTATGATAATGTGGATTATGAGATCATTGGAACCATTGCAATAATTTAATATAATTGTTTGGAATGTGTTATATTAACTCTCAATTATGAATTCAATGATAGAGTAGCTTACTTATTACACATTTTATTGACTTTTGGATTTAAATTAAATGTAGAGTTAATTAATTTCTGTATATTTCTTGTTTTAAGTTCTATGATGAAATTTATGTTTGATGAATGAATCGGTATGTACCTTGATTTTGGTTGCCTATAATACTTGAAATTCCCAATTGAGTAAATGAAATTTAATATTCTTACTCTTCTCTCCTTAAACAAAGATGATAAAAGCCCGTCGCTTAGGTCTATGTAGGATATGGCTTCTGCGTAGATCAACACATTGTCAGGTAGAGAAAATTTCTCCAATTTTATCCAACAAAACCTATAAGAGTAGAACCATCCTTCCCTTCTCCTCTATAGATCTCACCCCACCTTACACACCTTGACATTTTGGCATAAGATATGGGTGCAAATGACTCTATCTTATGAAAAGAACTAAATATATATGTGTCACATCACTATAATTAGAGATGTACATCACTGCATGATCGAACCACAATATAACTCCTTATGAAAGTCCTATGATAACCTCATATGATGATTCGTAGTAGGTTGGGCCCAAACATTAAACCTTCATGACATTTCCAAGCTCCTTTTATTCAATTATTTCCCTTCCCTACAAATAGAAATAAATTTAGTTGCCTAACCTATCGTTTCACATCATTGAACATTGTTACTAACACGCAAGTTCCTAACATTTGAATATGAGCACCCTAGTGTTGCAACATCTAAGCACCCAAAACTAAGCATTATGACCAAGCACTAACTATATTGGAATATCAATTAATTTTGGTTTTAGTGCCAAACCCTTTTTAGAATGGGCCAATATGATAAACAATACTGGTAGTTACTTTTTTGTTACTTGAGTCCAGAAAAATGAGAGATTCAACCCATTGGGATATTGGTGGTCAATCAATAGCAAGATATTGGTGCAATACCTAGACCTTAGAACTTCGATGTGGTTATTTTCTAGTAGATAAACATAAAAAAACGGAAATATATCCACTCCAACTTCTCAGTAGTTGATGGTTTTAGGCTTAGGTATGAGCATTTGACTAAAACACAATACAAAATAAATCCTTGACAACCATTAAGGCTCAGGGTGGAACCTTATGGTGATAACAAGTGAAGGATTATGTGCTGATGATGTGGAAACACCATGTGTATATGCATTTCACATGGATCTAGTGATTTTGCATGAACTGGTGACACATGGCAAATGCTAGCAGTTACATGTCAATAGTTTGACATTAACATTAACATGTAAACATTTACACATGGGAAAGGAGGTGTTAGTGTCATACATGTGTTGTACGGTGATTGTAGGATGGATTTGAGTTGGAAAGCTAAGTTGGCCATTGGCCCTGACCTTTTGTGAATTTGGAGTTTCCCTATTATAGAATTTTCCTGATATACCAATACCCAATATCCTATATTAGCTCATAAAATAACTTACCAAGGGGCCATTTGGTATATAAGTACTATGGCATACTAGAATATTGAAAAAGTTGGATTTGTAGTATATCGACATATCAAAGCTTCAAATAATGGGGAAAACGGAAGATTTAAAACCATCAATATAGAAATAGCTTGATATAACAACTAGGAAGCCGAAATGGACCCCAACTCAAGTGCCACATTCCTAAGGGTTTCAAATTTTTGACCCTATTGAACTATATGAATCCTGATGTGGCCCTGAAAAGGGGTAAACCTTTAAACATGCATAACTTTGTGATTAAAGCTCATAATTAATTAAAATTTGTATTATTGAAAATATATTGACTAGGACAAGGCAATGGTAGTGCAATATTGTAAGTTGAAAATGAAAGAATAAATATGAATCTTACTACGTATTCACAAAATAAACCTTAAGGGTCGTTATAGTTACACTCCATGTCATTAATATAGGTTAAAGGGATTGGTCATGTACAAAGACAGAGCATATGTTGCTAATAAAATATCAAGTTAGAATTATCAATCTTTGTTCCCTTTAAAATAGACCTTTATTACATTGAGAAATGTTATACAACTTAATCTAAGAGAGATGTCCTATTAGATTTTTAAATTTTAAATTAAATTAAAAAAAAACAAAAACAAAACAAAAAAAGTTATTGTTAAATAAAATGAAATTAAAGAAAACATATAAGATAAATTTAATGTTGCCCAATATATATATATATTCAAAACATAAATTAATAATTTGAATTAAGGGAATTACAAAACTACGAAAGTAGAATGCGCTGAGGAACGCAGCAAACCTAACATTCTCGGGGGTGAATATTTTTGGTAATCTCATTCACTTTTCATTTTTTCGAACTCTCCACACATTAATATTTTATAATTTCGCAAGTTGAATAAGTTTGGTGTGTATCATAATAAATTTAATGGGCTTAAAAATAATAAATATTTGTTGGCATTATGAGACAAGTGTTGTTCTTGATGGAAAATCACACTGATGACAAATCATAGTGCAGAAGGATAGCAGCAAGGAATTGATGATCAGTCTACAAGTATGAAGAAAAATATATACACGCTGGTTCACTATATACCAAGTCGTGTATACAAGCAGGTTCACTATATACCAAGTCACGTATACGCAGGTTCGCTATATACCAAGTCGCGTGTACACGCAGGTTGGCTTCAGTAAAAGAGCGTGTATGTGGAAAACTTATCTTTGGTCCGTGGCGGTTATTCCTTGGAAGTTGTGCCTACGGTTTTGGACCATGGTGTCTCGACGGATGTGTTGATCCCTAGTTTTGAAGATGATGGTATTGGATTTCTATGGTTTTGGTTCTTGGCATTAAGCAAGGCCTAAGGCTATATAAGGAGAAGAAGATCATTAGGCAAAGGTATCTGAAATGTCTTGAATATCTGATGAAGTATTAGATCCAGTATGCAGGTTGTGGGATGATGATGCATTGCTTGATCTGAGCTAAGGAGAGATCTCACTGGTTGATGGAGAACGAGATCTAAGCAGATATCGGGATCAAATGGTCTGAAATGAACTATCTTTATATGGTTGATTATGCTTATTCTAGATCTGCATACTGACGCAAATAATGTTCTATAAGTGTTATAGTATGATTGATGTCTGGTACGGCTGCAAATTCATAACGAAATATTTTTAGATCTGTACGCGGGTTGGCCTTGGAAAAAGAGCGTATACACGCAGGTTGGGTTCATCCAAGTGGCATGTACATTGTAAAGCTTGATATTTGAAGTTGCAGATGGGTTTGATGGTTATTGCAGAGTTCTGTGTCTGCTCTGTGTTCTGGTGATTGTATTGATGACAGTGTTTCAGTGATCAATGATGCAGGTTGTACTACAATGTTGATTGTCTTATGGATCCAGTATGAAAATGTATGAAACGTGGTCCCGGGTAGATCGTAGGCCGGCACCTACGTACTGGTAAACATATCAGCCAGTACAAGAGAAAGGGGGTTGTAGCTCCTTTCAGTAGCAGTTGGAGAACAAGTAAAGGTTGGAGCATTCTGTAGGTAGGCACCTACGTACTAGTAAATGGATCGGCTAGTACAAGAGCTAAGAGGGTTGTAGCCCTCTGCAGGTTGTAGCCTGCGTGCTGGTAAAGGACTGCACCAGTACATTGTAAAAGAAATTTCTTATTAAAGAAAAGATAGAGACGACTTGCAGCAGGTGGTTTTCACCCACATTGGGTTTCCACCTTATATCATGGTGTTCATGTGTGTGGCTTTTGTGTGATGATCTGTTCTGTTATACTGCACCTGTTTACTGTTAATATGGTTAATAATGTTCTGATGCATTTACTGAAGATAAGCTAACTAAATCATAAGATTACTGCAAGTACGCTAGTTGCTCTTAACGAAGTCGCATATATACGCTGATATACTTAACTGAAGCTGCGTGTATGAATCTGAGTATGAAATTGAAAAGTTTTATCTGATCTGATAATACTGATTCACCCCCCCCCCCCCCCCCCCCCTCTCAGTATTATTTCCAACAATATTTTCCCTTCTTAGGGAGTCGCAAGTTGAATAAGTTTGGTGTGTATCATAATAAGTTTAATGGGTTTAAAAATAATAAATATTTCCCCTTCTTGGGGTGTCGATTTGTGAAAAAATGTGTATATTAAACAACACCTTTCTACATGTGGCCAGATAATTATAGCTCATTTCAAATGGTTATATTTTGTTTAAATTAACAAATTTATTGAACACTCCATGTACTATCTATCTTGCAAATGAATATAACTCATGTAAAATAATCTATTAATTTAAACTTCAAATTCCAAATTTCATATCTCATATCTGGTTCTGTAAATAAGGAAAGGTCATAAATTCTTTTTCATTTAGTATCACAAATTTATCGCAAAATTAGGTAATAGTAAACATGTAAATGTGTATATATGAAAATCTAGTAAAATTTATGCACGTCTCAATATACAAAATAATTTTGAAATTTTAATTTAGTGATTAGTACTTTAAGAATAATAGATTTAACTTTTTTTGAATATTAATATTAACATATTTTCTTTTTGATAAATTTAATACATTGTTTAATGTTTATAGCTATAAATTAATGTGTATACTAAGTTCATTTTGTAAGAATTTACAGGGTAAGTTCCACAGAAAGAATACCAAAAGGATACCGCTCACAACCAGATCTCAAATCAATACACCAGTATTTTTGACGTGGTTAAAACCCTCAGAGTGCAAGGAGGGAAACAGTCCACGGCCTGTCCCAACGTGGGTACTACAGGCAATTTATTAATCAAAGAATGAAAATTTACATAAGCTTCTCTCATGCACGGATTACCCGAACAATGACCCTCCATGCGCTTTAAATAGAACTCATGGACCAATCGGGTGTCAAGCCACGGATCAAGTGTAGGTAATACCGAGGTGAGAGTGAACCATCGGATCAATACATATCGTGACCGTCGGATTGTAAGTTACAAAATGTACAACGGTAAAGAAACACACTTTACCTAACTCTAACCTAACTCTATACTAGACCAAGTTGAACTTAACTATATCCTATGTGTCGGAATATCCTAACATCCCCCCTTAAGAACAACTTGGGATAGGATTGAAGGATTTACAAATATGACACAATAGGAGAAGGAAGGAGGCACTAGAGCCTATCCCCCCTTAGTGACAACTTCCTGAACTCCAAGCATATATCGAAGTTTAGTGAACTTCGCCTCTGTGAGAGCCTTTGTGAAGATGTCTGCAACCTGATCATCTGTTGGACAATATTGCACTTCAAGAACATGGTCATGAATGAGCTTTCTGATGAAGTGCATGTGTAGTTCAATGTGTTTGCTGCGCTGATGCTGGACTGGATCTTTGCATAGCTGAATGGCACTTTGATTATCACACCAAAGTGTGGTTGGATGCTGCTGCTCAAAGCCAAACTCTGATAGGATCTGACGAAGCCACAAGGCTTCCTTACTAGCTTCCACGGCACCACGATACTCTGCTTCTGCTGATGAAAGAGAAATGGCAGCCTGTTTCTTACAAGCCCATGTAATAGGTCCTGAACCAAGAGTGAAGACATAACCGGCAGTAGACTTCCGATCATCAAGGTCACCAGCCCAATCAGAATCAGTGAAACCAACTAACAGAGGAGCTGCTTTGGCACTGTAATGAATCCCAAACTGTACTGTACCTCGAACATAACGAAGTATTCTTTTAGCTGCTTTCCAATGACTTTCACGGGGATTTTGCATAAAACGAGCAACAAGGCCAACAGCAAAGGAAAGATCAGGACGAGTATGGGTTAAATACAAGAGTTTTCTGACAAGTTGACGGTATAAGGTAGCATCAACTTCAGGAGAAGTACAAGAGACTGAAAGTTTGACTCCAGACTGAAAGGGAGAAGGGGCTGGCTTACAGTCTTCCATGTGAAAATGACGAAGAATATCACAAGCATACTTGGACTGGGAAAGGAAAATACCCTCTTGGGATTGCAAGACTTGAAGACCGAGAAAATAGTGTAAGTGTCCTAAGTCTGTCATTTCAAATTTCTTTTTAAGGCTGGACTTCACATGGTTTATAAGGTTGGGATCACTACCAGTAAGAATAAGATCATCAACATAAAGAACAAGGATGATAAGAGAGTTGCCCACTTTCTTGGTGTAGACAGTATTGTCAGAATGACACCTAGAAAAGCCAGATTCTAAAAGAAAGCTATCCATTTTGGCATACCAAGCCCGAGGAGCTTGCTTGAGGCCATAAAGGGATTTCTTAAGTCGACAAACGAGGCTGGAGTCTGTTTGTATGAAGCCAATGGGTTGTTCCATATAGATTTCTTCCTGCAAGTCCCCATGCAAGAAGGCAGATTTAACATCCATTTGATGGACTTCCCATTTTAAAGAGGCAGCAAGGGAAAGAACAAGGCGGATAGAGTTCATTTTGGCAACTGGAGAGAAGGTTTCAGTGTAGTCAATGCCTTCAACCTGTGAAAAGCCCTTAGCAAGTAGACGAGCTTTATGTTTATCAACTTTCCCATCTGGTCCATACTTGGTTCTGTAAACCCATTTGCATCTAACAAGTTTTCGTCCCTTTGGTAGAGGAACAAGATCCCATGTATCATTTGTCATCAATGAATGATATTCTTCATTCATAGCTGCTTCCCAATGTGGATGGCCTGAAGCTTCTGCAAAAGTGTCAGGATCATGATTTACTGGAGCTTGAGCCAGTAAAGAAGAGGCTCTTTCAAACTGAGAACGTGTACGTCGCTGATCTGTAGGATCACCGGCAAGATCACCTGCTGCATCCCGAGTAGCACGGACCCATCTTGGAAGTTGAGGATCCTGAGAAAGTGGGGGAGGATTATCATCCTCGCTTTCATCATCAGAAGAAGAAATGTTTTCAAAGATAGAAGAGATAGGAAGAGGTGGCACATCCGCCGGACTAGGCTCGCAGGCCGATTTATTTTCATCAAATTTTACATCTCTTCTAATGATAACATTTTTGGACTTAAATGGAATAAGTCTATAACCTTTTACATCTTCAGAATATCCAACAAAAGTACATTTCTCACTCTTAGGTTCTAAAGCTTTATGCTTTTCATCTGGAATATGGGCCCATGCTTCACTTCCAAACACACGAAAGTGACTTACATCTGGTTTAATGGAACTCCAAGCTTCTTCTGGAGTGATATTCTCTAGAACCTTAGTAGGAGTGCGATTGATTATATAATTTGCACAATTAATTGCTTCGGCCCAAAAACTAAGACTGAGTCCTTTAGATTGCAGCATACAATTAGCCATTTCCTTTAAGGTGCGATTTTTCCTTTCAGCTACACCATTTTGTTGTGGAGTGTATGGAACAGTATGTTGCATTTGAATTCCATTTTCAGTGCAAAAGTTGATGAATGCGTTTTTAACATATTCTCCACCATTATCAGTTCTTAGCTTAAGAATTTGATGTCCAGATTGTTTTTCAACAAATGCTTTGAAGGCCAAAAAAGTGGTAAATACTTCGCTCTTGAGTTTTAAGAAGTATACCCAAGTGCGTCTGGAGAAATCATCAATGAAAGTTAAGAAGTACTTGCAGCCAGAGAATGAAGCAACAGGAAAAGGACAACATAAATCACTGTGCACAAGCTGTAAAGGGGCTGAGGCGTGCCAAGAGGCACATTTGTCAAAACTGTCCCGATGATGTTTTCCGAGTACACATCCGGAACAAACACCATCTTTGCAAGATACCATAGGAAGACCTGTCACCATATTTTCTTTACATAGATGCTGAAGGGAGCGATAGTTTAAGTGACCAAACCGCTCATGCCAAAGTTTGCTCACTTCATCATTATGAGCAACAAATACTGAGGGAAGATGGGATGACCCAAAGTTGTGAAACTTATACAACCTTTTGGAATCATCAGCAAGACCAGTAGCTAGAATCTGTTTAGGATCTTTTAGATCCTTGATTACAACATCATGAGGTGAAAATTCAACAATTTTACCTTCACCTGAATGAGTTATCTGATAGACAGATAGAAGGTTGCAGGATAAGTTTGGAACACATAATACATCATTGAACTGACCATTGTCTAGATGAACAGTTCCAGTCCCTACAACATTAAGAGATCTATCATCACCAATATATATATATTTTTGGTGTTACAATCATTTAAAGAAGAAAACATGGCTTGGTTTTTGGCCATGTGACAAGAGGCTCCAGAATCAATGAGCCACTCATGAGAATGAGAAGAAGAAGAAGATACATTTAATGCATAACCAGACTGAGATGATTGACGATGACATGCAGAAAGTGTCGTTCCGGAAGTTGAAGTTGAAGTAGGCTCCAGATGGATGTTATGTTTCTTCATTGCGGCTTCCAAGGCTTCCATCTTCTTAAAGCATTTAGATTCTAAGTGGCCATCTCGATTACAAAAGTTACAATGTCTATCAGTCTTCTTCCATTTGTTTTTATTGGTCTTATCATTTTGCTGAAATGATCTTTCATTTTGAGGCTGAGATGGTTTAGGACCATTCTTTTGAGGATATGACTTCTTAGGATTCTTTGAATTTGGGTGCTGCTGGGCGGCTAATGCTTTCGTGGAAGAGTTTCCAAGATTAAGAAGACCAAGGTGTAAGAGTTTTTCTTGTTCTCTTATTAAGGAATCACAAAAGGAGTCAAAGGAAGGGGCCTTGTATTCTTGTCCTTGACAAATGAAAGCTTCCCTTGTAGAATGGAAAGTGGAAACAAATACAGAGTAGGCTGGTCCTAACTTAGTAAGGATGGAATAAATAAGGTTACCATCATCTTTCTTAACTTTAACACCTTCCAAGAGATATCTAAGGGTCTTGAATTTGGACAAGAAATCTTCAATGCAAGAAAAATTATTAGGATCCAAAGTAAGCAGCTCATTTTCAAGTTGATGGGATCTAATTTCATTTTTAATCCCAAAAACTTTAGCAAGTTTTTCTAATCCTTCATGAGGAGTCTCAAGTCCTGCAATGTGGAATCTAAGATCAGGAGAAATAGACATCCCTATCAAACCACGTGCTTGATCTTGTCTATTTTCCCATTTTGCCGCCTTGTCTTCATCTGTTGGTTTCTTCTCTTGGTTTGTGGCTATTCTGAAGAGACCTTTACTTCTAAGTAAATCTTCCATGTATTCTACCCATTGGAAGTAGTTAGTGCTGTCAAGAATGACTTGGCATGGAATTTCCATTTTTTTAAAAAACCTGAAGCTGAAGATGCTGAAATTAAGTGTACCAACGGATAGATCTCGAAAAAATAGGCGGTTTTAAAAAAAACGGCTCTTAAAAAGGCTTCCGGATGAAGAAGTTATGGCTTTTTGAAAAAAACTTGTTGACGTTGCCGGCAAAGTGCACGAATGTGCGGGAATGAAAGATCCGCCCCGACAAAATGGAGACTTGAACCCAAGACCTCTACTCTCTAAAAATAGCTTTGAACCAATTGATCTATACAAAAAATTTGAGAGAGAGAGAGAGAGAGAGAGAGAGGGGGGAGGGGCCTCGGTTTGCGTGCTTGCCTTGAGAAAGCTCTTTTTCCCTACAAAACACAAAACACAAAACCCAACACGAATATGCAAAGAAAAACGAACCTTGCGGCTCGAAGTTAGCTTTAGCCAAAAAACTAGAAATTTTAAAAAAAAATCTCAAGGTTAGCTTTAGCCGAAAAACTAAATATTTTTCTCAATGTTTCTGATTTTCCGAGATCACACTAAGGTGCAAGGAAAAGAGCATACGCATGAGAAAAATCCTTCCTTTCTGTTTCTGATTTGCCCAGATCGCACAGAGTCGCAGGGCAAAGAGCATATGCAGAAATGAAAGGTATAGATCCGGTTAAAAAAAAAGGCTAAATACACTGAGACCGAAATAAGCAGAGAGAAATTAACAGTAAACTGCAAAAAAAACACTATATACCTCCCGATCTGAAAAATGACGCAGCTAGGGCTACCGGAAACCTTTTCGCGTGAAACGAAAGGGGTTCCTCACTGGAACAGATGCTCCGAACGCAACAGAGCAGTCCTCTCGGCCTGAAAGCAGTCAGAAACAGCAGATCTAGGAAACGACAGCCACATGCAGTTCTACCGGCTTCAGATTTGGATCACCAATGGACGCGGCCCTCAAATAGCTTTGATACCATGTAAGAATTTACAGGGTAAGTTCCACAGAAAGAATACCAAAAGGACACCGCTCACAACCAGATCCCAAATCAATACACCAGTATTTTTGACGTGGTTAAAACCCTCAGAGTGCAAGGAGGGAAACAGTCCACGGCCTGTCCCAACGTGGGTACTACAGGCAATTTATTAATCAAAGAATGAAAATTTACATAAGCTTCTCTCATGCACGGATTACCCGAACAATGACCCTCCATGCGCTTTAAATAGAACTCATGGACCAATCGGGTGTCAAGCCACGGATCAAGTGTCGGTAATACCGAGGTGAGAGTGAACCGTCGGATCACTACATATCGTGACCGTCGGATTGTAAGTTACAAAATGTACAACGGTAAAGAAACAAACTTTACCTAACTCTAACCTAACTCTATACTAGACCAAGTTGAACTTAACTATATCCTATGTGTCGGAATATCCTAACACATTTTTACAATTAATATTAATATTAATAAATTTAGTTTAATGTTTTTAATATTAATGGAGCTGAAAGTATTTATTCTTCGTTAGTCATTAGATAAGAAAGAAAGAAATTAAATATTGCATATATTAGAGAAATATAAATTATATGAAACATCTTACAAATATATTAATATATGTTAGAGTTTATAGAAACTACATATAGTATAAGTAAAAACCAATTATATAATATATGAAAAAGATTATACCCTTAAGTAATAATGGATAGATTTTTTCTAATAATGTTATTTTTATTAATAATTTTTTAATAAATGAAACGTAAAGTTATTAACCAAAAAATACTTATTATAAAATAGACCTATCACATATTATAAATTAGACATAGGAGTTTAATTAAAAAATTGAAGTAATATTAAAAATGCATTGAATAAACTCGGATGCAGGTGAAATAAATGACATCTAATGATCTTAATGATGAGAGGAAGAGTGTGGTACTACCAGATGCAGACCAACGCGGCTATCCATGAGTGTATTTGGCTCAAGCTAGATAATCTTAAGAGAGGAAGATTTACCCTGATTTCTGTAATAAATGATCACTCTGTAGGAAAATTTGTTTGTGACCCTTCTTCCCTCATGAAGGGATATGATGTTGAACAATGTTTTTCAGAGAATGTTTACCCAATTCGAGATAGTAACACAAAACCAGCAAGTGCAAATCCTACAGGACCATGTATTCAAGCTAATCTTTCATAAGACCAATAGGGTGCTCAATTGCAGAACCCATGTGTGTATGTTTCACTGATGACTAGTAAATTTGTACCTTGTCATACTGGTCGATTCATGTGGAGTCAGTTTGTTCTCGTTGACTTTCAATAAAAAAACTAGTTGTGTACTATTTAAAGGTTCTCTGGGATTCCTAAAATCTCCAATGTGTAATATCTTATAAGACAAATCTCTGAGACTCCAAGGAATTCTCCGACTTTTGGTGCAGATCAACCCACATCTCAGAGAATCTACGGAAAAGCATGGCCTATAATATCTACTTTTAGGATGATTCTGATGTACTTTGTCAGAGTATTAAAGCCCAAGGAGATGCCTTATGCTCCCTCGAGTAATTATAAATAAGGGAAGAGAATCCTCTCCTCCTCATTCAGAAAGAGAGTCAATCTTGGGTTTGCTCTTGTTGTGCAATTTCACTCAGTGTGGTTATGTATGCATCTTGAGTAAATTGAAAGAGAACTCTTAATTCAGAGTTCGACAAGCTTGCACATATGCATGGGAGTGCATGTGTAAACCTAAAGTGGCAAGGCTCTTAGCATATTGAGTCATGATTGTGTATTGAGATTTTGTCGAGTCTGTAATACATGTCTCCACTATAACGATGGTAGAGACTGTAAGCCAATTAAGTGTTTAACTCGTATGAACATAAAAAAAAAAAATCGTAATATACTAAAATCACATCATTTTACTACCATTTAACTATTAAAACAAAAATCAATGGTAAATCCCACCATTCTTTGTTAGACACGTTATTGCACTCATGGAATCATACAATGACCAACGTAATTGTAAATATAACTCCAAGACGCTTTATATATTAATAAAACATTATCCTTTCGAATAGAATAGTTTGATCTAGACCAATGCTGATTTAGTAAATAACATTTTTGTGTCTACAAATGTGATAAGCTTTTTACAATCTCCTTGGATTTAAGAATAAAAAACCAGCTATTGTCCACTCAAGAGAACTCACAAACCTTCATCTTAGAATACCAATGTCTTCTACGTAAGATCAGCTAAGAGCAAGTGCGAGAACATCATAATTTGAAGCCGTCACTAGTAACATCAATATACAACTATTTTAAGTAAAGAGGAATAAAACATAAATATACATATGTTCTAAATAAAGATGGATATGTTACTTTGTTAACTAACAAGCTCTCTAGCAAGATAGTTATGTTATGGAATCTTATGGAATTTCTAAATTCTAAAGAACTAGTTTGGTGAAACGATGAATATGTCTCTTTATTAACTGACAAGTTCTTTAGCAAAATTAAAATCCCGATGCAACTAAAGAAATGCATTTATAATCAAGAAAGCTATCAGTGTTTGAGAATTTCTAGATTCTAAATAACTAGTTTGGTGAAATGAAAATTTAAATTCATGGAAACAAAATGAAATTATGCGAAATACTTAAAATATAACTAGAGACTATACTTATATTTTGTTTCGATTTCATAAATTTCTTTTTAAAAGGGAGAATGGTACAATAAGAAGTTACAGCCAAGAGAGGCAAGAACACAGGCTGCCGGAAAGGATAGGCTATCCACCTCGGCCCCTAGAAGAGAAGAGAGATGCGCTAAGCAAGAAGAGACAAGAAGAACAGAGGAGCAAGAGCAGAATAGAGGATTCTACCCAACATGTGTAGAATCAATTATTCGGCACTTTTTTCCTTTCTTTTTACCAACTTTGGCCCAGTCAAGAGGACTTTGCTGAACCGGCAGGATTTGCAGACTGGGCTGTGCTGGCGGGGAGGACTCCTTGTCTGAATCTAATGGGGAGGATTCATGATTCCTTTTCTGTGAGATTGGTGGGACAGACGAATCCTCAGGATCGGTCAAGGGAGGGTCCTATGCCAGCTTTGCTTCCATTCCTTCCTCAACCTGTTCCTCTTCATCCGAGCTGAAATCAAAGTCGTCCATGGGGGGAGGATCATGAGGCTTCCAGCTCTTGGATTTCTGCTTAGGACTGACTTTCTTCTTTTGGGCAGGTATCATGGGACAAGAGCCCTTAAGGTTCCCTGTGTGATGGCAGTTACGGCATCGAAAGGCTGTGTTCTCATAGTCCAGGGTCCGAGTCCAATGGAAGTCTTCAATTTTGAGATTGATCTGGTCAGGGAGACCTTTGCTCATGTCTATTTTTGCATAGATGCTGGCAAAGGTGTAAATTCCCTTTTCCCCTGTAGAGATGTCTGTGTCTAGAAAGTGGCCTAAAGAATTTTCGATGCCTTGCAATACTGCAAAATGCCATAGGTGTGCTGGGAGATTTGGAAGCCTGACCCAGATGGGGAGCTTGGTGATGACTGTTGTAGAAGGATCGAAATCTGGGAACCAAGGGGTGAGGAATAAACCAGATGATCCCTAGAACCATGGACCTGCAGTTAAAGCTTTCTGGTAGTCCTCATCTAGAACGAAGACTACTATGAAGAAGCCCTTTGAGCATAACAACACCTTGCAATTGTTAGTCCAATTGGAGTG
Organism: Pinus tabuliformis; assembly: GCA_031772625.1. Taxonomy (NCBI): domain Eukaryota; kingdom Viridiplantae; phylum Streptophyta; class Pinopsida; order Pinales; family Pinaceae; genus Pinus; species Pinus tabuliformis. The sequence continues at coordinate 1,012,605,073 of CM062813.1, read as the reverse complement.
AATCCATTGGTAGAGGTCGGCAGTGCTCGGCCATAGCCCATTGAACCTGCAAATAATAGCTTGTTCTGCAAACGTTTGGGTTTGCTCATCCAGGGATCGATGCATGATTTCGATAGAGGGGGTTTCCTAAAGTTTGTCCACCAGAAAAGGCTTGGGTGCCTGAACCGGTGGAGCTGTCTTCTTAGGCAACTGAGGATGGACAACGTCTTTATATGAAAATGTCTTAGCAGAGGAGGACTGTCCAACAGCTCCCCCTCTCAAGCGAAGAGTAAGAGTACTAGATGCATTTCTCTTAATTCTATAAAAAGACAGGGGGAGAGAATCCTCAAGTTGTTTACCTTCATGGAGAAGTCATTGAGTTGCAGAGGGTATCCCCAACTTGAGATCCAGAGCATTCTTGAGGTTCTGCACTAGATCCGACGATTTCACCCAATGTAGCTGAGTTTTGCCGGAGATAAGCTTGATTTGGATCTCAAATGCGGCAGAAGGACCAGGGTTCTGCTTTCCTTTGCAGATCCAAGTCGAGAGGCCACTGGAGCATTGAAGGGCCTTCTTCCCCTGAACTTGTCCAAGGGGTTTGTGAGGAGAAGAGGAGAGGGTCCAAAGACCATTGAATCTGTCAATGCAATCCACCCAGAAGAGATTCTAGACAATTTGTCTAGGTAGATACAGGACACGTAAAAAAACTGAAGATCTAGAGCAGAGAAATGGTTGTTTTGGGGCGACAGAGAGGGCCATGGAAGGAATGAGCAGCCTTCCAGAGTAGAGACTTTCTTCCCAAGAGCCTCCGCCTAAGGAGAGACGATATAATATTCGGCGTGCTCATCCTTGGCCTCTGCGTTTGCATTCTGATGGAGGCGGCTGGTAAGAGATGCGGCAACCGAGGTCCAGGATCTCGTAGGTGCAATGCCGGGAGCAGAGTAGAAGAGGGATAGGGTAGCTTTCAGAAATTGATCGAAAACCTACGAATCAGAAAAAAAAAAGAGAAAGGGAATGATAATCCCATAATCCTGGACTGAAAAGCGTGTCTCCTGCTTCAATATGACAAACCAGAGGCCTGACGGCGGCCGAGGGCAAGGCAGCAACAGCTGTAACATTAGGGTTCATCTTCGGAACCCCAAAAACTTTTTGTTTTTAGTTGTTTCGATTTCATAACTATTTGAAGGAAGGTTTTATTTTTTATTTTAAATTGATTGAGCTAGAAATGTATGAAAGTATAAATGTTTTTGGAATACAAAATTTCCTATATTTTTTATAATCTAATTTTTTTTTTTGACAGAATTCGGTTGCTATATTATGAGCTGAAAAAAAGGAGTCAGATCTCCATGCATACAATACTTTCTGGATATCATGGATCACAGGAATTACAAAATGGGTCCCTTGATCCTTGTTCTAGTAGTTCTGCCTCTGAAACTTCCTATATTACTGTAAATCCTAACATATTGCAAAGACCAAAATTTACAGCTACACAACATAATTAATCTATTTCAATATGACTGATCTGCCTAGCTGTGGGATCTTCCAGATTTGGATCTGGATCCATCTGCTTCGCACTGGAGGAGAAGTCTCAGCTACTGTAACTCGAGCAAACTTAATGGTTGGCCGATTCTTTTGAACACTAAACCAGATACAGCGGGGTAAGATGAGGAGGATGGGGGCATTGAGATGCCGATGCTCACGCGGACAACTTTGCTTAACACATTGAAGAGCTCTATTCTCTGGAGTATAAGTAGAATTAACCTGCGCGCTTCGAGGGCAAGAAGATGTCAAACTGAGCATCATGGGGCTATTGCAGATCTGCATAGTGGACAGATACAAATCCCTCATAGTATGAAAGTTTGATCTAAAAGGCCGATTCTCACCTGAAGGCTTGTGGTTTCCCATGCGTTGAGGCGATTTCCTAATTGCAAATCTGAGAAAAATCCTACCCACATTACCTATTCTGTCGCTGGCATGGATTGCTTGATTTATCTCCCTGATTCTGTCAGCTGAAAAACTCCTGCTGTTGACTAGATATGAAAGGATCATGGTAACGGTTGGAATGACACGCTGGAATTACAGCTAAGACTGCCTATGGGTCTTTCGCATGCTCTGCTGGCATGTTTATCTGCTTCTTTGTTCAAACTGCGGAGGATGTGATAATAATTAACCTCTTCCATTGTCGCGTGAAGAATTTGATTTCGTTGATTTATCTGTTGGTGGAGGATATTTGGTGTACTATGTCGGTGTGTCATAAACCAAATGATTATTGAGGAATCCCCAAACACCACTGCCTTCTTTATCCCAAGTTTAATTAATTGGGTGAGACCCTGAAACAGGGCTAGTCCTTCAGCTCTATTGTTGGAATTTTCCCCTAGTCCCCACTCATAATGAAGGATGCAGTCTCCATTTACATTACAGATAAGGCACCCTGCACCGGCCAGACCTGGATTCAACCTAGATGTGCCATCAAAGAATAAGCAGAATTTATTGCAGTTGCTCAGCCAGTTAGAGAATTCCTCCTCTTTTAATCTCATTTTCCATGCACTTTTTTCTTCTTTTGCCTGTGCCCCCCTCCTGCTGGTTTCCTGAGCACTGGATATGTTCTCCAGAACGTAGCTGAGAAGGTTTCTCTCCTCAATACTGTAATTTGTTGCATCTATTTTGCCGCTGGTGTGGTTTGTAACTGATTCTAGAGCCAACATTTTGGCTTTGTGGCAAATTTTCCTGGTGTTGAAGCCTTTCTCCTGGAAGACCTTGCCATTTCGTGCTAATCATATGCGCCATAGAAGTGTAAGTGGAATGGTGTTCCATACTCTTTGAGCCAGCTTGCTTCTTTTCTCTCTCCAAGGACAGTTCTTCCTCCATTTATAAATTGTTTCTGCAATGGTGGTCTGAGGCTCCCAGGGTGTTTCTCCCATTGAGGTCATTCTCTTCCAACATTCATCGGCCACCGGACATTCTATAAATAAATGTTGCATCGTTTCCTCTGATCCGCAGCAATTTGGGCACCTGGATGGACCCATTATGCCTCTTTTTCTTAGATTTTCCGTTGTTAGCTTTTTCCCTTTCAGAAGAAGCCAAATAAAGAACTTAACCTTGGGGGGTGCTTCTGCTCTCCAGACTATTTTCCAATGATTCCAGAGTTCCAGTTGATAGGTGTTGTCACAGAGATATTGATGTCCAGCTTTTACTGTGTATTGTGTTCCAGTTGGATCACATCGATACCCGTCTAGTGTGCCTTCTTGAACCGGAGCTTTGTTGTGGAGGATCTGTTTCAGGGCATTGAGACTGGTTTCTAATACATTGGGTGGATCCAGAAATTTCCAGCCTATCAAGGCATGAGTGTGGCTGTCCCATTTTGTTATTTGGGACAAGTGGAAAAGTCCTTTGTCATTAAGCCAATTTATGACAGGGATTGCCTCTGCATTTGATCCCATAGGTTGCTGCCCTAGGATTTTGTCTATAGAGAAATTCATACTGTTTCCCCCGCCTGGGACCTTAGAGATATTTTGATTCATAAATGGTATGGCCTTCTTGCAAAGTTTCCAGATTTTTGTGCAGTGTCTGTTAGGAATACTAGACTCCAAAAGCTGTTGCCTTGTACAGTTTAAGTATTTTACCTCCAAAACCTTCTTCCACAACACTGTAGACCCTGTGATCAATCTCCATACAATTTTTGCTCCAAGAGCCAAGTTTAGAAGCTTTGGGGATCTGATGCCCAGTCCTCCTTTTTCCTGAGATTGGATTATATTCTTCCAGCTTACTAGATTAAATTTATTTTTATCCGTTTTCCCTCCTTGCCAAAGAAAGTGTCTGAGTACTCTTTCCATTTTTTGATGGAAAACAGCTGAAGCTTGATATAAAGAGAAACGGTATATGGGAAGAGAAGCAATACCTGATTTTAGGAGGACTAGCCTTCCAGCTGGGTTCAACCACATTGTGCCCCATTGCTGCACTTTTCTCGTTATTTTGTCAAGGATTTCATTCCAGGTATCAGCTTTCAAGGGTCCCAAGCTTACTGGCATTCCTAAATAGGAGAAGTGGTTCCAAATTAGTCTGCAGGAAACTCCAAATATATTTGCAATACTGTGAATTGTATGATTTGCTGTGTTCCAACCATAAAAACAACTTTTTATCTGGTTGAATTTCCCTCCTGAATAATCCATGAATTGGTCCAATATCTTCTTGAATCGCCTTGCTATTGTAATGGATGCTCCTCCTATCAACAGAGTGTCATCTGCAAACTGCGAATGATTGATGTTCTTTGTTCCATGTTCGATCTTGATGCCAGTGATTAATCCTACTCTCCGGTTATAGTCCAAGGCTTGACTGAATGATTCAGCCATGAGGATGAACAGATAAGGAGAAAGGGGGCAGCCTTTTCTGAGGCCACGGGATGATTGGAAGGCTGCACATGGTCTCCCATTGATCAAAGGGGAGATCTAAGGTCCGGTTATACAAGCTGCGATCATAGTGGTGAAGGAGGGATCAAACCCCATTTTACGAAGGACAGCAAATAGATAGGAGTGTCTTACTCTATCGAAAGCATTTGCAAGATCCAGCTTTAGAACAAATCCTTTTTCTTTCCTGGTTGAACTCGAGTGGATGGCCTCTTGTACAAGGAGAATAGAATCAGTAATGTGCCTGTTAGGGAGAAAGCCCCCTTGATTTTCAGAGATCAAGGAGGGAAGGAGGGGTTTTATCCTGGCTGCTAATATTTTTGAGATAATTTTGTAGGTTGAGTTGCATAAAGAAATTGGCTAGAATCTCGCTAAGGATGAAGGGCGATTTTCTTTTGGTATCAGATCAAGATACGTGGAATTGGTGAATCCCCCCATTTTACCTTTTTTCATCACCCAACGAATCATCTTTAAGAGATCTTTTTTTATCATTGACCAGTATTCCCGATAGAAGCAAATGGGAAATCCATCCGGTCCTGGTGCTTTGTCAGGATGCAAACTCCAAATAGCTGTTTTGATTTCCTCTTCTTCTACTTCTTTCTTAAGATTGTTGTTCATTTCTTGTGTGACCCCTTTAGGCAGATACTGGAGCATGTTTGAGTAATCTTCTGTGCCTTTGTCTTCAGTCAGAAGTTTACAAAAATGCCTGGTGGCTGCTTCCTTTATAGATTCCTGGGTACTATATCGGTTCCCTTCATTGTCCATTATTGTGCTCACTGTGTTTCTAAGCTTTCGCACAGTGGCTTGTTTATGAAAATAAGCTGTGTTTTTATCTCCTTCCTGCAACCAAAGTTGCCTTGATTTCAATCTCCACTTTATTTCTTCATCCCTGAGGATTTGGTTCAGCTGTGAATATAATTTACCTTCTTGTTCTTTATTCTGCTGAGATAGCCCTTGCCTTTCGATTCTCTGTTGCACATCCTCTAGATCTTGCTTGATTTTCTTTTTATTCAATTCGGGCTCTTGATAATTGCTCCTTGCCCAGTTCTTTAAAGCCTGCCTTACTCTTTTAAGTTTTGTCTCCCAGATATAACTTGGAGACCCCTCTACATGATGGATCCATGTCGTTTGCACCACTTCTTTTGCAGCTGGTATCCGGTTCCATATTGAGCTATATTTGAAGGGTATGGGCCCTAGAGGGCAGTGGCTTTGGAGAGTTAGAGTTATCGGATAGTGATCAGAAGCCGACATATTGAGGATATTTGAATAGCCTGTTGAGAAAGTGGAAAGGTATGCTATGCTGATAAGGAATCTATCGAGCCGTTCCATGATGTTGCTGGCACCAATTCTTCTGTTACTGCAGGTACACCTACGATTTTTGGGCCTGACATCAACTAGATCATGATCCTGTATTATGGTCTCTAAGTGACTTCTGGAAGGATCAGGAGTGAAATTACCTCCTCTTTTTTCATTAGCATGCAGCACTAGATTAAAATCTCCTGCTACAATGAGATTGGTATTCTGGTCCATTTCTATGTTTTCTTTTAGAGTGTCCCAGCATATCTCTTTTTCTCTATACTGATTTGGAGCATACACATTATACACCGTTACTGATTGGCCTCCGGTTCTGCTTTCAAGTGTGGTTCGTATCCAGTTTTGATGAACATTGGTAGAGCTGCACATCCATTTGTTGCTATCCCATAAGGTTACTATGCTGCTTGAGGCTCCTCTTGCCTCACTTATGCTTCCATGAAAATGTTTCTTGTATAAGCATGATTTCGGGGTTCTCGCTGTGGATTAAATCCTTGAGGGCAGCTAGCTTGGAGGGGTGCCCTAATCCCCTGCTGTTCCAAGATAGGATTTTCATCATGAGATACTAGATATATGGAGAGGTGCTCGCCTCTCATGGCCTTTATTGTTGTTTTCTTTTTCCAGATGCCCAAGAATAAAGGTCTCTATTGGTGTTTGAGTGACCAATGCCATGTATTTTTGTGCACTTTCGTCCCTTTGTTGTTTAGCTGATTTTCTTCCAGGTCCTTGCTTTTTTGGAACATCACTGGGCGCTCCATGATCCTTTGAGGAGCTCCTGGTAATTCTCGAAGAGGGAGGATCAGGTGGGGGTTGCATGGAGGGGGGAGGAGATTGATGAGGAGGGGGATCAATGGAGGGGATGTCAGGTACCGATTCAGCCTCAGAAAGGATAGCAAAGGGATTAGAAGAAGGAGGGAGAGGCGGATCGGGTATCAGAGAGGGAGGGGGAAAAGGGTGCTGATTGGAGGTTCCAGGGACATCAGAATCCATAGGAGATTTGTGGGGAGGCGATGATTTTTTCTTTTTAACAGATTCCCAGTGGCCATCTTGCTCATCATTATCTACATTAACAATTTTTGTGCATCTATTTGCAAAGTGTCCGTATTCGTGGCATACCTTGCATTTAAAGGGTATCTGCTCGTAGTCCAATTGCTGGATATGGCTCCAATCATCCACTTTCAGCTTGATCGCCTCCGGCAATCCTCGGCCTAGATCGACTTCCACACAGATCCTTGCGCATGCCTGCATGTTGTCTTTGGGTTCACTGCGATCTATGTATTTTCCCACTGCATTTCCTATAGCTTTAACTGAATCATCCCCCCAACAGTGAAGAGGGAGATGTGGCAGCCGTACCCAAACTGGAACAGCATTCGGGATATCTAGTTCTGGGTCGAAATCCGGGGTCCATTTGTTGAGGTAGAGGCCCCTGGAGTCCATAAAATATGGTCCGTTCCTGAATATTAGATCTTTGTCCTCCTTTGTCTCGAAATGAAATGTAAAATATCCTCTGCCACAGAATCTGATAGATATTTTACCCTGAATCTTGTCCGACCAGTTTCGTTCGATCCACCTTTGCACTGTTCTGGGCGATGGCCAAAGTCCTGTAAATTGCCCAATTAATCCTTTCTCTGCTAGGGAAAGGGCTGCCATGCGTGGGATAGCAGGCGGCAGTTGAACTTCTTGTAATATATCAAGTTTCTTTACAAACTTTGTTGCTGCTGGTCGGGGTCGCTGCGGGGGGAGAGATTTTACCAGGTTGGAAAAGGCCCATTGCAGATCCGGATCCCCGCGGGGTGTGTTATCACAAAATCATGCCCCTGATAGGCTGCTGATCAGGAAGACCTTATGTAACTCTTTCAAACCAACTTTTGGCTAAGGCTTAGCCTCCTCAGCCTGAGAGGGCTCTCTCAAAGGGTTAATGATTTAGATTAAAGATATGAATAGATGGCTAACTCTATGGTTTGTAATTGTATATGTTCATAGGTTGAAACATGAAGGTTGGCTACCATTGGGCTATGGAGTCAAAGTATGTTTCAGTACCACAACAAGATCAGCTTAACATGAAGTCAGGGCAATTAGCATTTGAATATTCAGAACACAACACACATATGGAACCGTAGCTCATAAGTGCACACAGGAAGTCAGAGCACAATCAGTGAATTCTGAGTGATTGTACACCTATGCAACTGTAAGCAAAACTAAGGAAAGGACAACACACATTCTGAATATAAGAAATCCTTCATGAATCCTGAGTAGTGAAGCCAAAGCATTCTACCTAGCATGGAAGTCAAGGCATTATGGAGTTCAAATGTAGAAATGACAATACAAAACAGTGAAACATAGTAAGTTTATCTATGAAGGAAGTCAGAGCATCAGTGATGAATTTTGAGTATCATAAGTAAACACCAATGCAATGTAATTATTAGAAGATTCCATCATAACAAGAACATACAAGAACTCTTCATGAATCTTGAGTTGTCTAAGTAGAAATCTGCATTAGGTTAAAAATATACACGGTCTGCACATAGAGCAGCAGCTGAGCCAAAAAGTCTCCAAACCTTTTCTAATTTGACCTCTTGCTCCATATAAAGCATTTAAAATTAGGATTCCATCATCCCTCATCAAGAGAATTCGAATTCGCCATCAGTGACACCTATTCTAACCATAAAACAAACCATTAATTAGAACTAGCTGTTAACTAGGAGTGCTAGTGACCTAATACAACTGGGAGTGTAACTCCTTATTATGATTACACAAAAATTATCTAAACATTTAAAGCATTCTTTGACACCTAACACTCCATGAAGTCGAATTTGATGAAGCCTCCCACGTGGTCACCCAACTGCTGATGACAAACCCTAGAAATTAGGGAACATGTTTCCCTGTTTTTAGGTTTAGATCCTTGAAACTTGCAGAGCATTTATCTCTTCATCCATGACACATTTTATGAAACTGAAGGACATTTTTGTAGCCCATGTTGTCTAGAACAAAAACCTCTCCTAATTTTTCAAACAAATCCTCCAGCTGTTCAGAATCTGTCCTTTAAAAACACGTGTCAAACAGGAAATTGTCCCTTGCTCTATTTTGGCTGAAAAATAGGTCTTGGGACAGAGGTCATAACTTCTCGTAAAAAAATGTATTTGGAAAAACTGAAGGAATTTTTTGTGAACCAATCTGGGCTGACCAAAAACCTCTCTTGGTTTTTTGAAACACTCTTCCTACCGCCGCGAATGCGTCTTTGAAAAACAGGTTTAAAATAGAGAAATAAGCTTGTAGAAAACTGCACCTACAGCAGTTTCGTAGCGCACGTTTGGTCCTTCATTTATCCAATATCATAATGGATTTGAAGAAAGTGGAAGAGGTTTTTGTACTTTAGTATCTTATGAATAAAAACCTCTTTCAATTTTCAGAGATGAGTTTTCAAATGCTCAGAAACGCTTCTGGAAGTTGACTATTAAAAACAGGGAAACAAAACTCCTCCTTTTTAGAGTTTCATTCTTATGTTCATTTTCGAATCCTTCTGCTGACCATGCTATCTCTTTAACCACATGAAATGCATTAAATCAACCATATACCCTGCTCAAATACTTGTGCTAAGACAAAAATTCTTTAATGGCGCCTAGAGCATTATGAATCAATACTAACTATGAGATAGTGACCATTTTCATAACATAGAGTTTAGAGTTCATGAATGTCCTTCCTGTCCTTGTTTTGCCTTTGCTTGATGTTTATACCTTGTAAGTAATCCCTTTCAGCTGCCCATCCTAAAAAAGATATTCTTTTGTCTTACAAAAATGATCCATCAAATCACAATATGCAGCTACAGCAGTTTCGTAGCGCGCTACAAAACTGCTGTGCATTAGGCATCACTTACAGCAGTTTCATAGCGCGCTACGAAACTGCTGTGTAATTTCAAAACACAGCTTTAAGACCAAAATTTAACCTTTTTGAGTCTTTCTTTTTCTTGAAATGGCTTTCTCCACATGTCATGAAGCTTGTTCAAAACTGAATATAATAAACACCATTCTTCAAGGAAAAATTTCAAAATGTAATCTATATCAAAATTTAGGATTACCTTACATGCCTTGCTTGAGCCTTCAAAGAACTCTGATGTATGCTGACCCTGAGTTTTCGAAGTGCTTCATATGCATGAAAGGAGCATGAGAATAACCAAGACCAATTTTCCTTTACCTTACCCTTTTCCTTTGAAATCTTTTCAGTGATAACAGTGGCTCCACTTGGGATAGTGTGCCCTTGTGGTACACTAAGGACCTGCAGTTCCAGTGCCTTATCCTCTTATGATAAACAAAAATTTATTTGACAAACATCTTCTTCAAGCTTCTTGGGCCTTCACCTCGGGCTTAAGCTTGATGATCACCATAGGAGAGAGAAGTCTATATCTACTAAAAAAAAAAGTGCTCAGTCAACCTTGAGCTTATTTGCATTTCCTACCTACCTACCCTATCAATTCAAACTTCTTTCAGCTCAATCAATGTGAAATTTCCAATGTAGCCAATCATTTGTCTTATCTGATATTTGAGTTTTTTGACTGCATCGGAGTTCAGAGCCACTATGATATTGTGATGACCGCTGCCATTGAAATTGCCTCTGATCTTCATAGAAAAACTGAAACATTGGAGAGTAAAACTCTTCCATGTAGTCAGCTATAGGATCCCAGAATACATGATCAGCTTGATGGTTCTCATAACTTTCTGGTTGTGCAAACTGATCTTCAACAACAGTATACACTTCCTCAATCGTGAAAGAGAAAGGAAGCAACACTCTCTCCTTGTGTTCTGCCATAGAAAGCTTCTGAAAATAATGATCATGATTATGAAGACTATATGCCTGAATCTGACCTTCTAAACCTTCAATGTCTTTCTCAATGTCCTCAGCAACTTCATCCAGAAATTTCATCTTATCCTCTGCCTTACACTCAAATGATTTTAGATATGAGGACAAGGACAAAGAAAAATTTTCATTTGTTTCTCCATTACTATGATCATTATTCTATTGTTTGAAACCTTGAATTGAAGGAGATTTTGCCACCAACTCTGATCTATCTATCCATTCCTCCAAAAACATAAGCCAAAAGTCTTCAAATGACTTAATGGATTTGGTAGGAAAACTTTCAATCCACCGTTTACATTTCCCTTGAAGTGAGTCATAGAACAACATAATGCAAACATCCTCATGTTTAACTCTAAGAAGCTCTGTAAAATCACAAAAATCTGATATATGCTTCAAAGTTAAACTCAAATCTTCTCCATTGAATTTTGGACCATTCCTTAGAAAATATGCATCCTTGGGAAAATGATTTGGGAAACCACGAATTCCTAAAAAATCTATGCATGCATACCTTGAGATAAAAATGGTAGCATCTGGGTCCTTCATAACTCCAGTGGAATCACCATGAATGTATGAATTTTGAATTCTTCAACAATGGAGTCGCCAAGGTAGATTTGAAGGCTCAAAATGATGTCTGAGCTCCTGCTACCTTCAGAAGTTCAGTCTCTTGATTTCGGGAATGAATAATCTTCAGACTCCCGGCAGACGCACCAAAATGTTATCACAAAATCATGCCCCTGATAGGCTGCTGATCAGGAAGACCTTATGTAACTCTTTCAAACCAACTTTTGTCTAAGGCATAGCCTCCTCAGCCTGAGAGGGCTCTCTCAAAGGGTTAATGATTTAGATTAAAGATATGAATAGATGGCTAACTCTATGGTTTGTAATTGTATATGTTTATAGGTTGAAAGATGAAGGCTGGCTACCATTGGGCTATGGAGTCAAAGTATGTTTCAGTACCACAACAAGATCACCTTAACATGAAGTCAGGGCATTCAGCATTTGAATATTCAGAACACAACACACATATGGAACCGCAGCTCATAAGTGCACACAGGAAGTCAGAGCACAATCAGTGAATTCTGAGTGATTGTACACCTATGCAACTGTAAACAAAACTAAGGAAAGGACAACACACATTCTGAATATAAGAAATCCTTCATGAATCCTGAGTAGTGAAGCCAAAGCATTCTACCTAGCATGGAAGTCAAGGCATTATAGAGTTCGAGTGTAGAAATGACAATACAAAAAAGTGAAACATAGTAAGTTTATCTATGAAGGAAGTCAGAGCATAAGTGATGAATTCTGAGTATCATAAGTAAACACCACTGCAATGTAAGTATTAGAAGATGCCATCATAACAAGAACATACAAGAACTCTTCATGAATCTTGAGTTGTCTAGGTAGAAATCTGCATTAGGTTAAAAATATACACAGTCTGCACATAGAGCAGCAGCTGAGCCAAAAAGTCTCCAACCCTTTGCTAATTTGACCTCTTGATCCATATAAAGCATTTACAATTAGGATTCCATCATCCCTCATCAAGAGAATTCGAATTTGCCATCAGTGACACCTATTCTAACCATAAAACAAACCATTAATTAGAACTAGTTGTTAACTAGGAGTGCTAGTGACCTAATACAACTAGGAGTGTAACTCCTTATTATGATTACAACAACCTTATCTAAACATTTAAAGCATTCTTTGACACCTAACACTCCATGAAGTCGAATTTGATGAAGCCTCCCACGTGGTCACCCAACTGCTGATGACAAACCCTAGAAATTAGGGAACATGTTTCCCTGTTTTTAGGTTTAGATCCTTGAAACTTGTAGAGCCTTTATCACTTCATCCATGACACATTTTACGAAATGGAAGGAGGTTTTTGTAGCCCATGTTGTCTGCAACAAAAACCTCTCCTGGTTTTTCAAAACAATCCTCCAGCTGTTCAGAATCTGTCCTTGAAAAACACGTGTCAAACAGGAAATTGTCCCTTGCTCTGTTCTGGCTGAAAAATAGGTCTTGGGACAGAGGTCGTAACTTCTCGTAAAAACTGTATTTGGAAAAACTGAAGGAGGTTTTTGTGAACCAATCAGGGCGTAACAAAAACCTCTTTTGGTTTTTTGAAAAACTTTTCCTACCGCCGTGAATGCGTCTTTGACAAACAGGTGTAAAATAGAGAAATAAGCTTGTAGAAAACTGCACCTACAGCAGTTTCGTAGCGCAAGTTTAGTCCTTCATTTTTCCAAGATCATAATGGATTTGAGGAAAGTGGAAGAGGTTTTTGTACTTTAGTATCTTATGAATAAAAACCTCTTTCACTTTTCAGATATGAGTTTTCAAATGCTCAGAAACTCTTCTGGAAGTTGACTAGTAAAAACAGGGAAACAAAACTCCTCCTTTTTAGAGTTTCATTCTTATGTTCATTTTTGAATCCTTCTGCTGACCATGCTGTCTCTTTAACCACATGAAATGCATTAAATCAACCATATACCCTGCTCAAATACTTGTGCTAAGACAAAAATTCTTTAATGGCGCCTGGAACATTATGAATCAATACTAACTATGAGATAGTGACCATTTTCATAACATAGAGTTTAGAGTTCATGAATGTCCTTCCTGTCCTTGTTTTTCCTTTGCTTGATGTTTATACCTTGTAAGTAATCCCTTTCAGCTGCCCATCCTCAAAAAGATATTCTTTTGTCTTACAAAAATGATCCATCAAATCACAATATGCAGCTACAGCAGTTTCGTAGCGCGCTACAAAACTGCTGTGCATTAGGCATCACTTAGAGCAGTTCCGTAGCGCGCTACGAAACTGCTGTGTAATTTCAAAACACAGCTTTAAGACCAAAATTTAACCTTTTTGAGTCTTTCTTTTTCTTGAAATGGCTTTCTCCACATGTCATGAAGCTTGTTCAAAACTGAATATAATAAACACCATTCTTCAAGGAAAACTTTCAAAATGTAATCTATATCAAAATTTAGGATTACCTTATATGCCTTGCTTGAGCCTTCAAAGAACTTTGATGTATGCTGACCCTGAGTTTTCGAAGTGCTTCATATGCATGAAAGGAGCATGAGAATAACCAAGACCAATTTTCCTTTACCTTACCCTTTTCCTTTGAAATCTTTTCAGTGATAACAGTGGCTCCACTTGGGATAGTGTGCCCTTGTGGTACACTAAGGACCTGCAGTTCTAGTGCCTTATCCTCTTATGATAAACAAAAATTTATTTGACAAACATCTTCTTCAAGCTTCTTGGGCCTTCACCTCGGGCTTAAGCTTGATGATCACCATAGGAGAGAGAAGTCTATATCTACTAAAAAAAAAAGTGCTCAGTCAACCTTGAGCTTATTTGCATTTCCTACCTACCTACCCTATAAATTCAAACTTCTTTCAGCTCAATCAATGTGAAATTTCCAATGTAGCCAATCATTTGTCTTATCTGATATTTGAGTTTTTTGACTGCATCGGAGTTCAGAGCCACTATGATATTGTGATGACCGCTGCCACTGAAATTGCCTCTGATCTTCATTGAAAAACTGAAACATTGGAGAGTAAAGCTCTTCCATGTAGTCAGCTATAGGATCCCAGAATACATGATCAGCTTGATGGTTCTCCTAACTTTCTGGTTGTGCAAACTAATCTTCAACAACAGTATACACTTCCTCAATCGTGAAAGAGAAAGGAAGCAACACTCTCTCCTTGTGTTCTCCCATAGAAAGCTTCTGAAAATAATGATCATGATTATGAAGACTATATGCCTGAATCTGACCTTCTAAACCTTCAATGTCTTTCTCAATGTCCTCAGCAACTTCATCCAGAAATTTCATCTTATCCTCTGCCTTACACTCAAATGATTTTAGATACGAGGACAAGGACAAAGAAAATTTTTCATTTGTTTCTCCATTACTATGATCATTATTCCATTGTTTGAAACCTTGAATTGAAGGAGATTTTTCCACCAACTCTGATCTATCTATCCATTCCTCCAAAAACATAAGCCAAAAGTCTTCAAATGACTTAATGGATTTGGTAGGAAAACTTTCAATCCACCGTTTACATTTCCCTTGAAGTGAGTCATAGAACAACATAATGCAAACATCCTCATGTTTAACTCTAAGAAGCTCTGTAAAATCACAAAAATCTGATATATGCTTCAAAGTTAAACTCAAATCTTCTCCATTGAATTTTGGACCATTCCTTAGAAAATATGCATCCTTGGGAAAATGATTTGGGAAACCATGAATTCCTGAAAAATCTATGCATGCATACCTTGAGATAAGAATGGTAGCATCTGGGTCCTTCATAACTCCAGTGGAATCACCATGAATGTATGAATTTTGAATTCTTCAACAATGGAGTCGCCAAGGTAGATTTGCAGCCTCAAAATGATGTCTCAGCTCCTGCTACCTTCAGAAGTTCAGTCTCTTGATTTCGGGAATGAATAATCTTCAGACTCCCGGCAGACGCACCAAAATGTTATCACAAAATTATGCCCCTGATAGGCTGCTGATCAGGAAGACCTTATGTAACTCTTTCAAACCAACTTTTGGCTAAGGCATAGCCTCCTCAGCCTGAGAGGGCTCTCTCAAAGGGTTAATGATTTAGATTAAAGATATGAATAGATGGCTAACTCTATGGTTTGTAATTGTATATGTTTATAGGTTGAAAGATGAAGGCTGGCTACCATTGGGCTATGGAGTCAAAGTATGTTTCAGTACCACAACAAGATCACCTTAACATGAAGTCAGGGCATTCAGCATTTGAATATTCAGAACACAACACACATATGGAACCGCAGCTCATAAGTGCACACAGGAAGTCAGAGCACAATCAGTGAATTCTGAGTGATTGTACACCTATGCAACTGTAAAAAAAACTAAGGAAAGGACAACACACATTCTGAATATAAGAAATCCTTCATGAATCCTGAGTAGTGAAGCCAAAGCATTCTACCTAGCATGGAAGTCAAGGCATTATAGAGTTCGAGTGTAGAAATGACAATACAAAACAGTGAAACATAGTAAGTTTATCTATGAAGGAAGTCAGAGCATCAGTGATGAATTCTGAGTATCATAAGTAAACACCACAGCAATGTAAGTATTAGAAGATGCCATCATAACAAGAACATACAAGAACTCTTCATGAATCTTGAGTTGTCTAGGTAGAAATCTGCATTAGGTTAAAAATATACACAGTCTGCACATAGAGCAGCAGCTGAGCCAAAAAGTCTCCAACCCTTTGCTAATTTGACCTCTTGCTCCATATAAAGCATTTAAAATTAGGATTCCATCATCCCTCATCAAGAGAATTCGAATTTGCCATCAGTGACACCTATTCTAACCATAAAACAAACCATTAATTAGAACTAGTTGTTAACTAGGAGTGCTAGTGACCTAATACAACTAGGAGTGTAACTCCTTATTATGATTACAACAACCTTATCTAAAAATTTAAAGCATTCTTTGACACCTAACACTCCATGAAGTCTAATTTGATGAAGCCTCCCACGTGGTCACCCAACTGCTGATGACAAACCCTAGAAATTAGGGAACATGTTTCCTGTTTTTAGGTTTAGATCCTTGAAAATTGCAGAGCCTTTATCTCTTCATCCATGACACATTTTACGAAACTGAAGGAGGTTTTTGTAGCCCATGTTGTCTAGAACAAGAACCTCTCCTGGTTTTTTAAAACATTCCTCCAGCTGTTCAGAATCAGTCCTTGAAAAACACGTGTCAAACAGGAAACTGTCCCTTGCTCTGTTGTGGCTGAAAAATAGGTCTTGGGACAGAGGTCGTAACTTCTCGTAAAAATTGTATTTGGAAGAACAGAAGGAGGTTTTGGTGAACCAATCCGTGCTTAACAAAAACCTCTCTTGGTTTTTTGAAACACGTTTCCTACTGCCGCGAATGTGTCTTTGAAAAACAGGTGTAAAACAGAGAAATAAGCTTGTAGAAAACTGCACCTACAGCTGTTTCGTAGCGCAAGTTTGGTCCTTCATTTCTCCCAGATCATAATGGATTTGAAGAAAGTGGAAGAGGTTTTTGTACTTAAGTAGCTTATGAATAAAAACCTCTTTCAATTTTCAGAGATGAGTTTTCAACGGCTCAGAAACTCTTCTGGAAGTTGACTAGTAAAAACAGGGAAACAAAACTCCTCCTCTTTAGAGTTTCATTCTTATGTTCATTTTCGAATCCTTCTGCTGACCATGTTGTCTCTTTAACCACATAAAATGCATTAAATCAACCATATACCCTACTCAAATACTTGTGCTAAGACAAAAATTCTTTAATGGCGCCTGGAGCATTATGAATCAATACTAACTATGAGATAGTGACCATTTTCATAACATAGAGTTTAGAGTTCATGAATGTCCTTCCTGTCCTTGTTTTGCCTTTGCTTGATGTTTATACCTTGTAAGTAATCCCTTTCAGCTGCCCATCCTCAAAAAGATATCCTTTTGTCTTACAAAAATGATCCATCAAGTCACAATATGCAGCTACAGCAGTTTCGTAGCGCGCTACAAAACTGCTGTGCATTAGGCATCACTTACAGCAGTTTCATAGTGCGCTACGAAACTGCTGTATAATTTCAAAACACAGCTTTAAGACCAAAATTTAACCTTTTTGAGTATTTCTTTTTCTTGAAATGGCTTTCTCCACATGTCATGAAGCTTGTTCAAAACTGAATATAATAAACACCATTCTTCAAGGAAAACTTTCAAAATGTAATCTATATCAAAATTTAGGATTACCTTACATGCCTTGCTTGAGCCTTCAAAGAACTCTGATGTATGCTGACCCTGAGTTTGCCAAGTGCTTCATATGCATGAAAGGAGCATGAGAATAACCAAGACCAATTTTCCCTTACCTTACCCTTTTCCTTTGAAATCTTTTCAGTGATAACAGGGTGGATCCGGAGGATCCATGCTGAGGCACGATGCAGGCAATTCCAGGCTCGCATAGCAGTCTCAGGCTTGCGCAGGCATGCTATAATCTAATTTTTAAATTAATGGAAAATGGTTAATTTATAATTTAAAAAAAAGTTATAATATTATTAGCCAAATAAATATTATGAATTTTTTTATATATTTTAAATCATGGAATCCCAAATTATCAAATATAAATAATTATATATTATGAATAAATATATAATGAGAAATTGATTATATAATTACAAGTTTTTATTATATATATATATATATATATATATATATATATAGATTGTATTTTAATGTGTTATATCATATTTTATATGAGTTTTTATGTTGAGCTCATTTTTAAGGTATACATAAATGTATTTGTAATTATTATTGATACTATATCAATAATGTGTACATTTTAATTATTTACATCATGAATTTCAATTTGATTCTATCCTACATTTCATATAACTTCATGTTAACCACCACCACCTTAAACAGAAATTATTTCTTAAATATTTGTATTTGATCTAGATTTTACTAATACCACTCAATTATGATAAGAAGAGTATCATCATGTAATAATTATATATATATATATATACATATAAACTTATTTCATTATATAATTGTAAACATGTCGACAAAGATTCCCACATTGATGTTCAAGAGAAATCGTATGCAGGTAGAATTTCTAGATGGCTTCTTCGATGGTGCAACTTAATCTAGAAGATGTGGATGTGGGGCTTTACTGAGGATCAATACACAAGATCAATTTCTTCTCTTTTGGAAAGTGAGAGGGAAGAAACTCTAGAGGAGCGATATTACAATCTATGGAGTGTCCACATCTATTATTGATGGGGTGACTAGGAGATCTAACTTTTCGCCTACCAATCTGGTCAATTCCCTGGACCACATTGAGATGTTAGAACAATCCTTTGTTGGCATCTCCTTCAAACATGTTTACACATAATTAAATAGTATGGCTGATGGGTTATCGAAGAAAGGTTTATTGGCAACTCCATGTATTTACATTAAAAGCTTAGAGGTGAGGATGCGGTGTTGCCTTATATTAAATTCTCTTGAAGCTTTAGGGTTCCTTTTTCTACTGTTACATTTTTCTTTTTAAACTATACTTTCTTGTGAGTGTAAATTTTTTTCTAATATAATCAACTATTTAGATCTTTGGTTTAACTACACTAAGAAAATGGTAGAATGATATGAATTTCTTTCTTATTTTGAATTATATATATAGATGGAGTATTTAAAACTTCACTTAGATATTGGACTTCCCTTTTTTAAATAAAAATCTAACTTTTTCTCACGAAAAAATATCGATATTATTTAACTATATAATTTAACAACCGGACCAGCCAAACATAAGTTTTTTATATGAAAACAATCTTATCACTTTCGCCCAAGTTTGCTTCTTGTTTGAGATTTGAATTGTCGCAATGCCTTGCATACCCAAAGTCAATGTAATTGTATGATGGTACACATAGAAGATGGGACAAGGCTCATTTGTCTTTCGTGTAGTGGATGAAAAAGCATATTATATATGATATTAATTAAGAGTGGGATTTGTTTTTTGTGCTCAACTGCGCTAGTTATAAATATATAACCATCCACGACCTCGACGGGGAAAGTATTTTATTAGAGTGATCAAAGAATGCCATTGTACTAACACATTTCAACAAATGGATAAATTTATGAATGGATAATTTTGAGATTTCATAACTGTGATTAATTATCCAAAATATCGACAACTAAGTAAATTGTGAGAACTGTATTGTACTCCACTTATCATTTACTTGTACTTTATGTCGGTTGCCCACGATAACATTGTTATTTTCCAGAATTAAAATCAACGCTCTCTCCAAAATATTAACTCCCCAGTAAATTGTTAAATGCATTATAGTTTAAATGGTTAAAAGCATTTTATGCATTAGAGTTTAAATGGTCAAGAGCATTTTTTTTAAGCAGTAGGTTAGGGTACAAGTCCATAATAAATAAAGGTGGTCCGTTATTAATAAAAATGTTACATATTAATTTAGATTTAGATTCTGATTGATAGGTGGGAGAATTTTAAGGAAAGAAATTTATTTTAAATTTTGGAAATTTTAGGTATGAGTATCAAATTTTTTAATGTGAATTATAAAAAAGTTGGGTAATATTTATATAAACATGTTTAAATTTATTATATTTTAGATAAGATTTTTAATTTTTTTTATGGAATTTTAAGATAAACTAATTTTCCAGTATAAAATTTGTAATTTTATAATATAAAATTTGGGAAATTTATTTTAAGAAAAATAAAAATTAATTAATTTTATTTTTTATAAAAAACATAATTTCTATCTGTAAATATTAATTTTTAAAATTTCCCCTATTCACAAATAACCTATATACCCTATATAGTTAATATAACAATTTTCCTTATTCACAAATAACCTATATAGTTAATATGAGGTATAACTTTGTATAACCTAGAAACTTGGATTTGACATATAGTAGATTTCTGTATGGACTCCCTGTCACAATTCCGGCTTTACACTACTCTATAGTCCTTGCATCTGATAATAATGAAGTTTTTCAGTGGGTCTCTGCTCTATTTATTTATGTGAGTGACCATCAACCTGGGATTGAGAGATTGATGCATTTATGCACAGATCTTATTGATTAGGGTTACATCTAACGGGCCATTCGCATTCTTCTTGGATTCTTCTCGGTAAAATCCCTTTTATATTTTCTCCATCTTGTGGTGGTTGGTAGTAGCTCCCGCCAAGGGTTTCCGCGTCTTTTGCTATGGCTGTCTCCTTCTCTTCAGTGTTGGCTTCGTTCTGACCAGTCTATCGAGTGTTGGGCATGACTTTGAGCATGTCTTGTTCGTCGGCCCATACGTGTTGCACATTCTCTTCTCAGAGAAAATATTAAACTCTTTTACAAATTCCAACACTCTTGGAAATTATTAAAATGTAATGTTTAATAATATATTTTTTTATAAATGAAGGAGCCCATTTTTAACAGGTTTACTAAATTTTCCTTCTAGTGATTGAAATTTGGTCATATTGATTTCTGTAACCTTGGTTTTGATCATATTTGGTCATCTTTTTGTGGAATTAAGCATCCATATATATATTATTTCTCTTTACAGAGAACATGGACTGAGAAAATAACTGTTTTTAGTTTAATAACCAATGAATTAGTATCTTTCTGCTTTCTAGGGTTTCTTATTTAATTTATTATTCTTCCTTTGTTTTGATTTTTATTTATTTATTTTTATCTAAAAATTTGAAATTTTAAATTTTAAATGTGAAATATATATAATTTTAGGTTTTAAAATACTTTTAAAAATATTAAATTTATTTATATTTTAAAAGTATATTTTAAATAACAAAAATTGATAATTTAAAAAAATTATTACAAAATTAATAGAAAAAATTAAAAACAAAATAAGTGTAAATTTAGTTGTAGTTTGTTAGCTGAACAATGAAAAACTGTTAATCACTGTGATTTTTCTCTTGTTTTTCTCAATTTATTATATTACAATATGTAATAAATACTAACACAACTATATATATATATATGGGGATATATATTAATTAATAATAATTAATTAAATATTTAAATAATAATCATGAAGATGTAGAAATTGAGAATGTTTCTATTTTGGTAAGAGATTAGTGACTATGAAGGTAAACCATATATATATATATATATATGAAGGTAAACCATATATATATATTAATTAATAATAATTAATTAAATAGTTAAATAATAATTTAGAAATTGAAAATGTTTCTATTTTGGTAAGAGATTATTGACTATGAAGGTAAACCAGATTCATGTGTGAATTACAGTAGTTTAAATCAATTTGATATTTTTTTACAAAATTCACCAATATTATTTAAACATTAATTAGATACACAATTAAAATATACCACAGGGAAAAATCGTTAAAAACACATACTAAAATCCACATAAATTGCATTCATTCATAACATATGTAAAGTAAACAATGCCAATTATTCAACATATGCGTGTTAGCAATGAAAAAAAAAGTAAACCAAATTGTTAATCACTCGTGCAAAAAAAAATAATGACGATAAAATTCAAGCATTTTTCGGTCCCTTTCAATTCTAATTGATGGCTGAGATTGGCGTTGCAGTTCTATGACTTGTTAGAAATCTGCTATTAGAAACTGCAAACGGCTCATTTACTTTTAACGTTATGAAGTTTCTAATCTTAATGTGACGTTATGCAGTTTCTAAATCTGCTATTAGAAACTACAAATGGCTCATTTACTTTTAACATTATGCAGTTTCTAATCTTAATGTGACGTTATGAAGTTTCTAATCTTAATGTGACCCGATTAATTAAGTCATAAATAGATCATTCTATAATTAAAGCATTAGATCTGTGATTAATCTTAAGCGTTGAATTGGTATATGATGGACGTACTAGATTTAGAGTTAAATGATATATAAAGGATTGGGTCCTCTCTCTCCCTGCCATGAGTCGCATTCTTCTCCATTAAGAAACGCATAAAGAAATAGGGTTGGAGAGAGAAACCGAATTCTGAGAAGAAGAGTAACCGTCAGGAGTCAGAAGAAAGTAGATGGCAGCCATTACATCTTCCACTGTTAATCAAGGTATGTCATCTTAAACAATAGATCATATTAAGTTTTGTTTATGAAATATTCGGTATTGATGATCTTTGGGCTGTTAATTGAATTGTTCATAATTAATCAAGAAAGATCTCAAATGTAAAATATATATATATATATATATATATATATATATATATATATTTTACATTTGGTATCAGAGCCACCAATCAATAACTGAATATTTCCTATGATTGCAATTGATCTGTTCTGTGCTTTACTCATGATGTTAATGAAATCCTGCGCATGCTTCACAACGAAACTAATCAAGATTCGTTTCGCCCATCGTGAGTTAAGATTCATGATCTGACCGTCGGAGATAGAGTTTTCGACCTTTCTTTACAATTTCAGAGTTTTTAGGGTCTTTCCGTGCATCATTTACTGTTTTGGCTTTGCACGATTAAAGTTTACTGGTACAAAATAATTGTTTGAAATTTGGGCATAAAAGTAATTGTTCTGTGACTGATTTTTTTGCATAAAGTATGTGTTATAAATCATTTATGCACATGAGATTTATGATTTTGTTAATCACCAAAGTGGTCAAAATCAGAATAATCATTTAGTGCATAAGTGACATAATGATTATTGATAGAAATTGCCAGTAATAATAATACCAATTAAAACTGGCGTCACTAATGATAGAACCTGAGAACTTACCCAAAGGAAAGTCTTGTTCTATAACTAGTTGACATGATGAGGTTTAATAGATATTTTGATTAAATAAATATTGATCATCCAAAGATGTCAGTTCTATTTAATTGAATATATTTATTACCTACTTATGTTTTGGTATTTAATTATGTTAAGTATAAGATAGTATCTACCCAAAGGAGTGCTATATTATACTATTATGTCTACATCTGAATCGCGTTAGTTATGAGCTTATAGTTATTTCATTTTTTAATTTGCAGGAGTTCCCATGAATACACATGCTTCATCTGTTACATTGTTTACTGGTGTTAATTTTTCTGAATGGAGAGAACAAGTCAATTTCCATTTAGGTGTTCAGGATCTTGACTTGGCACTCCTTGAGGATAAACCTGCTGCTCTTACAAAAGATAGTACTGAGGCAAAAAAATCACACCATAAAGCATGGGAACGCAGTAACAGATTGAGCCTTATGTTTATTAAGATGATTGTTGCTAACAACATCAAGTCAACAATTCCACAAACAGAAAGTGCTAAGGAATATATGCAGTCTGTGGAAGAGCGTTTTCGTTCAGCTGATAAGTCACTCGCTGGTACTCTTATGGTAGAACTCACGACCATGAAGTTTGATGGGTCACAAACTATGCAAGAGCACATTATAGAGATGACTAATCTTGCAGCAAGGTTAAACTCCCTGGGACTTACAGTAGAGGATTCTTTTCTTGTCCAGTTCATCCTGAACTCGCTACCTTCTGAATATGGACCTTTTCAGATTAACTATAACACTATAAAGGATAAGTGGAATGTTAATGAATTGGCCAGTAGACTTGTTCAGGAAGAAGGACGTTTGAAAAATCAAGTGAATCACTCAGTAAGTTTTGTGAGTAATAAAGCTGGTAAAGAAAAGAAAGGAAAATCAAGTCATTTCAAGAAGAAAAAGGCACCTGCTAATAATGGGCAGGATAAGGAAAAGAAGGAACTAAAGGATGTTCAATGTCATTTCTGTAAAAAGAAAGGACATTATCAAAGTGACTGTCCGAAAAGGAAATCTTGGTTCAAAAAGAAAGGTAATTATCTATCTTTCGTATGTTTTGAATCAAATTTAGTTGAAGTTCCAATTAATACATGGTGGCTTGATACTGGTGCTACAACTCATGTTTCCAATAATATGCAGGGATTTCTTATGATCCGAACCATAAATCCAAATGAAGATCGTTTTCTCTTTATGGGAAACGGAATGAAATCTTCAATTGAAGGCATTGGGACTTATCGTCTAATTCTAGAAAGTGGATATGTATTAGACTTATACAGTACCCTTTATGTACCTTCATTATCTAGAAACCTTATTTCCGTAAGTAAGTTGGATATTTTTGGTTCTAGATGTATGATTGGATCTGGCTGTTTTGATTTATATAAGAATACTGATAATGTTGGTTCTGGTATTCTAATTGATGGTTTATATAAATTGAAACTGAATGACACTTATGTGAATTCCTTGTTGAATGTAGTAAATAATGTTGGATGTAAACGTAGCATGTTGAATGAAAATTCTGCTTTCTTGTGGCATAAAAGACTAGGTCATATATCCAAAGAAAGAATGATGAGATTAGTAAGTAATGAAATTTTGTCAAATTTGGACTTTAGTGATCTAGAATTATGTGTGGATTGTATTAAAGGTAAACAAACCAAACATAATAAGAAAGGAGCCACTAGAAGCAGCCAGCTTTTTGAAATAATAAACACTGATATTTGTGGACCTATGGACACTCCAGCCTTTAATGGAGAAAAGTATTTCATCACTTTTATTGACGATTTTTCCCGTTATGGTTATGTCTATTTGCTTCATGAAAAATCTCAATCTGTGAATGTCCTTGAGACGTTTGTAAAGGAAGTTGAGAGGCAATTAGATAAAAAGGTGAAAATCATAAGGTCTGATAGAGGTGGTGAATATTATGGTAAATATAATGAGTCAGGCCAGTGTCCAGGTCCATTTGCAAAATTCCTCGAAAGTCATGGCATATGTGCGCAATACACAATGCCAAGTACACCACAACAAAATGGTGTAGCAGAAAGGCGCAATAGGACGTTAATAGATATGATTAGGAGTATGATGTCAGATTCTACACTACCTAAGAATTTGTGGTCGTATGCTCTCAAAACCGCTAATTATTTGTTGAATAGGGTTCCTAGTAAAGCTGTTCAAAAGACTCCTTTTGAGTTATGGACTAACATGAAACCTAGCTTAAGACACCTGCATGTTTGGGGTTGTCCAGCGGAAGCGAGAATTTATAATCCACATGAAAAGAAATTAGATTCTCGAACGATCAGTGGGTATTTTTTAGGTTACCCTGAGAAATCTAAAGGGTACGTGTTTTACTGTCCTAATCATAGTCTAAGAATTGTAGAAACTGGTAATGCAAGATTCATTGAGAATGGTGAAGTCAGTGGGAGTACTAGAAGAGAAATAGTAGAAATAAAGGAAACAAGGGTAAATGTTACATTGCCTAGAATAGTTCCTCCATCTACTATTACTCCAAATGTTGTTCCAGCTGTTGTAGAACAGCATGATGATAATGAACAACATATAAATGAAGAAGTACTTCCTGAAGGAAATGACTTACATAATGCTGATATGCATGAACCACAACAAGTAGCATTAAGAAGACCTCAAAGAAATCATAGGTCAGCTATTTCTAATGATTATGTGGTTTATATACAAGAATTAGATTATGATATTGGAATCAATAAGGATCCAGTTTCGTTTTCACATGCTATAGAAAGTAAAGAGTCAAAGGAATGGATTAATGCCATGAAAGAAGAACTGAAATCCATGCAACAGAATGAAGTTTGGGATCTCGTTGAGTTACCACATGGCTGTAAAAGAGTCGGATGCAAATAGGTTTTTAAAACCAAACACGACTCTAGTGATAATATCGAACGGTATAAAGCTAGACTTGTTGCTAAGGGTTACACTCAGAAAGATGGTGTTGATTACAAGGAGACATTTTCTCCTGTTTCGAAAAAGGACTCACTAAGAATAATAATGGCATTAGTAGCTCATTATGATTTGGAGTTGCATCAAATGGATGTGAAAACAGCCTTTCTGAATGGAGATCTTGATGAGGATGTTTATATGGATCAACCTGAGGGTTTTTCTGTAGAAGGTAAAGAACAATTGGTGTGTAAACTTAAGAAGTCAATATATGGGCTTAAACAAGCATCTCGGCAATGGTATATTAAGTTCAATACCATTATTACATCTTTTGGTTTTAAGGAAAATACGGTTGATCACTGTATATACCAAAAGATCAGTGGGAGCAAGTTTATTTATCTGGTCCTTTATGTTGATGACATCTTGCTTGCTGCAAATAATTTAAGTATATTGCATGAGACTAAGGAATTTCTCTCAACGAAATTTGAAATGAAAGATATGGGAGAGGCATCCTATGTGATTGGAATAAAAATATTCCGTGATCGATCACAAGGAATATTGGGATTGTCTCAGAAAGGATATGTCGAAAGGATTCTAGAGAGATTTGGAATGAGTAAGTGTTCACCTGGGACAGTTCCTGTACAGAAAGGTGATAAATTCAATCTCATGCAATGTCCTAAGAATGATGTTGAACGAAAGGAAATGGAATCAATTCCATATGCATCTGTTGTTGGTAGCCTAATGTATGCTCAAACCTGTACTCGACCGGATATCAGCTTTGCGGTCGGTATGTTAGGGAGGTATCAAAGTAATCCAGGAAGGGAACATTGGCAAGCTGCAAAGAAAGTTTTGAGGTACTTACAAGGCACGAAAGATTACATGCTCATGTATAGAAGATCCAATGAATCGGAGGTGATCGGATATAGCGATTCAGATTTTGCTGGATGCATCGATACTAGAAAATCGACTTTTGGTTACCTGTTTATGTTTGCTCAAGGTGCCATATCATGGAAAAGTGCGAAACAGACTATCGTTGCTTCATCCACTATGGAGGCAGAATTTGTGGCATGTTTTGAAGCCACAATTCATGCATTATGGTTGCGGAACTTTATTTCAGGACTTGCGGTTGTCGACACCATTAGCAAGCCGCTGAAAATTTATTGTGATAACTCTGCAGCAGTATTTTTCTCAAAGAACGACAAGTACTCTAAAGGTGCCAAACATATGGAACTGAAGTATCTTGTTGTGAAAGATGAGGTTCAGAAACAAAGAGTGTCAATCATGCACATCAGGACAGAACTTATGATTGCAGACCCTTTGACGAAAGGGTTACAACCAAGACAATTTAAGGAACATGTTCAAAGAATGGGTCTTGGTTGTATTAATAATAATTGATGTGTGACATTCTGAGCTCTTTTATGTGTTTCTGATATACAATTATGTGTCTCTTGTTTTAATATAGTAGTACATATTTTATGTAATTTTAAACAAGAAAGAGTCTTATAAAGATATTATGTTTAATCATTATGATATAAGACATTATGTGGACCATTATGCTGTTTTATATAAATTATGAGTATGAATTGATGGATTGCTGGTATTGTAGTATATGGAAGGGAATGCATTGAATTAATAGTGCACAACCGCCATAACTCTCAGCAATTTATCATAGTATGATGTTCAACACTTAATATTATGAATAGTCAGGTCAAGTGGGAGAATGTTAGAAATCTGCTATTAGAAACTGCAAATGGCTCATTTACTTTTAACGTTATGAAGTTTCTAATCTTAATGTGACGTTATGCAGTTTCTAAATTTGCTATTAGAAACTGCAAATGGCTCATTTACTTTTAACGTTATGTAGTTTCTAATCTTAATGTGACGTTATGAAGTTTCTAATCTTAATGTGACCCGATTAATTAAGTCATAAATAGATCATTCTATAATTAAAGCATTAGATCTGTGATTAATCTTAAGCGTTGAATTGGTATATGATGGACGTACCAGATTTAGAGTTAAATGATATATAAAGGATTGGGTCCTCTCTCTCCCTGCCATGAGTCGCATTCTTCTCCATTAAGAAACGCATAAAGAAATAGGGTTAGAGAGAGAAACCGAATTCTGAGAAGAAGCGTAACCGTCAGAGTCAGAAGAAAGTAGATGGCATCCATTACATCTTCCCCTGTTAATCAAAGTATTATTAAGTTTTATTTGTGAAATATTCGGTATTGATGATCTTTGGGCTGTTAATTGAATTGTTCATAATTAATCAAGAAAGATCTCAAATGTAAAAAAAATAAAAAAAATATATATATATATATATATATATATATATTTTACATGACTGACCCATATTCTCGACCCCATTTGAAGCAGCTGTATTCTGACCCATCGGTGAAGACATGCGACATGCAGAAGCCGGTATACCAAATGACAAACATTAATTAAATTAAAATTAATTATTCTGCGGGTTGCGGATGCAGACCCAGCTCGAATCCAATCTATCCTTTTAAACATCATACGAAGAATATTCGCTCATTCTTAAATCCCAGTCATTCATTTAAAAAATTTAAAACCTGTGCAAGCCCACTGCCACTTGTTGTTGCTGTAGTAATAATTATTAACTATATGAAAACATACCAAATAATAGTAGAAAAAGTACATTATTCATCTTTGGAGTTGCCCACAAAATCAAATCCTGAATGTGTAAAACAGTGAAAGAGGTTTAATTTTTCCCAAAGTTCGGTAACAGAACAAGTTGTCTCTAATTATCATATCCCCTCTGCTAATCGTTTTATCAGGTTCATGGACAAATCCATAGAGCTACACGTTCTTCGGTTGGGTTATGTCGCAGCTTCAAATTTACAGATTGATAGGTGATTATTTTAACCACTTATTTAAGAACGTAGATTTTCACACCAGGAATTTATATATCTGGGTGGGATATTTCACAGTTGTAGATTTACAGATTGATATGTGATAAATTTAATAATTTATTTGAGAATGTCCATTTTCACAGCAGAAAATTATGTTATTATTTTTTTAGAATATAAGAAATGCCCAAAGTCTGTAGTGGACACTCTAACCATTGTCAAAAATTCATGATTGTAGATTTTCACAGCAGAAATTTATATAGCTATTTCTTTTAGAATATACTAAATGTTATAGCTATTGTTTTTGGAATATACTAAATGTCCGAAATTTATAATAGACACTCCACTCATTATCAAGGTTAGTATTGTCCCTGCTCTCGAAGTAACAAGAGCAGATCTGTGAATGAAGGTAACGAGATGGGTCGTTTCGGGTATTAAAATGGCAGCAGACCGATTAGCGAAGCACTGTTTCTACGGTCCCCGCGTTAAAAGGGCATTCTCAGATCCATTCGCTCACAACTGGGTTTGAGAGATGTAATTCTGTGACATATGTGTGTCAAATCCGATTTCAATTGGGCTTGCAGCCTGTTTCACAGAAACTGTGACAGACTTTGAGTTTCATGGAATTCAATGATACGTCAGTGGAATATTTTTCCGTATCCACTTCTTTGGATTGCGTACGAGAGTCGAAATCCGATGGTTGTTGGAAGGGATATATATATATATATATATATATATGTGAGAGAGTTTATTTTATTATAAAATCTATTTTAAATATAAAAAGAGTAATTTGTAAAAATTTTATTCAAATAAAATTCCAAATTAATTATATAAATGTATATAATTAAAAAAAAAATTAATATGTATAATATATTTTTATGAGTATATTTTATTAAACTATTTATTTTAAATATAAAAAAATAATTTATAAATTTTTTATTTCAAATAAAATCAAAAATTATATATATATATATATATGTATATATTCTATTTTTTTTTTAATTTATGATGATGATGTGAAAAATTATATTTGTCTTTTTTTTATAGTTTTGGTTGACTATCAATTGGTCGTGTTTCTCTATTTAGGTTGTGATCCATAATAAATTAAGGAGGCTTTTGGCAATACAAATCACATAAGAGAAATGAGAAATTTTTGGTCTACGCCTTTCCAACCAACAAGTGTACATCATCAGGATGAAACAGGGAGACAATGACAAAGACTTAAATAGAGAGAAATGTAGAGAAAATTCCAAGTAAAGGCTATAATCTCCCCAAGTCAAGTATAAGGGGGGGATTGATAGGATAGTTTAAGTAAACTTGACTTGGTCATAGAGTCAATTTACCATCGATGGTTTTGAGGCCCTAGTTTTTGATAACCCATGGTATTATTTGCAATGTAGCTTATTTAAAGGCATAAAGAGTCCATCGTAAGTTTGTCTTTGGGCCAAGGAATATAGATTAATCATTTTGAGTTGGTTTTAGTTTTGTAATGTAGAATTTATGGTGCTCATTTGATGTTGATCTCACATTATTGTTTATTATTAACAACAATTCTATGATGGATCAATTCTTCCTCTATAACCCTGTTCTGCTTCAAGTTGTAAGGAGCTGTTTAATCATTTTGAGCTGGTTTTTAGGATTTCCAAGGTAGAACTTATGGTGCTCATTTGATGTTGATCTGTTATTTGCTTTGATGTTGATCTCACATTATTATTTATTATTAACAACAGTTCTATGATGGATAATTTCTTCCTCTATAATCCCGTTCTACTTCAAGTTGTAAGGAACTGTTTGCTCCTTGTTGATGCTTGTTTCCTTGCAAAAAGCATCAAAGTCTTTAGAGGTGTACCCTCTTTTATTGTTGGTGCTCCACAATTTGATCTTCTTACCTATTTGATTCTTAATCAAGGCCTTAAACACTCAAAACTTCGAGCACACTTCATTTTGAGTCTTTATAAAGTAAATCATGTTTTTTCCTTAAGGATTCTTTAATAAAAGACACATAATACAACTACTTGTTAAAGAAGCTAAAGAAATCTGTCCACACACATGAATGAATAAAATCATGATTAATTCTTGATTTTTTCTCGCTATGTGAGAAGGTTATCTTTGCATGCTTGCTAAATGCACCATCCTTGCACACCCTTGTGTTCTTGATCTTGAACAATAATATTTAAATTATAATACTAATTTATTAATATATTAAAAACAAATATTATTAAGTAAAAACTATACTAAACCGCTAGTTTTTGAAAAATAATATTTAAAATAATTTATTAATCAAATATTAAAAAAAAGACTAACAAGAAAAAAAATCAAAGTCAAAATCTAGAAGTCAAAAATTATAATGCACACAAGATCATTTAATAAATAAAAATAATTAATGGAAAATAAATAAAAATGAATATATATATATATATATATATATATACACAAAGAAAAATGATCAATAAATAAAATAGGGTCAAAAAATAAATATGGTGCCGAGGTCCATTAAACAAATAACAAAAATACTAAATGGAGTTAACAATGAATAAGATGATAAAATACTTAAGAAAGCATGAAGGGTCAAGAAAATAAAATATAGTGAAGAATAAATCAACAACAAATACTATAAAAATGACACCAATACCTACATAGATAAATAAACAAACAAAATAAATCCAAAAAAGAAACCTAAAAAATTAGGAGGATGGGACATGGACCCAACTTCTACTAATATTCCAACCATCGTCTATATTCAAATTATTGGGTCTTTTTTCAATTTCTTGGGCCTCCCTCAATTTACGATGATGGAAATGACTAACCGTAGCAACGACTTGGGCCTCCTCAATGTAGATGTGACGCTTACATTTATCTACATGCTCTTCCAAAGTAGAGGAGTTGGTACTGCCATACTTGATGTCAACAACATGCTCACAAATCCTTTGATTAATCAAGTGATCAATCTAAAAAATGTAGGAAGTCCCACAAGAGCATGGGATAACGTAAACACCATTCATATTCTTGGGGTCCATTGGGTCTTTTATAGATCTAAGGGAGCTTCAGATGGTATTTAGAGGCCTAAAGTTTCAAGCCATCTTATGCTTCCTTAGGATCCTCACTATCTTGTGAGTCGTCCCTTGGATAAAAGGAAGATGAACACCAGAAAATTGATCCTTGGTCTTAGCACTAGGACCTGTTTCATTTCTGAGGGAAGCCTTAGTACATTGGTATCTACTATACCCATTATTAAAGAAAACATTTAGGAGATGTGCTTTCTCTTCACTGAGATGGTTTTCATCATAAATTCTTAAAGCTCTAGTCGCTAAGGTGTTGAGAACACCAATTTTTTGAGCTAGGAAATGAGGAGAATTAGCATGAAGATATTGTTCCATATGAGTTTTCTTACAGAATTCCTAATGAGAAAAGAGCCATTATCATTCCTTCAGGGGACGATGTCAAGGAAGGGAAGACTACCATTACTCTCAAATTCCATGGTGAATTTTATGGAACTAGATTGATTGTTAAGATGGAGGAAAAATAGTTCCAACTCTTCCTTACCATGGGACCAGATGACACAACTGTCATCCACAAACCTTTTCCACATCTTATGAGGAAGATGAGAAGAATCTAAGGCCTTTGATTCAAATTCCTCCATGAATAAATTGATGTTTTAGCAAACAAATGGATTAAGTAAAATCAGATATACTATTACCTAGTCCTAATTTGAAGACTTAATATACCTTTTCCTCACATAGTTGCATTAGCCTCATGTATTAATAGTTAAATGTTGATTAAGTATTTACTAAAGACACTATGAAAGAATAATTTATAAGAAAATATAAAATTATTTATAATGAAATTCGATTTACTCTAGAAGTTTGCATATGACCAAAAATTAGAATAGTGAGAGAAATTAGTAAAGAGATCACACGTGTGTGAAGAATGTATCATTTTCTATAAATTCATGAATTAAGGTTTGAAAGTTTTTTTCCCAATTTTCTATTTCAAATTTATGATATTTATTTTGTTGATGATGATGATTAACGTCCACTGAGACCAAACTTTGGTCTATCGGACCTAAAGAAACGAATTATTTAGTTTGATTTAAGATTTTATTCCTATGCTCAAAAAGTTTGGAGAGGAGCCTCCCGGGCTCACTATAATTTTGACATCGTAAAAGGCTAGGAAGGTCAGTAATGCAACAAAGATTAGGAAATTGAGACCTAATGTGGTTGTACACGGGGCACCCTAAGAGGAAGTGATTTTCATCCTTGATGTTCATATCCTCACAGAGATTGCAGATCCTTTCCATCCATGGTGTTTTAGGAACTGCCTAATGACCCATTTCACTATGGAGCTCATGAGAGTTCTTTCTAATCTTGGCTATATTAATTTTCTTCTTTGAGCTAGTTAAAACAGAGAGAAAATTTTGATCCTCTAGGGTGGGGTTGATGACCTTCTTATAATATCTTAATTTTCTTTTAGTTGCTAAATCTTTCTCATACCACATTTTTTCTTTGAACTTAGAGGTAACAATATTTTTAATGTTATTAATGTTTTGGAATGTAGCATTCTCATCAATCTCCCAATGGTTTAACCAGGGCCTCGCGTATTTATACCAACCTCATTTGAGCCTTAGGTGGTTTTGGCTGGAATTTAAAGCTCGCTTAGGAGGTCTATGGTCTCCTATGTTATTGAGCTTGTGCTTGTACAATAGAAGCCTAGTCATAGCTAGGCTCTCAATAGGGGAAAGACCCACTTCTATAAGGAGACTAAGATAGGGTGTATTGCTTTTAATTTTGAGGTTATACGCTATAAAACGCTTCTGAATTTGCTCAATCTTTCTCCACGATTCTCTAGAGGTGCTGCAACCCCAAACCTCACATCCATATAAGATAACAGGAGTGACTAAAGTTTCAAAGAGGAACTTCTTTCTATCCCACATTATGAGGTCTATCATTTTACAATTATTTTCAAGACCAAAATAAGCTTTCCACCCCCCATTAATCCTTTTCTCAATGCTATAGTTGCAATTGAGCTTGTGATGAATATCAATTCCTAGGGACTTGTAAGAAGACACTTCCTCCAAATTACTATTTTATACGTAAAATTAGCGTAAGTGTCCTTCTTGGATTTGATAATCATAACTTTTCTTTTGTCAGTGTTAACAGTCATACCAACAGTAGAGCATAAATCCTTAAGAATTCTAAGTTTCTTATCAATATCAGATGGGCACCTTGTGGGAAGAACAATATCGTTAGCATAGAGAAGAAGGATAATGACTATCCCAGCTAAGATAGTGCTAGCACAACCTGCTTACTCTAAACAACCTTCCAGCTTGTCGATGTAAATGCCAAATAGGGTAGGGGATAGGGGGCAACCTTGTTTAACTCTGATATTACACTTAATATCTTTCGACCACCACTCATTTCTGTTTAACATGGAAATTACATTCTCGTATAACCTTATAGTGGCATCTCTCAACTCGAAAGGAAACTTTATCCCTTCTAATCTATTCCATAGGTTGTTTCTAGGAACTGTATTGGAAGCCTTTCTAAAGTCCACAAAGCAACGAAATAGATTAGATTTATCACTGCGGAATTCCTCCACAATGATCCTAAGCGTAATGAGGTGGTCCGTTGTTGAGTGTTGCCTTCTAAAACCCGCTTAACTTCACTTTGAAGCGATATGCTCAACTTATTTTCCAAAATAATACCATATAACTTGGCTAAGAGAGGGTTGATCATAATAGTCTGATAATTAGAGGGGTTATTTGTATCCCCACATTTAAAAATAGGGATAATGAGGCTCTGAGTCCATGGTTTAGGGAACCCTTCCTTCGCTGCTTGATTGAAAATCTTGTGGATGTGGGGGATGAGGACAGGACCTCCAATTTTTAATATTTCCACCTGGTAACCTTCAATGTCCTTAGCTTTCCCATTTGCCAGGCGTTTTACCCAAAAATCAATGAATTCTAATGAGAAAACTTCTTTCGTTCTGAGCAGGGTTTCAAATTTATCCTTGACATTTGGAGATTCATAAAGCTTTTTAAGATGAGAATTCCAGTCGTGTAAAGAAATTTTATTATTATCATTAGTTTTCCTAGTTAGAATCTACCTCCAAAATTTATTAGGAGCTACTTTAGAGAGGTATAAGAGATTCTCATGTCTTTTAGGAATATACTGCCTTTTTTTCCTTTTAGTTAGGGCTTTGTATATTTTTATCTTACCAATTTTAAGAGATTCCTCAACGACTTCCTTAATTGATCTTCTCTCGCTTTTACAATCTTTGTCATACCATGGGTTGGTTTTTCTATTTCTTTTATTACTTGAAATTTCAATAGAGAACTTGTTAATAGAATATGAGAGGGTTGTAGTAAAATTATGATAGAGGTATTCTATGTTGTCTATACTAGATAAAGGAAGAAAATTAGTTTTTAATTCATTTAGAAAGAGATCATTTTTATTTCTATCAAAGATTAAGTTCATTTGGCTATAAGGATTATCTTCTATGGGATATCTATGCATGACAAAATTGAGAGTTATAAGTAAAGGCCTATGATCAGAGTTAGGCTCGTGGTCATTTAAGATGTCAAAATTTATTATTTTTTTGTATAAAGGGAGATCAGAAATAACATAGTCTACCACACTGCTACCAAGCCTATGGATGCAGGTCAACTGGGTAGAATTGGGCCACTTCTTTAGACCATTGCAAATTATGAGATCATTAGCACTACAAAGTTTGACTAGCTTCGACCCAAACAAATTCTCCTCGAGGGCTTTAGAGCTCTTTTTGTACAAGCTAGCCAGAGTAAGGTATTCATCTAACCAAAGAGGATTAGTGTTGGAATGATTTCTTAGAAGAATAGCTTGGTTGCTTGAAGTTCGAGAATTAAAGTCACACATTAAAAGGATATTACCTTCATTCCTTAGGCTAGAAATATCATTCTCTAAACCATTGTAAGGACTAGTTTTATCTAGATTCTTTTTCTTATAGAAGTTAGAATTTATGGGGGAAAAATAATAGATTGCTATGTAGGTATTTTTATCATTAATGTCAATAATCTCTATCCAACTATATTGGTTTTAAGGGTCATTTTTATAAATCCTAGCATGGGGGGGAGTTGTTATCCTTAATGTAACAAGTTATACCCCCAATGCCTCTACGAGAGGATTGCTTGTTCCAGGTAGAACATAGTGAAAAGCCATCTATGTTAGGGACCTTAGATTCTTTGTGCTCCCAAGTTTCAACAAGTAATATTATATCAACATCATTCGAGATCCAACTTAGCTTGGGGCCCTTGTTCCATGGATAGCCCTGACAGTTCCAAGAGAGATTCCAGAGCATGTTGAATTTCTATTTATTACTATCTTTTTTGTTTCTATCTCAAAAAACGGCTTTTATATTTCTTATTATTGCCCATTTTCCTTCCTTTCTAGCTTCTTTTACCTTTTGAACCTCCTTTCTTAATTCTCCTTGATCTTCTGGAATGAGATCTTCATTTATACATATTCTCGTTCCGTTTAGACTTGAGGTTTTACTATGTCATACTTATGGTCAGTAGAGCTCACCTTTATTCAGATTAACCTTCCTTTATTCTTAGTTAATTTCCCAACTTTGTTGTTTATGTGAGACACGTTGTTTCAATCTGTAATCTATTATGTAATCTTTTCTAGTCTATGGCTAAAGTATCCTCATCTACCTCCTCTTTCAC
Source organism: Pinus tabuliformis (assembly GCA_031772625.1). Lineage (NCBI taxonomy): Eukaryota > Viridiplantae > Streptophyta > Pinopsida > Pinales > Pinaceae > Pinus > Pinus tabuliformis. The sequence goes on along the minus strand of CM062813.1, from coordinate 1,012,568,785 downwards.
ATCGAAGATTATAAGGCTATTTTGTTATGCTCATGACCTAATTCTATTAATTTTTTAATTTCATCTTTAATTGGTTTGATACCTATTTTACCTTCCACTCTATTTAGGGTGAGGCGGCTATTAACTTTTTCTTCTAGTTATTTAATCATGTCCTTCATTTTAAGACTCTCTAAAGTATCAGCGTATCCTTGCTGGGATGTTTGGTTTGTATCTTGGTTTTGTTTTTCTATAACCTACAACCTAGTCTCCATTTCCTCCATTTTATTCTCCAATAGTTCTATTTTATTTTCTATTTGTTTTTGGATCTTGTCTTCAAGAGATGTGAATTTATTTTCCAGCATGGCTTCTAACTCTGTTTGTAGCTTGACTTCTCTTTCTTATATACGTTTCTCTAAAGACTCAATATACTCATAAAGGTTTTGTAGAGGCACTATGCTAGGTCTACCTTTTGTAATCTTTGGTATCTGTGGTGAATTATTCATACTTGAAAATATATGAGCAGATATGTATTAGAAAAAAATAACGAATGTGTGCCCTTCATATCATCAAAATAGGCGACAGACCCTCGGATCGAACTGCAGCCCGCATACAGGATTGGATCTGGAAAAATGAATGGCTGAGACTGCAAAGATTGGAATAGAACCACGCAGAGATCTACGAATACACCCATTGATTATTCGACAAACCACAGAGACCGCAAAACCAGGCAGAATCGATGGCCCCGCAAAATGGATGGCACCACAGAACCACGTAAAGATCTATTTATATAATGATCGAGTGTCATAGATATTAGGTAAGAGATGGCACCGCAGATCGATGGCACCCCAGAACCACATAGGTTTATATAGATGGTACCACAGAATCACACAGATTTATATAGATGGCATCACATATTTATATATATGGCTCAATAAATTGGCTGAAAATTCCTTCATGCACAGAAAATCACAGTATTCTCAAATTTTAGCAAATAAGTCGAATGTAAACTTGTGAAGATTTCTGGAATGGAAAGAAACTCGCAGTATTCTAAAATTTTGATGAAAATCGAGCTGCTGTTGGAAAATTGATCAAGGAAATGTCTATATTGACCCCATAGATCGGGTGTAAATTTCTATAATAAGTAGTGTCGCAGCCGCAGTGCTATCATATTTTGAGGCCCACAAATATCCTTTTTAGATTCTCTCAGATTCTGAGGCCCAAAAATATCCTTATCATATTGTGAGGGCCGCAGTCGCAGTGTTATTAGATCAGAATCACCGAGACCGTAAAAGATTGGAATATAATCATGCAGAGATCTACAAATACACCTAGAGATCTAAGAATACACGCAGAGATGGCAAGAAACAGAGGGTTTCTAAGGCTCGCAAATATCCTTATTGGATTTTGAGGGCCGCAGTCCCAATGTTATCAGATCAGAATCACTGAGACTGCAAAAGATATTTTCTCACTTCAAATTATAACTGTGGAAAGAGCAAGGTGCCAAATTGGGCTTCGGTAGATTTATGTATATTTGGTAGGGTTTTGTTTTTTTTTAATGAAAATTAAGAAATATTTCTTTTTAAATAGAGTGTTATTTATTGGCACAAAATTGTATGAGCAAATATTATAGATATATATTTATGTATATTAATTATTGATAATTTGTATAATTGTATTGGGTAAATGTCAAAAGGTAAATATGGATTTAGAGATGCTAGATAGTTAATATTTGAAATTCCAATTGTTTATATAAAGAAGACAATTAGAATATGCCAACATTTTTCAGTTATCACAATAAGATAAAATATTTTGATTAAAACTAAAAGTTATGTAGGAGCACAATTCAATTATATAATTTGTTGATAATTATTAACTTAGTTATGAGTGTCATATAAATTAAATATGCATCAATAAATAATAAATATCAAAACACTTATTTCATAATAAGTTGAAGTTTTAAAAAATCATAAAAATAAATAAAATATAATTTATTATTATTATTATTATACAAAGAATAAATATATGTGATAAACATATATACATTTAGAAAAACATGGAAGATTCTTAATCATGAGGATTTTCCTATTTTTACCATGGAGATTCTTAAATTGTAAATAGGTTTCATTACAATTTCATGAACCAATAACATGACTTATCAATACCACATGCCCAAAAAATCATAATTCACTCCATATAACACTTTGTTCATATGACCTATTTTTAATTAATCAACTTAATATACTCATTCACACAATTATTTATGTCTAATATTAATCAAAAGCTATCAAAAATGCTTAAATAAAAATTACTCATCAAGAATTAAAAATTATTGAAAAACTAATAAAACTATTAAATTATAAAAATGTAATCTAAAATAAATAATTTAAATAATATCTTATTTTTTTTTATTTTATAAATATATTAAAGCTTTTATAAGATTTGAGTTTAATAACACCAACAATTAAACCCATAATAACATATTACTAATAGATATAAAGCATAAATGTGGATGATCACATTCCATCCCACAATCACCCTAAAAAGATAGGCGAGTTTTGTAGTTTTTATTGAATTTATATTTATGAATATTTTTTTTCCAATTGATATAAAATTTTATTTTTTATTTTTTTTAATTACTATTTTGCATTTTCTATATGGATTTTGGTCAGTAAAACACATAAAATTATACAAAATTAATGTTGGAAAAAATTAATTACTGAAGTATGTACATAGTTTTCATGCAATTTTGATGTGTTTATATGGGTTTTGGAAGAGGATTAGAATATGTGTAAGAACATGATTATTATTGGCATATTAAGATCCTTTGATAGCGCTTCTTAATACTTTATATCTATTTATTCATCCGTTCTCTGTTCTCAATTAATTCAAGCATATTGGACCTATAACTCTATTGTTTACTAATTGTACTAATTTGTGAGTTTTATTATTGAATAAGTAAAATTATTATTTTTATATTTTTTATTATTTATTTATATATTAATGTAAGCTTAAGATAGATTAGTTATCAAAATTAAGTAATTTAATATTTCAATTATATCTAAAGACAGAACTAATTAATAATGTCTTAATCAAACAACTTATAGAGATTATATTAATCAATACATTCTATAATGAGAGATATTATATATTAGACATAAAAAAAATTAATATCTCAAACAATATTGCTTGGAAAAATATAATATTGTTTTTATTTTGTACATTATTATTTATAAATAAAAACAATAATACAAAATAAATGTCAATCATTCTTTAATTTTATTATCAATTTAGCTGCATTTAATTATTAATGTGATATTTCAATTTTTATTTACTCTATATATATATATATATCATTTTTTTTTTTCTCTTTTTCCCATTATTAGATTAGGATTACACTATTCACTATATATCAATTTTCTTTCCTCTTTTTCCCATTATTAGATTAGGATTACACTATTCGCTTACTCTCTAAGATGATATTGATTATGTGTGGGTGAGATTTCTTTTAGACGGTTGATAGATAGATTAAATCATCTGCTAAATTTAATTAGAATTAGAATTTGGTGAAAATGATTCCAAGAAATCTAATTTTGAGAGTGTTTGAATTAGTTTTTAATAGTAGAAATGGATTGAAACCAAAACCTTAAAGCTTGGGAACAAAATTTCCAAAACTTTCTCCTGAAGTTTTTCAAAATCCTACCAAAATTTTCATTAATTTTTGGACAAATTTGTAGCCCCATTAAAGTAAAGTTTATAATTAGTTTTTAATAGTAGAAATAGATTAACCAAAACCTTAAAGCTTGGGAACAAAATTTCCAAAAATTTTTCCTAAAACTTTTCAAAATCCTACCAAAATTTCCATTAATTTTTGGATAAATATATAGCCCCATTAAAGTAAAGTTTATTTTTCACCAGAAAAAATATTTTGATGTACGTAGATTTATTTTTGGGATCAATATTGGTTTTTTTAAAAATTAATATTAATATATTTTTCAAATTTTAAAAGTAACCTCATAAATTGAAAAAATTTAACTAAAACTTTTAAAAATAATATTATAAATTGAAATTTTTTAATTGATTTAATTATATCACTTTTTTCAATTTGTTAATTACTACTAATTAAAAGTTTTAATTAACTATAATATTTTTTTAAATATTATGATCGATATTAATTGTGTTAATAAATTATTTTACCATTGATTTTTAATTAACTATAATATTTTTTTTAAATATTATGATTGATATTAATTGTGTTAATAAATTATTTTATATTAAATCAATGGTAAAAGGAACATTTTTCTCAAAAAGTTATTTTTCTACATTGATTTAAATTTAATTTAAATATGTATGATTAAAGTTTTTTGGGGTTTATTTTATTAACATATGATAAATATTTTTAAAAAAATTATCAAATTTTACAGAATTCAAATCCCTAGATTTTGAGAGTGTTTAAACTATTTGTGCATTAAAAAAACACATATTATATTAAATATTTTTTAAAATAATAAATTCAAATGATCAAATTTAAAAATTCAAATTCTTAAAAGAATTTAAAAAATGCTTAATCTACTTATACATTAAAAAAACACATATTAAATAATAAAAAATTTTAATATCATTAAAAATTATATCACCAAATTCTAAAAAAATAAACCATTTTATTTATTAATTAAACTCTGACCATTCATTTACATCGAGGTAATTATCTATACTTACACTCTTAAATCCATCTCCAAGGTACATTTATGCATCAAATGAATGTAAGTTTAGAAGTGTGCATCATGGTTCTAATGATTTTTTTTTTTTAAGTAATATTGTTCTATTGATATGATACAAAAATTTTTACAGAAAAGCTTGATCTCAAAATACTAAGCATCAATCATCACCAAAAAATAACTCTGTCTATCTTTCATTGCCCCAACATAGGGGAAACCAGTCCATGAAAACAGAAAGAACCCACACAGGGGTTATCAGTGTTGTCCAAAAAAAAAAGAGAGACATTGCATAGCTAGAACCATAAACAGTTAACCGGAAAAAAAACGATTCAAACTAAGAAGCATCCACCTGGCAAAAAAAAGAGTATCTGGCTGCCACATGTCAAGACTAGAGATTCTTCGGAGCCGGTTCCTCTTCGATATGACACGCATATTTGTACCAATCATCGTCTTCCTCAGGCACACCACTTCCCTACCCTGGAGGAACGACCTCAGCGCTACTTATACCCAGATGGATTTCAGACGTGTCACCCTGTCAGTTTCCCGAGGCCCTCATGTCACCATGTTTGCTATCCGTAGCTGGTTGACTGCCAGCGACAGCTTTGCCATGCAGGACTGCTTTGCCATCGTTAGGTTGCTGATTACCAGGGATACTAATACCGCGGTTATCATGGTTCTATTGTTAATGAACAATATAATTTATAATTTACCAAATGACCTTTAGAATCTTCATAACAAGTTATATTTATTTGTATCATCTCCAATTTTTTTGAGAGGAAATCGGAGATTTCTCTTTATGTTTCATTCGAGCCATGCTTTGAGCTTTTTTCACCGCAATGATAGACACACAATAACAGGATCTACCGTTTGACATCCCTCTAGGAAATCGGAGATTTCTGTTTATGTTTCATTCGAGCCATGCTTTGAGCTTTCTTCACCGCAATGATAGACACACAATAACAGGATCTACCGTTTGACATCCCTCTACATTGTTCATGGCCTAGTATTGTATAAAAACATAATTTAACTTATACAACGTTTTTTAATAACCAAACCAAGTGGAATTCCTTTTACTTGTGTGATCTGAAAAAAGGAATAGTGTCATAAAGAAGGGGAATAATCCCTTTGATGTTGCTTCAATCTATTATTAACCAAGTGCTTATATGCATAAGCACATCAATGTTATTTTCCATTTTTCTTTCGATTGTTAGGGTAGAAATGTGTTATTTGTTTTTCCTTTGCATTATTATAGTGGTAAATGTGATCATGTTAAATTGTTTGGCATTAGTGGATTAACAATTTTTTTTTTTTTTTATAGATTGGTGTAAGGTCATATTTTAGTTTGATTTGAGATTTGAGATAGGAAATTTTAGTTTATTTTCATTCTAAGATAGATATTATGACATATATCTTATTTTTCAAGGACATTACATATTATATTTATTATCTTTGTGTTGATGATTCATCATATATATGTGTTGATGATTCATGATATATATATATATATATATATATATATATATATATATATTTTCATCTAAATTATGTTTATAGTTATGATAGTAATTGATATTCATGATTTTCGTGTTGCTTATTATGCATAAATTTTAATGACTTATTTTTATAATTAAATATTACTAATAATTGTCTAGGTATAGCAAGAGACTATAACGGTGCATAGGTGCATGATGGGAAAATCATATTGGTTTGATTATTGTTGAAAATTGACATTGAATATATATATATATATATATATATATATATATATATATATATATATATATATATATATATATATATATATATATATTCAAACACCATATTGATGACATATTAGTGCATACATCACAGATTATGTGCTTTCCAAATGACTCAAATATGGTAACATAGGTTATATGGACTTGGGTTGTATTTTATGTGGAGGGTAGGTATTGGAATCCCTGACCCCAACCGCTAGCACTCAAGTCATGGCTTAGGTTGCAAGGTGTTGTGCATCTTCACCTTGAAGTTGCATGATGCCTTGATGGTTGGATTATGGATATGATCACTCACGAGACTAGCTGAAGGTCACACATCAAAGAGAAAACCTTGATCCTAAGTTAATAGTATTTTGAGAACAAAAAGAAACCCTAGACTTAACCATTATCTCCGCCTTCATGCCTAAGATCCACTAAATTAATTATAGCTACTTTAAGGGAAAGTGTTTTGGCACCCTTGGAGTATTGAGTAGAAGGGCTTGAAGAGAACAATGAACTCGACATTATTAGTATTTTCGTTGAAAGGAAAGTGTTGTGGCGCCTTTGGAGCATCGAGAAGAAGGCCTTTAAGGGAACAATTGAGTTACCAACCTAGGCATCGAGAAATAGAAGTTTCAAACTAATGGGTCAATATAATAAATTTAAAATGTACAATTATAAATACTATTAGAATAATAGTTATTTGAGAATTAGAAAGAATTTAGAGAAGGTGATGTTTAGATACACCTACAAAAAATTTTAGAAAAATAAAAATTAAGTAATTTTAACTCAGTTAAGTATTCTAACCATCCCATAACTTGTGGAGGAAAATTCAGAAGTTAGAAATAATGGAAATAAAATTATGATCTAGTCCTATGATGAAATGGAGGTGGTGTGAATGAAATAAATAAAAAAATTGAATTTAAGAATTATTATATTCACGAGGACACTTGCAAGGAATTGGAATCTATAATAAAATAAACAAATAACAAAATAAGGGAAGCTAGAATACTAATAATAAACTAAGTGAAAGAAGGTTAGAAATAATAATAAAACAATGGAGGTTAAATAATAAAACAGGAAATGGGATAATTTTGGCATGAGAGACCAGGGGTAATGAGAATCATGTATAAGAGGAGATAAAACTATGAAAGACTCATATGATAGTTAAAAATAATGGAGAAATGGTTATATGGTTGTAACGTATCTCCTTAGTTTAGGATTAGTCCCTAGAGTTTAGGAGGTTGTTTACAACTACCTATTTTTTAGTGATGTATTTAATATTGTAATATTCATTTAATGTAATGTAGAGTGAACGTGAGAGAGGGTCTCCTCTTTGTGTTGAGTGCAGTCTCCCGGGTGTCGTACACACCTGTGAGCTGCAACTCCTTCATTGAATTCAAAGTGTGATTTTTATCTTGGTATCAAAGCTTAGGGTAGAGATAGCCTCATTTTTTTTAGGGATGTATCATTAGTTACATTTCTGTAGTGGTAGGAGTGCATGTAAATACGTCTGTGTGATCATGTGGAACTGCAATAACACATAGAGCGAAGGGTCTCAGATGACTGATCAACTCTGAGCCGGAGAAAGGGTTGAGCAATTAGCACGGATTTTTTGAAGACAGTCGCGCCAATCCAGAAAAAAGAAGAAAGGCGTGATATTTTAAAGAACAAGGGCGCCCATTGGCGTGGGTTTGGGGCTGATAAGCGTACCAACAAAATTATAACTAAATTGGTGCGGATCTGTGGCTGTTAAGCGCGCCAATTTCTGCAATTGGCGTGGATTTGTAGTTGTTCAGAGCGCCATAGAGCCAACCTCTTTCTCTTTGGAAATCTGCAATTTTTTGTTGTAGATCGGAGTTGCCCAGTGGTGGCACGTGGAGATTTCTGTTCGGTGGCAGCAGATTTGATTTGCCCAGTGGTGCCGAATTGAGGTTCCTTGATCCGCTCGGATCGGACCTGCCAGTGGTGGCGAATTGGGGTTCTGTGATCCACTCGGAGGTAGCAGATCAGACCTGCTCGGTGGTGGCGAATCAGAGCTCTGTGATTTGCTCGGTGGAAGAAGATCGGTTTTTTGCCCGGTGGTGGCGCAGTGCAGCTCCTTGATCTGCTCGGTGGTGGCATGTTGGAGCTTGCTTGTTGATCTGTTCGGTGGTAGTAGATCGGTTTTGCCCAGTGGTGGCACAGTGAAGTCCCTGATCTGTTCGGTGGAAGCAGATCGGACTTGCCTGGTGGTGGCCGATTGGAGTGTTCAGTTGGGCAAAAATGAACAACAGTATAGAATCATACCTCCACGAGTCTGGCAAACTCGATGGAACGAATTTCTCCAAATGGAAATTCAAAATGCAAACTTTGCTGGAGAGTGTAATTGCATGGGCGATCGTTGAAGGAAATGAACCGAGATCTGGAACAGCAACCCAAGAACAAGACTGGGATAAAAGAGAAACGAAAGAAAAAGTTATACTGAAGATGTCCGTTCAGGACAATATTATCCCACATATCATAGATTCCAAGTCAGTCGTAGATCTATGGACAATGATCAAGAACCTGTACGAGACTTAGAATACAAATCGTGTTCTGGCACTCAAGGGAAAATTGTTTGCATTGAAGATGGACGAAAAAGTGTCCAACTCAGATCTAGTTACATTCACATTGAACAGAATGACGGATGAATATCAGACATTCATCACAGGACTATCAGCGAGGGAGAAATCCCCTTCATTTGATGAGCTGACAGTGATTCTGCTCCAGGAGGAGGAGCGAAGACAGAATCTAAAAACATAGAGCAATGACCTAGCTCTGATGGCAAAGAGGCGACAGTACAGAGGAAAGCAACACCAGCACCAACATCAGCACCAGCAACCGCAACAGCAGCAGTAGAAGGGGCCCATCTCTTTTCAAAAGAGACCATTCAGAGGTATGACTGATAATTATGTTAAGAGATGTTTTTATTGTGGAAAACCTGGTCATCAGATTAAAGAATGCTATAAGAGGCAGGCGGATGAAAGAAAAGGCAAACAGAGGAAACATCAGGGTTGTTTTGCTGGCGAAGAGGAGGACCACAGCCATGATCTTCGACTATTCGCAATCGATTGTGCTCTTTCAGCATCAAAGGTAGATGAGGACGACATATGGTATGTCGACTCTGGCGCATCCTCCCATATGACCGGTAAGAAGGACTGTTTTGAATTTCTTGAAGAATCTGCATGTGGATCAAAAATTTATCTAGGAGATGAAAGTGGGTATGAGATCAAAGGATGTGGAGATATTCCTGTGAAGCTACCTAGTGGCAACATTAAACATCTTAAAAATGTATTATATGTTCTAGGAATTAAGAAAAACTTGATCTCTGTCTCAATGATTACAGACTAGGACATGCAGGTGCAATTCTTTAAGAATGGTTGTGTCATTAAGGATAGCCAGATGGAAACAGTTGCAACAGGAGTGCGCGTGGGTAATTTGTACAGATTGGATGCAAAGAGTATGCCACGACAAGCAATGGTTGCAGCTGGATCAACAGTCGAAAATCTCTAGCATCAGAGATTTGGACATCTCAATTTGCAAGACCTCATCTTACTTCAGAAGAAAGGTATGGTCGATGGACTCCCTGTTTTTCATAATGTCAAGCTGGAATGTGATGTATGTGCATCAGGGAAAATGAATAGAGAAGAGTTCCCTTTGCATGTCAATGGAAAGGAAAGAGACATCCTAGAACTAGTGCATACAGATATCTGTGGACCTATGCAAACTAGGTCCTTAGGAGGTGCATATTATTTTCTGTTGTTTACAAATGATTGCACTAGGTTTTCATGGGTGTATTTTTAAGTAAAAAGAGTCAAGCCTTTCGGTACTTTAAAGAGTTCAAATTTATGATAGAGAACCAAACAGGAAAGAGGATAAAGATTCTCCGCTCGGACCAAGGGGGAGAATACAGGTTAGGAGAGTTCATGAACTTCTGCAAGCAGCATGGGATTATGCAGCAATTCACAGTGCCACACACTCCACAACAGAATGGAGTGGCAGAATGCAAGAACAAAACTCTTGTGGAGTGCGCCAAAAGTATGCTTCAAGGTAAAGGTATATCAAATGGTCTTTGGGCAGAAGCCATTAATACTGTTGTTTATTTAAAGAATAGGAGTCCTACTAAATGTCTAGGCTTCAAAACCCCCTTTCAAGCATTTTTTGGACTCAAACCAACAGTTAGTCATCTAAGAATATTTGGATCTAAAGCTTATGCTCATATCCCAAAAGCAGATAGAAAGAATTTAGACCCCAAATCCTTGAAATGTATATTTGTAGGATATGGCACAGAGTATAAGGAATACAAGTTATATAATCATGTGACTCATAAAGTTTTTGCAAGCAGAGATGTTTTTTTTCATGAACAGACTGAAGAAGGAAAGGAAGACTCTAGCAATCATAGCCACATTCCATTGCTGATAGACATGAACAGTGACGAAGATGAAGAGCAGGAGCAGGAGCAGAAACAGGAAGAAGTAGCGGCGGATAGTGTAATAAGTGATGATGCAGGCCCAGAAAGTGCTGAAACAGATAGAGTTGAGGTAAGTCCTCTACCTAGAAGATCAGGTAGGAAGACTAGACTACCTGAAAGATTGAAAGGCTATGCTTTAATGTCCAAAATTTTAAACATTGTAGAACCTTCAAACTATGAAGAAGCAAGTAAATCAAATGAATGGAGGGCTGCAATGCATGAGGAAATTGAATCAATATATAGAAATCATACTTGGGATTTAGTTGAGTTGCCTGAAGGAAAAACCCCTATAGGTTGTAAGTGGCTGTATAAACCTAAGATAAATGCAGATGGGAGTGTAGAAAAATTCAAAGCTAGACTGGTAGCAAAGGGTTATTCACAACAAGAAGGCATAGACTTCGATGACACCTTTGTCCCTGTAGCTAAACTAAATACAATTAGAATGCTAATCTCTTTAGCAACAAAACATAAATGGAAGCTACACCAGCTAGATGTTAAGTCTGCATTTCTGAATGGAGAATTAAAGGAAGAAATTTATTTAGTACAGCCTCCTGGTTTTGTGAAAAAGGGGCAGGAGCATTTAGTGTGTAAATTGCATAAGGAACTTTATGGTTTGAAACAAGCACCCATGTCATGGTATGCGAAAATTGATTCATTTTTTATACATCATGGTTTTCATAGGAGCCTCAACGACCCAAACCTGTATACCAAGATAAATAAATAGAGGAAAATCATTTTGATTTCTTTGTATGTGGATGACATGATTATAACAGGAAATGCAAATAATTTGATCAAAGAAATCAAGCAACAAATGTCACAGGTATTTGAAATGAAAGACCTTGGAGATCGTCATTATTGCCTAGGTTTGGAGGTGTGGAAAGATTCTGGTCAGACTTTTCTAACTCAAGGAAAGTATGCCAGAACCCTGTTGGAAAGATTCAGAATGGAACAGTGTAAAACAGCAGCAACACCATTGCAGCAGAATCTCAAGTTAAGCAGTGATGATGGCACAAAACATGTGGATGCCACTTTGCATTGACAGCTAGTGGGAAGTTTGATATATCTCACAACAACTAGACCTGATCTGGCATATTCTGTTAGTGTGTTGAGCCAGTTTATGTCCAGACCACTTGAAAGTCACTGGATTGCAGCAAAATGTGTGTTGAGGTACCTTAGTCGTACTTGTAATTATGGTATTTTATACACTGACATTTCTGATGTTACTTTAGCAGGTTATTCAGATTCTGATTTGGCAGGTGACTTGGATGATCGTAGATCCATCACAGGTTATGAATTTAGTATTGGATCCGTGGTTATCTCGTGGAGTAGCAAAAATCAAAGTACTGTAGCATTATCATCATGTGAAGCTGAGTACCAAGCGTTGTGTGCAACAACATGCGAAGCCATCTGGTTGAGAAGATTGGTTAGTGATGCAGGCGAAAGTCAAAAAGAAGCAACCAGCATCAAAACTGACAACCAGAGCACAATAAAGCTTGCATACAATCCATTTTTCCATAAAAATACTAAACATATTGACACTCAGTTTCATTTTGTTCGAGAAAAGATACAGTCAAAAGAAATAAGTGTGGAGTATTGTAATACTTGTGATAATTTAGCTAATATTTTTACTAAGCCTCTAGGGCGAGTAAAGTTTGAATTATTTAGAGGGATGTTAGGAGTGCAGAATAACCCTTTCTCCATTAAGGGGGGGAGTTAAAAATAATGGAGAAATGGTTATATGGTTGTAACGTATCTCCTTAGTTTACGATTAGTTCCTAGAGTTTAGGAGGTTGTTTACGACTACCTATTTTTTAGTGATGTATTTAATATTGTAATATTCATTTGATGCAATGTAGAGTGAATGTGAGAGAGAGTCTCCTCTTTGTCTTGAGTCCAGTCTCCCAGGTGCCGTACACACCTGTGAGCTGCAACTCCTTCATTTAATTCAAAGTGTGATTTTTATCTATGATAAATAAGAGGAGATAAAACTATGAAAGACTCATATGATAAATCGTTATGTTGAATGGGTGTCCTGTTGTTATACCTATTTTTTTAGAGTAGGTTAAGATTTTAGCTTGATGTGTATGGAGTTTCTATTATTTTTAATGGTAACCTTTTGGCTTGATGGCTTACCTACACACAACTACAATATTTATCTCTTTGAAAACCCAATTAAAACTTAATGGTCAGGGGGGAATAAGAGTACCTAAGGAGTAGCCAGGGAGATTACCGATGAGTTAGAATATTTAAAAAGAATACAATGAATTCAAGGTTGGATATCCTTCTATTGACATTGAAATAAATCAACAAATAACCTACAGATATTTTTATAGTACCTAGATGCAAGGTTGAGTAATGAATGATACTTTGTTAGTTATTTCATTCACATTTGATTATATAAGATCTAGAAAGTAGATAAGGTATTGATGGAAATTGGTCTATATTACTAAATTAAATATTTTAACATTGGATGAAGGTCGGATTCTGTCCATGATGTAAATTAGTTATGAAGGCCAATAGAAAACTCTTTTGTGATTTACCACTGTTAATTCTATGATAATGTGGATTATGAGATCATTGGAACCATTGGAATAATTTAATCTAATTGTTTGGAATGTGTTATATTAACTCTCAATTATGAATTCAATGATAGAGTACCTTACTTATTACACATTTTATTGATTTTTGGATTTAAATTAAATGTAGAGTTAATTAATTTCTGTATATTTCTTGTTTTAAGTTCTATGATGAAATTTATGTTTGATGAATGAATTGGTATGTACCTTGATTTTGGTTCCCTATAATACCTGAAATTTCCCAATTGAGTAAATGAAAGTTAATATTCTTACTCTTCTCTCCTTAAACAAAGATGATAAAAGCCTGTCGCTTAGGTCTATGTAGGATATGCCTTCTTCATAGATCAACACATTGTCAGGTAGAGAAAATTTCTCCAATTTTATACAAAAAAACCTATAAGAATAGAACCATTCTTCCCTTCTCCTCTATAGATCTCACCCCACCTTACACACCTTGACATTTTGGCATAAGATATGGGTGCAAATGACCCTATCTTATGAAAAGAACTAAATATATATGTGTGGCATCCCTATAATTAGAGATGTACATCACTGCATGATCGAACCACAATATAACTCCCTATGAGAGTCCTACGATAACCTCATATGATGATTCGTAGTTGGTTGGGCCCAAACACTAAACCTTCATGACATTTCCAAACTCCTTTTATTCAATTATTTCCCTTCCCTACAAATAGAAATAAATTTAGGTGCCTAACCTATCGCTTCACATCATTGAACATTGTTACTAACACACAAGTGCCTAACGTTTGAATATGAGCACCCTAGTGTTGCAACATCTAAGTACCCAAAACTAAGCATTATGACCAAGCACTAACTATATTGGAATATCAATTAATTTTGGTTTTAGTGCCAAACCCTTTTCAGAATGGGCCAATATGATAGACAATAGTGATAGTTACTTTTTTGTTACTTGAGTCAAGAAAAATGAGAGATTCAACCCATTGTGATATTGGTGGTCAATCAATAGCAAGATATTGGTGCAATACCTAGACCTTAGAACTTCAATGTAGTTATTTCTAGTAGATAAACATAAAAAAATGGAAATATATCCACTCCAACTTCTCAGTAGTTGATGGTTGTAGGCTTAGGTATGAGAATTTGACCAAAACACAATACAAAAGAAATCCTTGACAACCATTAAGGCTCAGGGTGGAACCTTATGGTGATAACAAGTGAAGGATTATGTGTTGATGATGTGGAAACACCATATGTATATGCATTTCACATGGATCTAGTGATTTTGCATGAACTGGTGACACATGACACATGCTAGCAGTTACATGTCAATAGTCCGACATTAAAATTAACATGTAAACATTTCCACATGGGAAAGGAGGTGTTAGTGTCATACATGTGTTGTACGGTGATTGTAGGATGGATTTGAGTTGGAAAGCTATGTATTCCATTGGCCCCGACCTTTTGTGAATTTGGAGTTTCCCTATTATAGAATTTCCTGATATACCAATACCCAATATCCTATATTAGCTCATAAAATAACTTACCTAGGGGCCATCTGGTATATAAGTACTATGGCATACTAGAATATTGAAAAAGTTTGATTTGTAGTATATCGACATATCAAAGCTTCAAATAATGGGGAAAACGGAAGATTTAAAACCTTCAATATAGAAATAGCTTGATATAACAACTAGGAAGCCGAAATGGACCCCAACTCAAGTGCCACATTCCTAAGGGTTTCAAATTTTTGAACCTATTGAACTATATGAATCCTGGTGTGGCCCTGAAAAGGGGTAAACCTTTAAACATGCATAACTTTGTGATTAAATCTCATAATTAATTAAAATTTATATAATTGAAAATATATTGACTAGGACAAGGCAATGGTAGTGCTATATTATAAGTTTAAAATGAAAGAATAAATATGAATCTTACTACGTATTCACAAAATAAACCTTAAGGGTCGTTATAGTTACACTCCATGTTATTAATATAGGTTAAGGGGATTGGTCGTGTACTAAGACAGAGCATATGTTGGTAATAAAATATCAAGTTAGAATTATCAATCTTTGTTCCAACAAAATATCAAGTTAGAATTATCAATCTTTGTTCCCTTTAAGGTAGACCTTTATCACATTGAGAAATGTTACACAGCTTAATCTAAGAGAGATATCCTATTAGATTTTTAAATTTTAAATTAAATTAAAAAAAAATAAAAAATATTGTTAAATAAAATGAAATTAAAGAAAACATATAAGATAAATTTAATGTTGCCCAAATGATATATATATTCAAAACATAAATTAACAATTTCAATTGAGGGAATTACAAAACTACGAATGTAGAATGCGCTGAGGAACGCATCAAACCTAACATTCTCGGGGGTGAATATTTTTGGTAATCTCATTCACGTTTCATTTTTTCGAACTCTCCACACATATTAATATGTTATAATTTTGCAAGTTGAATAAGTTTGGTGTGTATCATAATAAGTTTAATGGGCTTAAAAATAATAAATATTTTCCCTTCTTAAAGAGTCGCAAGTTGAATAAGTTTGGTGTGTATCATAATAAGTTTAATGGGTTTAAAAATAATAAATATTTTCCCTTCTTAGGGTGTCGATTTGTGAAAAAATGTGTATATTAAACAACACCATTCTACATGTGGCAAGATAATTATAGCTCATTTCAAATGGTTATATTGTGTTTAAATTAACAAATTTAATGAGCACTCCATGTACTATCTATCTTGCAAATGAATATAACTCATGTAAAATAATTTATTAATTTAGACTTCAAATTCCAAATTTCATATCTGGTTCAAATTCCAAATTTCATATCTGGTTCCGTAAATAAGGAAAGTTCATAAATTCTTTTTCATTTAGTATCACAAATTTATCACAAAATTAGGTAATAGTAAACATGTAAATGTGTATATATAAAAATCTATTAAAATTTATGCAAGTCTCAATATACAAAATAATTTTGAAATTTTAATTTAGTGATTAGTACTTTAAGAATAATAGATTTAACTTTATTTGAATATTAATATTAACATATTTTCTTTTAATTTAATAATAATAAGTTTGATAAATTTAATACATTGTTTAATGTTTATAGCTATAAATTAATGTGTATACTAAATTCATTTTTACAATTAATATTAATATTAATAAATTTAGTTTAATGTTTTTAATATTAATGGAGCTGAAAGTATTTATTCTTCGTTAGTCATTAGATAAGAAAGAAAGAAATTAGGTATTGCATATATTAGAGAAATATAAATTATATGAAACATCTTACAAATATATTAATATATGTTAGAGTCTATAGATACTACATATGGTATAAGTAAAAACCAATTATATAATATATGAAAAAGATTATAACATTAAGTAATAATGGATAGATTTTTTCTAATAATGTTATTTTTATTGATAATTTTTTAATAAATGAAACGTAAAGTTATTAACCAAAAAATACTTATTATAAAATAGACCTATCATATATTATAAATTAGACATAGGAGTTTAATTAAAAAATTGAAGTAATATTAAAAATGCATTGAATAAACTCGGATGCAGGTGAAATAAATGACATCTAATGATCTTAATGATGAGAGGAAGAGCGTGGTACTGCCAGATGCAGACCAGCGCAGCTACCCATGAGCGTATCTGGCTCAAGCTGGATAATCTTAAGCGAGGAAGATTTAGCCTGATTTCTGTAATAAATGATCACTCCGTCCAAGGCGAGGCTCTGGCTGATATTACCATGGCGATCTGGGCTATCCTTCCCACTGTTTGCACCCCGCCTTCTTGTCTCAGGCCTTGGCTGGCTGCGCGTCTTTGTGGCAGGTCAGTCTCTGCAAACAGAGGTAAGCTTTCAGTGGCTCTTGAAGTAAGAATTGTGCTGCCCTCCTTTCATTCTCAGTCCTGTTTTTCGCGCTTGAAGTGGTTTCCTATGGTGCTGGTTTGTTTTCACGACACTGCTTCTGGTATTGTTGTGCTTTCCCTGTATCGCCTCATCATGGTTCGCGAACGGATGAGAAGTCGCTATGGGGGGAGACGAGGTGGCCGTGGGCGTTCGCAGGCTGCTCGTTCTGTGGATACCACCCTGCCTCCTGCTCCTCTGCCCTCTTCTCTGGTAAATTCGCCTCCTCTAAGCCCTACCCGTAGGCCGATACCGCACAATGCATTTCAGTCTATTCACTTCAAGTTTCAGAGCAATCTTAACAGGCCTGTTATCTCGGCCAATATTACTATAATCTTCTCTGAAGAAGAGGCTCCGCCTCAAACTATGGTGCGCTTGACATCTGAGCCTTCTCAGGGTGGTCTCAGAGAGGCAGGCAGCTAGAGCGATGAGCAGTTTTTGGCGGAGGGAAGCAAGGAGAAAAGAAATGGTGAGCTGCTTGACAAGGGCGGTGATCCCAGCGACACTCAGCCTCCAGGAGCCTTTGTCTCGATGATCAGGGAAGGTAATTCCAGTGACACTCATCCCCCGTCGGTGCACCCAGGTGGCGATTATGCAGGTAACATGGCCGGAAACGATGAAATGTGGGTCGGAAACGCGTGCCCGGTGGTGGAGGAGCCTCCGAATGAGGACGTGGCAATTTGAGGCCACCTGGGCCCATTCAGACATTCCCGGTTTTTTCTGATGACTCGTTTGGTCAAGTTCAGGCGGTTTTGGTTGCAGCTCTGGTTCGGCCTCTATAGCCAGGCAGTTTCGTTCTTCTTCCTGGTGGGCGGCAGTATAAAGCTCTTTTGGGATTTTGGACAGTGTCTGTTCTCTCTTTCTGGTCTAGTTTTATTGCTAGGTGGTTATACCACCTCATCCTCATGTCCTTTTGGTTAATTTCTGGTTCCTACATCTGCTCTCTTGCTTACTGTAACTGGTTATCCCTTACCAGGGACGGTTTTGCTGCGTTGATGGCTCTCGGTTGATGATGCCCGAGGCCTCAACCCCTTGTAATTTTATTTTGGTTTTCAGTTAATAGAATTAGTTTTTGCCGAGAAAAAAAATTAAAAAAATGCACTGAATATAATAGGAGTATAATTTAAGTGATATTAAAAATGCACCAAATCTAAAGTAATAGGGATTTTTCATTCTATAAAATACAAAATTTTAAAAATCAAAAAATTTACACCATAATTAAATGTTAATATCATAGAGATTAAAGTTGAGAATTAAGTTAGTTCTCTCTCTCTCTCTCTCTCTCTCTCTCTCTCTCTATATATATATATATATATATATATATAAGGATGGAGAACTTTAATACAGTAATATTATATTTAATATAATAATATTAATTAATCATTAGAAAAATTTACATTATATAGAATCATAATCATAATATTAATATTGATGGTGGTGGTGGTGGTGGTGGTGGTGAACGTCTACTGAGACCAAACATTGGTCTATCAGACGTAAAGAGACAAATTATTTATTTTGATTTAAGATTTTATTCCTATGCTTAAAAAGCTTGGAGAAAAGCCTCCCGAGCTCACTATAATTTTGACATTGTTAAAGGCTAGGAAGGTCAGTATTGTAACAAAGCTTGTGAAACTGAGATCTAATGTGGTTGTACGTCGGACACTCTAAGAGGAAGTGGTTTTCATCCTCGATGTTACTATTCTCACATATATGGCAGATCCTTTCCGTCCATGGTGTTTTAGGAACTACCCAACGACCTGTTTCACTATACAGCTCATGAGAATTTGTTCTAATCTTTTCTATATTAATTTTCTTCTTTGAGCTAGTTAAAATAGAGAGATACTTTTGATCTTCTACGGTGGGGTTGTTGACCTTCTTATAATAACTTAATTTTCTTTTAGCTGCTAAATCTTTCTCACATCACATTTTTTCTTTGAACTTAGAAGTAACAATATCTTTAATGTTATTAATGTTATAGTATTATAATATTATAGTATTATAGTATTATAATATTATAGTATTATAATATATCAAAATAATGTATTATATAATATTGTGTTTAATACTTCGTAGTATTATGTATTATTAAATTTTCTTATCTATAAAGAGAGAGGAAGTAAATATTTTAAAAGTTGTATAATTAAATTTTGTTATCTGTAAAGAAACAGGAAGTAAAAATCTTAGAAGTTGTATTTAGAAATTCAATATTCCAAAATCAAATGAAAAATAAATATATTAATTTATTGAAACTAAATTAAAGAGTTAAAGTCATACATGATGTCCTAAATTAATCTTAAATTATTTTGAAATGAATATTTTGTCTTTTTATTAAAATATATGAATTTATCAAGGTGTAGATGTTGGTTTCTAATCTTATATGATTAATTTCACTAAATGCATTGATTTCATTGTAGATGATGATAACTAATCATATTTTATTGATTGCATTTGATGCATTGACTTTAGCATAAATTTTGTTTTCTAATTCAATTTTTTCTTTTTTGTAAGTTAAGGAGGGACCATTATTTTTCCATTATTTTGAATTGAAACCAGTACATTTTCATGGTGGCCTCAACCCGCCCCGAAGGGAAATCGGGTTTGTTGGCCACCTTAGGTTTTTGACAGCCATCCAAAAACAAAAAATACTAATTCTTCTAGTCCAGGCTATGTAAACTAAACATTCAAAAAGATTACTACTGCTTCTTGTTTGCATTATAAACTGAAACTAGAAACAAAAACTATCCACCGGCATTCAAAAAACTACGGAGAGCATATACATATCTTCAGATATTAACCCGCCATGGCTTCCTGCTGTTCATCTTCTTTCTTTATGCCCGGGTTGATCTTCTTTATCTGCTGCTGTATCTCCTCCAGTTTTTTGTCCTGCATTATCAGGGTGACCTGAATGTTCTGCATTTCTTTCTTCAAATTTGGAATTCCTTGGTACAATTCAGCCATCTCCATGGCTTCCTGTTCCATAGCCTTAGCCAACAGCCTTTTCATAACCCAGTATACATGCAAGGCGTGTTTATATAGAGTCATGCGTCCTCTAGTATTCCCTGGATATGGTAGCAGGTATTCCCAATATTCCATTTCTGATCCTGATTGACCCTAGGTCGCTTCTTCCTCCAGTTGTTGTATTATTCTTTTGATGTCCTCATTAGTGTTTTCACAGTAGGCTTGCTCTGCGAACTGTATCTTCTTCTTCAATGTTTTTCTATATTTTTTTGCCGGTAATGGTTCGTGCTCCTCCCGTTTCCCTTCCGACCATCCTCTTCCTCTACTGCGTCGGCCTCGTCCCCGTCCTGCTCTTCCTCTGTTCCTGTAATTTCCCCTGCCTCCCCGACCTTTCATACCCGAGGTGCTCCCGAAGTCACCTCCCTCCTCTCGCTCTTTGCTTCTCCTATCTCCATACTTCCTGTCTTCCTGTGGTTTTTCCTTTGTTAACCCCGCGTCCTTCCATACTCTCTTTCTTGGTTGCTCAGATCTGTCATGGTCAGAATCAAACATTTCCACTTCATCCTCAGTATCGTCCTGAATTGTCTGATACTGCTCTGCAGTTTCTCCAGCCTCGATTCCTTTCCCTTTCTTTTCCGGGCTTCTCCAAACTCTGGTCTCCTCATCCGTTTCGCTTCTCATTCTCCTCCTCGTTGCCATTCGGTTCCTCCTTCCGGCGCTGCCTGGTTGTTCTCTCTGCCTCCTCTGCCTTTCTGTGAACCTACCTAATGTTTTCGCCACCCTGTCTCTTCGCAAATTCTCTACAGTTTGATTTATCATCCTCCTTCCTCCTTTATGATATCTCCTCCACCAATTCTCCTCACTTCTCTTCTCCCGATTCTCCTGCCACCTGTCGTTCTCATGACTGCCCACCTCCCTTCGTCCGTCTTTTATGCCTTCGTACCCACATCCAATCTCTTCCGCATTACCTCCACCAACTTCGTCCTTCATTACTTCATTTCCACTCTTCCTCGGAATGATATCCTTTCTGATGATCTCTCTGTCCGCCTTCATCATTACCCGAATTCCTTTTGCCTCGTCATATTCCCTTACCTGATCTGTATTAATTACCCTGATCGACGCCATTATCACCCTGATCGGGGGTCTCTGGGGGTCTTTTTTATTGTGTTGTGGTTCCATTATGATCTTGAATGATTATGGTAGTGAGTTCATGCCATCCTAGTTTATTCCTTATTGTTGGCTAGTTGTTGTCAATCTTTTCCTCTGGTTCTTTACATCCCCAGTTTGCAAGGTAGTCTGCAGCCTTGTTTCCTTTTCTCCTGACGTGGTTAATGATTTTGTATTCTATTCTCTTTAATATTTCGGCCAAGTCTTTGACGATCCCTGCCATCCTCTAGCTTCTAGCTACTTGCTCCCTGTCTTTCCCGTTGTTGAGTTTTCGTAGTATTTCCACTACTATCTGTGAGTCGCCTTCTATTTCCAAATTCATGTAGCCATTCCTTACTACGATCCTTAGACCTTGATAAACAGCCCACAGTTTTACTTCATTGTTGGTCATTACGCCTCAAATTCCACCTACACACATCTTGTGTGTCTCTCACTATCTCTAAAGATGCCCCCCAAAGCCTGTCGGCCCTGGGTTCCCTTTGGAAGCCCCGTCAAAATTCAATTTAATGAAATTTCGCTTAGGGTATCTGAACTGTTCTATTTTCTAATTCAAATTTATTATTTTGATTGTATCCATTAATTTCAATGTAGATGTTAATTTTTTACTTTAATCTAATGTAACTATATAGGTTATGTGCATTTTTTTCAAAATAATTAGACAAATAGTGTGCATTGATTTTAGTGTATGCATAAATATTGATGAAGTTCATTGATTTATGTGTTATAATAATTGTCATCCTAGGTCCATATTAAATAGAAACGAACAAAAAAGAGGCTAGTTCCTTCTTAATCATGTTACTAAATCCATCTTAAATAAAAATGAAAAAAAAAGAGCAAGTCAATAGAGAAAGGAAAAATAAATGACAATTGATGATTCATTTAATTTAGTGTAGATGTTAGATTCTGAAACAAATATAAATAGATGGATGGTGTGCATTAATTTCAAAGCAATTAAATTAATAATATGCATTGGTTTCAGTGTATGCAAGAAGTAATGATTGGGGATGTACGATAATTTTTGTGTTACAATAATAACCATCCAAGATCCATATCAAATAGAAATGAACAACGGATATCCTAGATCTATCTTGATCTTCAGTCTAGATCCATCCTAAATAGAAATTAACAACACAGAACAACTCGATAGAGAGGGATACAAAAAATGATAACTAAGTGTCAATAATAAAAGGAGAATCAAAGATCATATTTAGAATCAAGGAATGCCAATTGAACAAAAGATGAATGAATGAAATAATAAATTGAATGACATAGAGGAGATCGAAGATTATATCGACAAATAAGGCACAAAAAAAAGACAACTAAATATTTTTAGGAGAAAATAATACAAGAAAATGCACTATGAATATGAAATCAACAAAAAAAAGGGAGAGGAAATGACAATTGAAGAACATGAAGAACATGGAAAATGATAATCTTAAAAATAAAGAGCATATCCACAAAGAAAGAAAATATCTCACCAACTTAGCCATAGTACAATATGTAAGATAAAATCTTAAGAAAGAAGATGCTTAAAATATATGAGCCTATGCACAACTTGTAGCTCTAGTTGATATAAATATTAGACATTGAAAATTTCGTGATAGGATGTGTCATGTGTATGGGGATTTATATCTTAGAATTCACATATTTAGTAAAATTAAAAATATAACGGGCATGATATGTAAACTAGAAGGTAATCTTAGACATATTTAACATATCTGAAATGAATAGATTAATCATATGTTTCACAAGTTTTGTGGAACCACACAAGACTGAAACCAAGTGAGATCCATCTTAACTCGATCTATCAAGCATTAAAAGTGATAAATTCTATTAAGGTACAAACCTTTCCTCAAGTTTTACACTAGAAAAGATATGTGTACCTCTTAGTATAAACATCCAGAGTTAATATAGATCTAGCCTATTTTGATACTACAAATATCACTATAGTTAGAATCAATATTAACCTAAATTATAGCATCATCTAAAGAAATAGTTAAATAATAGTTAAATAAATGAATAATTTAACTTTCATAAAACCTTATCATAAAAATAATAACACTAAAATAACTATTCTATATATAACTTTGGAACCTAGAATGATTCCCTTTTCATTGTTGCTAAAGGAGATTTTCCTTCCTTAACGATGACCCCTAATAAAACGTACGCCAACTAAACATAAATGAAAGTCCATATGCTTACCTCTACTTGAAATTTAATTAAATGTATTAATTTAATTAAAGGTATAGAAATATGGACCAACTGTATTTCATATATCTAAACAAAATTTTCACCTAGATAGAAATTACATTACCCACAAGTTATGCATTCAATGTTTATCTAAATTATCAATTGTATAGACATGTTATTATGTAAAAGTCTAAATAAATAACGTTACCACATGTGCATAACCAAATTGATTATTACAAGGGTATTTACAATTTTGTATCATCGTTGCGATCTATGAAACTTATCGGAGAAAAGACTGGGAAAAAAATTCAGTATATATATATGTGGTTAGATGAGTTGGAATTACAATTGGGATTTAATAGTGAAAAGTGGTTTGGTATATTTCATTATGTAGTATTTAAAAATGTGTATAAATTGTTGAATTTTTATGAGGGGAAATTGTTAAATTTTTATTAGGTTTATTAAAACATATTTGTATAGATTGTTGAATTTTTATTAGGGGAAATTGTTGAATTTTTATTAGGTTTATTAAAACAAATTGAAAAATCTGCCACTGTGAAATTTTATTAGCATTTTGAATGACTAACGAAGTTCATTTTGGTGATTTAAAATGCTAACAAAATTTGAAGCAAACTATTTCAGCTTAAAAGGTAAAACTTATTGAATGTATAATTATGTTTTAAATTAATGAGTAACTAAATATATTTTTCTTACGCACATAATTAGATAAGTTGGAAAAACATAAAATATGAACACGGTTTTCCAAGTAATACTAGTTCATCTAACACTTAGTCTACCAAAGGTAAGAAAAGTGGGCGTCATTCCACGTCCATTGAACATGCACATTTGAAATATGAGTAAAAAAATAATATGATTTTCTTCATTTTCATCCAAAGTTTATTGTTGTAGTTAACGTCAACATCTTATAATGTATTGATTCTTTTAAGTTTAGCTTTAATCATGTATGTTTTAAACTTTCAAACACATTTTTTACCCCACTTTCCTTTAATTTAAAGCTTTATTGTCTTTTTTAAATAAAAAATATCTATGAAAAAAAAATTATTCATTTATTTAAATAAGCACAATTTATAAACGTTTTCCTCAAAATTTAGTAAATTATATAATCCAAAAGTCAACTAAATTATATTATCTTAACAATCCAATTGATTCTAGCCAAACATTCTAGTGAATATAGCTAAATCCCTTGGATGTGGGTCCTTTAGTTTTCAAATTTAAATAACCACAACTTATAAACGTTTTCCTCAAAATTTAGTAAATTATATAATCCAAAAGTCAACTAAATTATATTATCTTAACAATCCAATTGATTTTAGCCAAACATTCTAGTTACTATAGCTAAATCCCTTGGATGTGGATCCTTTAGTTTTCAAATTTTTTTTCCTTGGGTTAAAATTTGTGCTTATGTAATCATATTTTTTTTATCAATATTTTATTATTTAAAACTAGGAAGAAAAGAAAAATAGAGAGTAAAATTAGAAAAAATTCTTAAAGAAGAAGCTTCACAATATGGAATCCAAGAGACTTCCAAAAATTGCTTTTAAGTTTAGTCAAAACCCCCACTTGCCCCAAAAGTACAGGTGGCATGTCTTGGCTCAACCTTTGGGGGATTGAGGAGTAGACCATCATGGGAAGCAAGAACAATATCAAAGATACTACTACCTCCAGTTTTAAGGAAAAGATGTGCAATGCTAATGAGTTGGAGGGTAAAAGGAAGCTAAGGTACTATAAGGAGGTGACCAACCCCACCCTTGATAACCACATTTATCTCTCTATGTTGACTAGCACTAAGAAGAAAATGAACATCGCTAGGATAAAAATTAACTCTCATGAGTTTCTGAGTGAGACAGGGCGGTGGTCTACTCCCAAGGCTCCCTGGAAGGATAGAATTTGTCAGATTTTTTATACTAAGAATGAGATTATATCTCTATGTTGACTAGCGCTAAGAAGAGAAATGAATATTGCTAGGATTAGAACTAACTCTGAGTGAGACTACGCTGTGGTCTACTCAGAAGGCTCCCTGGGAGGACATAATTTTTCATATTTGTGATACTAAGAAGGTGGAAGATGAAAATCACTTCCTTTTATATTGCCAAGCTCTTGCCCACATCCACTCTCAGTTCCCTACCATGAACCACACCTCCAATCTTCTTAACTTATTAAGCAAGCCCAACTATAGCCATCTATTTTGGAACATTTCTTTCCCTGTGTCTTGATCACAAAACAATATTTTGAAGAATGACAATTAAACTCTTTTTTTTTTAGGTCTGATATACCACATTGATCTTAGTGAACTTTAATCATCATTATCATCATATAACAAAATTATCAAGAAATGAGTTTAATTGTATTAAAAAAAAAACAATCATTTTTCAATATAATAAAATCCGAAAATAATGACCCATCTACAATTTCCAATTAAATATTTTTAATTAAATCTCTCAATAAATATTGGCATGACCTGGTTTCTTCATCTCATGTGTTCACCATTTTCTTATAACTATATAGCTTCTAATTTCAAAAGGTTTAATTTTTAATATGAAATAAAAAATACAAATTAGATGATTATTAAGATAGAATTTTAAGATACAAGAACATGATGTTAAATGTTCTCCCATGTTTTAATTACAAAACCTCATAGGACGTTTAAAGAAATTTGGAAGAAAGTTTCCTATTAAATGTACAGTAAAGAAATAAAAGTAACACTTAAATCAGCAATTACGGTTGCTTTTCCAACTTTTAAGTAATTTTAAGTCAACATTTTTCAACTACTTGCTTGCTTTGTATGGGTAACTCATCAAAGAGAGACTTGTTTGAAAACATCAAGACGCAAGAGGAATATAATGCATTGACCTACATGCTTTATCATTTTGATTAGTGAATGTCTTAGTAAACATAGCTCAACATAAATCATGTCATTCTAAACCCATTAGAAAATGTAAATCAATTAGTAGTTATATTCCACTTTTACTTTCGTTATCAATTAAAATATATTTACCATTTTTAACTACATTAACACACACATTGGTAAATATCATTTTGTTTAGTGAATGCCTTAGTAAACATAGCTCGATATAAATCCTACCATTCTAAATCCATTATTACTTATATCCCACTTTTACTTTTGTTATCAATTAAAATATATTTACCATTCTTAACTACATTAACACACACTTTGGTAAAAAAATATTTGATGCTCAAATCAAATCGAACTAAAACCTCATTCCCTTCAATTTCACACAACAGTTGGTGCTTTACAATACAACATGCTAACCCTGGAAAATCACACAATCCATCTTGATGCCTCCCACTTCTTTGTTATTCGGAGAGCGTCTTGGAACCACGAATTCAACCAGAAGGCCACATAGTTCAATTTGGTGAACCCGATGACCCTAACACTATGAGCAAGCCATTGGCTAGTTTGAGGTAGTATGCATGATAGTATGTGAAAATCAAGAAATATTTAGCGATACTAAGTATACTCTCCATGGTTATTCTACACAAGAACATGTCATGTCAAGTTTGTGAATGATGTTTTATTTTTATTTTTAATAAATTTGTTATTTCTGATATATATATCTATATATATATATATGCAATAAATAAAGGGTTAATTTATATATAAATAAATAAATAAAGGGTTTAATTAATTGTTAAGAATTTAAATATAAAAAAATGAAAGTTTTTTATATCATATATACAAGATATATTAATCATAGTTTTGTTTATTGTTTTGTTATATAATCACATTTTTTAAATTTTAATTAATATTTTTCCTATAAGTAATATAATTTGTTCATCTATATATTTTGACAGAAAATTAATATAAAAAATTTAAAAACTGAAATTTAATGCAAATAAAAAAATATTAAAAACAAATAATATAATTTCATAATAAGAATCAAAAGTATATTAATGTAAATCTAAGTTATAAAATATTTCTACATACAAATTTAAACTATATTTCTACATACAAATTTAAACTATAATATATTTAAATTGAAATTTCATTTTTATTAATATAAATTATCTATTTATTTTTTTAAGTTCAAATTTTATTTATAATATCATTTATTATTTTTTTATATTGGTTTTTTAAATTTACAATTATAACAACTCAAATTTAATATTTTTTTGATCTTCTAAAATGCATAAAAATATTTGTAGAGGTATCAATTTTCCATAACAACTTACTTTAATTATAATATCATTTGTCACATTCATAAAGGAGTTCAATATTAAATAATAATAGTTTAGTTTATACTAACACTACATCATCTATTTTTAATGTATTTTGATTTTTTTAATATTTAATAAGAAGTTTATTAAATATACAAGGGTTTTACCAAATCATTTTACTATCTCTGATCTAAATAACATAATCCTATTAACATATAAAAAATAAATATACAAGAGTTTTACCAAATCAATTTATCATATATAACCTAACCAGCACAATTCTATTGGCATATAATGAATAATCACCCTTAGATTATTTTTCGTATTGTGTTTTCTCATTTCCGAGAATAGGGTTAGTTAGCCACTTCAAATTCCTATTATTAGTTATTCTATTGATAACTTTTGTTTTCTTTGGAAAATGGCACTTTCCAAACATTAAAAATATAATTATTAGGTTTTGTTTTCTAATTTATATTTGTTTTGGAAATTGCCTTTTATAAATATTAGAAATGTAACTATTAAGTCGTCATTTATAAAAAATAGGTATTTATGTACATTAAAGATTGATATATTTTTTTTAAGAATAACCGGGTACATTGCTTTGTTGCAATAAATTTATTATTTTTAAATTTCTAATATTTTCTCCAGTAGAAAAATAATTTGTTTTTAAAATAAAAAGGTTTTATAATGTTATTATTATTTTTAAATTGTTAATTTTTATGAGAATAGTTGCTTAGTTGATAGATTCAATAGAAAATTTGAACATATAATCAAGAATTTATTCAGCACCAAGTTCTTTAAATTTTGTAGTTCTTGAGACCTAATTATTTGTAATGGTATTAATAAATGGTCTCTCTCTGGTCAGATGACCTGTTTCCATGAGTTGGGAAGCAACATCATGGATTATGCGATCTCTGACATATGTGTCTTCAAACATATTACAAAATTTGAGTTTCTTAATAGGTACAAGCCTGACTCTGACCACAAACATTTGCCTTTATCCCTCAATCTTGCTATGCCTAGCGCCCACATGTAGGAAAAAGGCAAAAGAAAAAGTCACATTCACTTCGATAGAAGTAATTTTGACCTTTTCTTAAGGGATTTGGAAAGGAGTTTAGGCTCCTTGATTTATAATAACATCACTGATCAAATCTATGACCATTTTACTACTACCTTTTCCACCACCATTATAAAATTCTCTAATAAGACTTCGTATAATAAAAATAATAGAACTTCCAATCTTGGTATGAAAAAAACTGTAAAATTGCCAGGGAATCAATCAAAGACGCCACTAATGAAAGCATTAAGCTCTGGAATGTAAGTATATACAAATCTCTCAATAAGAGAAAGAAGAGGTCATATATTAATAAGAGACAATACCATCTTTTCAACCTTCCTATAGTTGCGCCCAAAAAGTTTTTGTAGAATGTGCTTGTTTATAAAACTAAAGATAATCATTCTATCGCCCTAGAAAATTGGCATAACTATCTTAAGGAGTTGTATGGCTCTCCAGACACCATGGAGACCATCTTAAACACTCCTATTAAGGGTGATATTTTTTTGCTCGAAGACGTTGAGTTTGGAATTAATAAGCTTGCTAATGGGAAAGACAAATATATTGAAGTTACCAAGCTAAGATCTTTAAAATGGGAAAACCTATCCTCATTCCTCATATCCACAAGCTTCTCAATTTGGCTGTAAACCATGGATTCCTTAAGATTTGGACACAGAGCCTTTTTGCCTATCTTAAAAAATGGGGACAAAAGAGTTCCATCTAACTATAAGACCATTATGATTAGCCACATCCTAGGAAAACTTTATGGGCTCATTCTTGAAAAAGCTTAGTCTTTGGCTTGAGAACTAGGGTAAAAGAGATAAAGGGCAAGCTGGTTTTAAGAGACATCACTCGACCATCGACCACCTTGTCACCCTTAGGATAATCGCGGAGGAATGTTGCAATAATAAAATCAATCTGTTTTGTTGTTTTGTGGACATTAGAAAGGCTTTCAACATTCTCCCCCAGAGATAAGCTCTGGGAGAGGCTTGAAGAGAACATGGTTCCTCCTGAACTAAGGATTATTGTGATCCACCTCTACGAGATTGTCATTTCCAAGACTAAGACCAACGAAGGGTGGTCTAAAGATATTAAATCTAATATCGGGGTCAAGCAAGCTTGTTCCTTTTCCCCTACCCTTTTTAGTATTTACTTTGATAAACTGGAGGAGTGTCTCGAAACAGCAGGATGCAAAGGCACCGAACTCGGTGGTATTATCGTTACTCTTCTCCTTTATGTGGATGATATCGTTCTTCTTTTAAGGAGCTATGATGACCTAGATAAGCAGCTTAAGTCTCTTCGTGCCTATTGCTCCAAGATCGATATGACAGTTAATATCGACAAGACTAAAGTCATGATCATTAAATCCAAAAAGATCAACCATGGTAGATTTTTCTTCGATAACTATTGCCTTGAGTAGGTTTCTTCTTATAAATATTTGGTTATTGACTTTCCTAATCAGCTCAACTGGAATTATAGCATCGAGAAAAGAATTATTGGAGGTTGGAAAGCTTATTGTGAGCTTAAAAACAATTGTAAGTTAGTCGTGTTGACATTTGGAGTAAAAAGAAACTTCCTCTTTGAGACTCTCATCACCCTTGTTAGCTTATAAGTATGCGAAGCTTGGGGTGCAGTATATCTAGGTAGTTGGGGAGAAAGATTGAGATGATCCAAAAGAAATTCATAACCTATAACCTCAAGATCAAGGGAAATACTCCCTATCCTATCCTCTTGATCGAAGTTGGTTTGTCCCACATTGAAAGTGCGGCTATGTTTCGATATCTGGTGTGTAAGAAGAAACTTCACAATATGGAATCCAAGAGGTTCCCAAAAAATTCTTCTAACTTTAGTCAAAACCCACACGTGCGCCTCAAGCGCGGGTGGCATCGAGATGCCTAGTCTTGGCTCATCCTTAGGGGGATTAAGGACAAGATGTGGGATGCTAAGGAGTTGGAGGGTAAAAGAAGGCTAAGGCACCATAAGGATTTGATCAACCCCACCTACGATATCCAGAATTATCTCTCTATGTGGACTAGCACTAAGAAGAAAATGAACATCGCTAGGATTAGAACTAGCTCCCATGAGCTTCAAAGTGAGACCGGGCAGTGGTCTACTCTCAAGACTCCTTGGGGCGATATAATTTGTCAGATTTGTGATACTAAGAAGGTGGAAGATCAAAGACACTTCCTTTTAGATGGCCCGACTCTTGCCCACATCCACTCTTAATTCTCTATCATTAGCGACGCCTCCAATCTTCTTGACTTATTAAGCGAGCCCAACTGTAGCAATCTTGGAACACTTATTTCCCTTCTCTTTGATGACAGAAATAAGATTTTGAAGAATGACAATTAGACTCTTTTCTAGATGTCCCATAGACCACATTAGTCTTAATAGACATTAATCATCATCATCATTAATTTTGTTATAATTAGATTAATTTTCTATAAATATAAAAAAAGAATAACAATTCTCTCAACATCAATATTTTGCTTTTTCATTTTTTTCCATAAAAAATAATAATCCAATTCCAATAACATTTAAATTTAATGAAGATAAAGTTGACATTTGTTTATTGATATTATAAGGCCTTGTTTTAGGCTATCTTTCTATGTCTTTAATATTTTTATATTTAATATATAAACATTCTTTTTATTTAATTGAAATTATTATTTCTCAATTACTAGTTATTGTGTTTGAATTTGATTTGGTTTATAATTTTTAATTTTATTTAAAAAAATATTTATTTGGATTATACTTTTTATATTTAATACATAAAAAATATTTTTATTTAATTGAAATTATTATTTCTCAATTATCAGTAATTGTGTTTGAATTTGATTTGCTTTATAATTTTTAATTTTATTTAAAAAAAATATTTATTTAGATTATAACTAACTTCTTCGTATATAAATATAACCATAAAGGTGAAAACAAAATTATAGAATTGTTCACTTTCTAACTTTCACAAACATAAATACAACCATAAACAGAAGCCGTCGCAAACATAAACACAACCATAAACAAAAACCCACGCTCCATGTTTATTTTGAAAGACCAATGAAATAATCCGGCCACAATTTAAATTGTTTGCAATTTTGCCCTACATTCTTAAAAATTAAATTTCACTAACCCTAAAAAAATGTATATACAGAAAAACTACTCTGCAACAAATATCAATCAATCTCCAATTTTACCATATTCAAGTAATCCAGCCCGAACCGCTGTGTCTACCACCCTTCCAATTCGTACCTTCTTTTTCCGCTGGTAAACATCGCCGTGGCCGCTTTCCGTTACTTTGCCGCCAGAGACTCTGATTCGCCCGGGAAAAGATTTAACGGCGACCGCTGCAGATTTACTCCGAACAAGCGGACGGAAGAAGAGCAGGAATTGCCGTCTGTTGTTGACGAAGGCGATGTTCCCAGATCCACGAAGTCCACTGGCGACGTATTACCATCATCTGACGCCGACTTCGGGGGCAGGGGATCGAGATTGGCGACACGAGGAATAGAACGCTGGGCAAGGGTTTGGGTCACCGGCAGCGGTGCGCAAAATCGCTGAGCCCAGTGCGAGTATCCGGTCACGGCGTAGAGGTTACCGGACTGTTTGGGGAACGCCAGAGGGGCGGCGGGTGGGAGGAGACTGCAGAGACGGCGGCGGAATGTGATAAAGAATTTGTGGGAGCGGGAGCTCCGCTGGAAGGTAACAATGTCGCCGGCTTGGAGGCGTTTTTCTTTAACGAAGCGGCTCCAGCCCTTGGTGAGCACGTAACTTTGGCTGCTGTTCCAGTAAGAATAGCGGAACCGCCATATTTTATCGCTGTTGTTGTCGTGGAAATTGAGCAGGACGCCCTTGGCTTTCTCCGGCCCTCCCGCCGCCAGCTCGACGTCTAGTGGGAAATATTTTTCGGCGTGCTGTTTCGGAATGACGAGTCTGTTCAGCTTCCCGACGTCGCTGGGCGTCACGGCCTTGTCGAACAAGTGCACGCGGGGCTCCGGGGGTCTCGAACCCACGACCTCGTGATTTATGTTGGAAGAGATCTTGTTTTGCTTTGAGTTGCTATTCTGGTTGAGCTCTTCGTCGTAGGTGTGCTTTTTCAGCATGTCCACGATCTCGCCCTTGGAATGGCCGCGGAGAAAGAAGACCTCCGGGTGGCTATCCACGAAATTAAAGTTGGTGATGGCGTCGCTGCCGCGGAACTTGATGGCGGCTCTGTCATACGCCCTGGCGGCGTCTTCTTCGTGGTTGAACGTCCCCAACCAGACGCGGTGGTGCTTCTCGTATATCTGCGCGCCCCAACGCCCGTTGGGCTGCGGCACTACGCCCTTGTACTGCGACGACGGCAGCTTCTTGCAGGAGTTCTCCTGATCGCCTTGCCCCACATGAGTATTGTCGGACGAGGCGGCGCTGAATCCGCTCCCCATTCTTTCCAGTCCTGTCAGATCCACGAACGAAGATGAAGAAAAAGCCGACTTGCCAGCAGCGACAAGTGACGAGTTCGAATCGCGGTCCTCAGTTACAGTCCCGGCCTCCTCACTGTCTGTTCTCATCACATCGCCCATCATGCCCTTAAGCAAATTATAAGGAGCCGCCATGGGCACAGCCAGAAATATCCTGGACACTTAAGAAGCGCAAGTGAAAATGAGATGCAGATAACCAAATTAGGGATTCTCAAGTGTGATATTGTCGGAAAGCTGAAAACCTATTTATCCATATTACCACTTAATGAATAGGCCGGGAAATCCGTATAAACTTCCAAAAAATAAAACAGAAAAACTATATCAGAGGAATCATGCAGGAAGAAATAATATAAAAATAAATGGGTTATCCGAGCCAAAATATAATATTTTCCTTTTTTGGTAGGGCAAAAATGCAGTGGAGTGCTTTGTAGGTCAATTCTGGCATGCCAGCCAGCCAGGCGGAGCTGGTCCACACCTGCATTTCCGTTAGACATAATATAATGTCCCTGTTCTTGAAGTCAGGCCCAAGTCAATAATTAAGTCAATAATATAATCAGCACCAAGCGCGTCCGCGATGTTTTGCCGCGTGGACGGCATACTAACGTCATCGCCAATACGCCAAATGATGTCATTCGCCTTCTTCAATGCATTAACCCTCTACCCAAAGTGCTCGAAGGGAACGGTTAACGACAGTAACCCGGCTTTAACCATGGTTGGCTGACGAGTAGGCTTTTTGAATCAGCGTTCGACTTTTCTCTTAGAAAAATAATGGCCTACGAATCGTTTATGATATATTTATATAGCATGCCACTAGCGTTTGTAGCATGCCACTGGCATTCCCTTTTTTATACTTATATAACACGGAGGCTTAAATTTTCTTCTCATAGATTTTGATGGGATCAATCTGATGTTATCAACTTGAATATAGTTTTTTTAAGTTTTGGAATATGATTCCAAATTGGTTTTGTTTGCTTAATAGTTTGTCCTTTTGGATAGCTTTAAATAAACTAATTAATAACATAATCTCAAAGGCCATTCCACAAAAATGAAAATTTAATATTTTATAAAAATTAATTTATATAGGTTTTGCTTGGTTAAGAATTTGTCTTTGTTTTTGTTTGATTAAGAAGTTTTAATTTTTTTAATATAAATTTTGTTTGGTTAAAAATTTGTCTTTACTTTTGTTTAGTAAAGAATTTTTATTTTAGTTAATAACAAAAGAGTTCTTTTTAATCAATAATATAAAATGTAAAAAAATATTTAATAACCCTATAAAAAAATCATATTAAACTAATCCATCTTTCTTTCACACATCATATAAGTAGAAATGGAAACAAATATCTTTAAACTAACTATTCTTTCTTTCTTTTACACAAGTAAAAATGGAAACAAATATATTTTTCTTAGTTTTCAAAAAACATTGAAAATTAACATCAATGTGATAACTCTATAGAAAAACCATATTAAACTAATTAATGTTTCTTGCACACATAAATAAAAATGGAAACTAATATCTTTTTCTTAGTTTTCAGAAAACATTGAAAATTAACATCATATAATTTCATTTCCACCACCAATGCCATTTGAGTTAAAATGAAGTTTTACTGAACTAGAAGTCTTGAATTCAAATCTTATGCTATTCCCGGATTACAATAAAAAGTTAAATAAGATAAAAATATAATCCTATTATATAATTATTTTATTAAAATATTCCACATAATTACCCAAATTCTTAAATAACAACTAATAATAATTATTTTAACTGCATATTCACATACTATATTCACATAATATATAGTAAATATAGTGTATCTTCTCCTTCTAATAATTATTTTCACTGCATATTAACACACTATACATTATGTAAATAAATAAATATCTTCTCCTTAGTTTCCTTAAAAGTTTGAAAGTTAACATCACATGACTTTCGTTAACGAAGTATTCCACATCATTTTCAATCTTTGATGCGTAGGTTTTTCGTTTTATTATTTAAATGGTGCAAACGTTAAATGAGATCAGTTTGACCTAAAATGCACGGAGGGCATTATATTTTAATTGTATCAAATATCACGCAGTGCAAGATATTGGGAGCCAGAAGATGAAAATAACAGATCCAATTTAATTTTCCCTTTTTTTGTTTCTTCTTCATTGTCACTTGTATGGTACGCAACTTATTCTGAATGCTTCCTTTCTTATTGGCTTATTAAGTATCATCAAGTATCTAAAACAATATGGATCGTTTTCCTGTGTGGTATCATATATTTTATGGTGAATTTGTTTCACTTAAAATACTAATAATCATTTTATCATTGACATTTGCAACCATATTTTTGGGAAATGGCAGGAAGACTTCATAATTAATTATTTTTTCATTGACATTGGCTAATATGTGTTTTTGGTTCATTGTCGTTTATTATTTTTATTTTATTTATTATTTTTTAATGATTTTATATATATATTTTAAAAATGAAAGAAATAATTTAATATTTAAATAAAAAACTCTAATTCTATTTTTTTAAATTTTTATAATATATTTTAAAAATATTAATTTATTTCATTCCAATTAAATATCATATATTTATTAATAATAATAAAATGAAATATAAATTTAAGTTATATAAAAAAATCATAAGAATATATGGAAAAAAAGTTGTCATTTGGTAAACTTTACATCATCAAAAGGTAAGGAAAATATATAATATTATCAGTAAATTAAATTTATATAAATAAATAAAATAAAATTTATATACCTATATATTTTTCAAATTTAAGTTAGATTTGTATATCAAATCTAATTTTATAAACATATCTAATCTAAATCCAATCATTGTAATAATCATAATCATATATATATAGATATAGATATAGATATAAAATCAAAACTATATTTTGACATATTAAAAAGCTCATAAATATTGATTTTTGAATTTTAATAAAATAGTTGAAATAATAAACCATTTAAATTTATTTCAAATAGAAAATTTATATTTTATAAGATGTGTTCCCATTTAATATTGATATGATATATCCAATGTTAATATGGACATGTATTAATTCACGTTGTAATAACTTTATTAAATAAATGGAATGTTAATATGGACATGCATTAATTCAGGTTGTAATAACTTTATTAAATAAATTGATTTCATGGTTCGAGTTATAAATTATGAATTATATAGTTAAATATATTATAATAAAATTTCAAATTAAGATAACTTTATAAATGTATATTTATTTTACTAAAAGTGCGTTTTAAAAAAAAATATTAATAATGATAATGATGATTAATGTGTATTGAGTCAGTAATTAAGTTATGAGATTGTAAATATTAATTAGATTCTTTTGGATTTTTGGATCCTAGAGGTATTTTGGAAATTGTCCCACACCTAATTTTATTATCTGGCTAGTGAGAGATGGTTCATATTTTAAAAATGTTGATTTGAATTTCTTCATGCTAGTGAGAACTCAAAGATACTTTTGATGTGCTAGTGAAAACTCAAATATATACTTTTGATCATCTAGATTAGGGTTGGTCACATCTTTCTAGTATCTTAACTTCCCTTTACTTTTCAACGCTTTATTTCATCACAAATTACTTTTAAGTTTAGACTAATATTATTTATAATATTGCTAATATGTTACAATATGATGTTTTTGTGTATTCCCCAATGACTTAGCTAAGGTTTGACATCTTGATTCCATCCTTACTTAAGTTGTTGATGGTTATTTGAAAGAAAATTTGGGGACCCTCTTGTAATCCATGTTGTTTATTTTGCTCTTGCAATTTAAGTAGATGACCATGGTTGTGCACTCAATTTGGAAGAGGTTTCTTTGATGATGAGGATTGTTTTTTAATCCTAAGTTTAGAATTTATAAAATTCTTTTGGATTTTGTCTTTCTCCAAGATTCTCAAGAAATAGTGCATCCCCATACTTCACATCTGTATAATCTATTACTATTGACGAGAGCACCAAAGAGTTTTTTTCATATACCACAACTGAAACTCTTATGATTTACACTTGTTTTCAAGAATAATAAGCTTTCCACTTTCTATTTATCCATTTCTCAACAATATAGTTCTAATTGACATTATGATGATTAGAATTTCCAAGATGTTTGTATGATGCAACTTCCTCTAAATATTTGTTTCATATATGAAAGTGCAATAAGTGATCTTATGGGATTTGATTATCATAACCTTTCCTTTTTCCATTTTTACAACCCTACTCATACAACACAAAAAGTCTTCGATGGTTCTTAAATGATTATTTAGATCATATGGATTTTGTGCCATGAGAACAATATCATTAATATAAAGAAGAAATATGATGACTATACTAGTTAAAATTAGGCTAGTAGGAACATTTCTTCCAACCATCATTGTAACTTATCAATGTAAATGCCAAAGGAAAGTAGGTGTAACAACCCTCAACACAATTTTTTTATTATTATCAAGGTTTAAATCTCCTTAGAATATTTCAATGCCATCATAATATAAATATTGTTAGCTTAATTTATATTATTTAATTATCCTTTATATCATCAATGTCCTATTCAACAATAGGGTTTTCTTAACTAGCACAAGTGAAAGGGTTGGTTCCATAAAATAAATGAAATGTACTTCAATAGGTAACGTAACCTTAGAGATATTGATTTTGACTAATGCGTCATTAGCAACGAAGGTTTAACCGTGTACTATCAATTAAATGTATTCCTTTCTTTTACCTATTATCAAATATCTTTACAATATTTATGTGGATTATCGTCCTTAGCATTATCAAATTTTGTAATTGTTCATGGTGCCATTATATAGTTCGTGTCCATATGAATCACTTATGTGGCATAAATGTGTGGGTACCAGTAACAAATATTGTGTGTCAGTGTAGCGGAGTCTATAGATTAATATTTTACCGAGCATATTTATTGTCCACTCAATGTCATTACCATGGTGTTTAAG
This sequence comes from Pinus tabuliformis, assembly GCA_031772625.1. Lineage (NCBI taxonomy): Eukaryota > Viridiplantae > Streptophyta > Pinopsida > Pinales > Pinaceae > Pinus > Pinus tabuliformis. Next base: position 1,012,530,396 of record CM062813.1, on the reverse strand, counting down.
TCCTGTCATGTACCTTCTTCCAAATGCTCTATACTTTTACAAATGTATTGAGTTATTATTCTTAGGTTTAGTTTGATATGAAATTGGAGGAGAGGTTCTCCTTCCTAAAAATGATCATTCTCTTGACACTTTGCAAGGAAAAATAGGTCTTATGACAAAACATGTTTTCAAAGGTCTCTTCAAGGGATATGAGTTAGTTCTTCATGCAAAACTTGAAACAAAAGAAACATCTCATCATTTAACTCATACATGCATTCATAAAGAGAAACAACAAATAATTTGTTGATGGAGTTCACCCATATTGGGCTACATCTCCGGGTCTGCCAACATAGCTAGACCACTCCATATATTTAGTTGAAAATACTACATAAATTTTGCTGATAAAATAAGTGGTTAGTTTCCTCTTCAAGGAAACATTCTCCTGTAAAGAAATCTCACTATAGACATCATGACAAACTACAGTCAATCATGAAACCATCAACAATAAAAGGTGTGTCCTACAAATACCTTGTACTCCATCTGAAAATGAGCATACATGAGAATACAAGTACTTCAATTCCACATTGAAATAGATAACCAACGTTTCCTTAACAAGACATAGTGAGAAAAAAATAAATGAGTTGAACCCTATAAGTAACAGTTGTTGCAGTAAACATATGAAGGTAATAAAACCCCTACAAGGCCTTCTCCATGCTTAAATACCTTCAAGAACTTCTCCAAAACATTGATTTATCCATACACCCATGCACTTGAACTTGTAAAATGTCCCTTCAAACGTGGTCTAATAAGCAAATAGAGGTCACCATTGGATAAAAAATGTCCAAAAACCCCTATATAGACTCATATTGAGCTCTAAAATGCCAAAAAATCTCCTAGTTATGGCTCTCTCTCCTGTGAATGAAGTTCTTCTGTTATTCATCCTACAATTTCAGACCAATAGACTAATTTTCATACAATTTCACCCTGTTTTCTGCTGCGGAGGTGACAAATTCGCTCACTAAAGGAAATATATTTTAAAAATGAAAGAAATAATTTAATATTTAAATAAAAAACTCTAATTCTATTTTTTTTTTTTTTTATAATATATTTTAAAAATATTATTTTATTTCATTCAAATTAAATATCATATATTTATTAATAATAACAAAATGAAATATAAATTTAAGTTGTATAAAAAAATCATAAGAATATATGGAAAAAAAGTTGTCATTTGGTAAACTTTACATCATCAAAAGGTAAGGAAAATATATTATATTATCAGTTAATTAAATTAGATTTGTATATCAAATCTAATTTTATAAACATATCCAATCTAAATCCAATCATTGTAATAATCATAATTATATATATATATATATATATATATATATATATATATATATATATAGATATAGATATAGATATAGATATAAAATCAAAACTATATTTTGACATATTAAAAAGCTCATAAATATTGGTTTTTGAATTTTAATAAAATAATTGAGATAATAAACCATTTAAATTTATTTCAAATAGAAAATTTATATTTTAAAAGATGTGCTCCCATTTAATATTGATATGATATATCCAATGTTAATATGGACATGTATTAATTCAGGTTGTAATAACTTTATTAAATAAATTGAATTTTAATATGGATATGCATTAATTCAAGTTGTAATAATTTTATTAAATAAATTGATTTCGTGGTTCGAGTTATAAATTATGAATTATATAGTTAAATATATTATAATAAAATTTCAAATTAAGATAATTTTATAAATGCATATTTATTTTACTAAAAGTGTGTTTTAAAAAAAAATATTAATAATGATAATGATGATTAATGTGTATTGAGTCTGTAATTAACTTATGGGATTGTAAATATTAATTAGATTCTTTTGGATTTTTGGATCTAGAGGTATTTTGGAAATTGTCCCACACCTAATTTTATTATCTGGCTAGTGAGAGATGGTTCATATTTTAAAAATGTTGATTTGAGTTTCTTCATGCTAGTGAGAACTCAAAGATACTTTTGATGTGCTAGTGAAAGCTGAAATATATAATTTTGATCTTCTAGATTAGGGTTGGTCACATCTTTCTAGTATCTTAACTTCCCTTTACTTTTTAACTCTTTATTTAATCACAAATTACTTTTAAGTTTAGACTAATATTATTTATAATATTGCTAATATGTTACAATATGATGTTTTTATGTATTCCCCAATGACTCAGCTAAGATTTGACATCTTGATTCCATCCTTACTTAAGTTGTTGATGGTTATTTGAAAGAAAATTTGCAGACCCTCTTGTAATCCATGTTGTTTATTTTGCTCTTGCAATTTAAGTAGATGACCATGGTTGTGCACTCAATTTGGAAGAGGTTTCTTTGATGATGAGGATTGTTTTTTAACCTTAAGTTTAGAATTTATAAAATTCTCTTGAATTTTGTCTATCTTTCTCCAATATTCTCAAGAGATAGTGCATTCCCATACATCACATCTGTATAATCTATTACTATTGACGAGAGCATCAACGAGTTTTTTCATATACCACAACTGAAACTCTTATGATTTACACTTGTTTTCAAGAATAATAAGCTTTCCAGTTTCTATTTATCCATTTCTCAACAATATAGTTCTAATTGAGATTATGATGAATATAATTTCCAAGATGTTTGTATGATGCAACTTCCTCTAAATATTTGTTTCATATATATGAAAGTGCAATAAGTGATCTTATGGGATTTGATTATCATAACCTTTCCTTTTTCCATTTTTACAACCCTACTCATACAACACAAAAAGTCTTCGATGGTTCTTAAATGATTATTTAGATCATATGGATTTTGTTCCATGAGAACAATATCATTAATATAAAGAAGAAATATGATGACTATACTAGTTATAATTAGGCTAGTAGGAACATTTCTTCCAACCATCATTGTAACTTATCATTGTAAATGCCAAAGGAAAGTAGGTGTAACAACCCTCAAAACAATTATTTTATTATTATCAAGGTTTAAATCTCCTTAGAATATTTCAATTCCGTCATAACATAAAGATTGTTAGCTTAATTTATATTATTTAATTATCCTTTATATCATCAATGTCCTATTCAACAATAGGGTTTTCTTAACTAGCACAAGTGAAAGGGTTGGTTCCATAAAATAAATGAAATGTACTTCAATAGGTAACATAACCTTAGAGATGTTGATTTTGACTAATGCGTAATTAGCACGAAGGTTAACCGTGTACTAGCAATTAAATGTATTCCTTTCTTTTACCTGTTATCAAATATCTTTACAATATTTATGTGGATTATCGTCCTTAGTATTATCAAGTTTTGTAATTGTTCATGGTTCCATTATATAGTTCGTATCCATATGAATAACTTATGTGGCACAAATGTGTGGGTACCAGTAACAAATATTGTGTGTCAGTGTAGCGGAGTCTATAGATTAATATTTTACCGAGCATATTTGTTGTCCACTCAATGTCATTACCAAGGTGTTTAACTCCTGTGATGTACCTTCTTCCAAATTCTCTATACTTTTTCAAACGTATTGAGTTATTATTCTTAGGTTTAGTTTGATATGAAATTGGAGGAGAGGTTCTCCTTCCTAAAAATGATCATTCTCTTGACACTTTGTAAGGAAAAATAGGTCTTATGACAAAACATGTTTTCAAATGTCTCTTCAAGGGCTATGAGTTAGTTCTTCATGAAAAACTTGAAACAAAAGAAGCATCTCATCATTTAACTCATACATGCATTCATAAAGAGAAACAACAAATAATTTGTTGATGGAGTTCACCCATACTGGGCTACATCTTCGGGTCTGCCAACATAGCTAGACCACTCCAGATATTTAGCTGAAAATACTACATAAATTTTGCTGATAAAATAAGTGGTTAGTTTCCTCTTCAAGGAAACATTCTCCTGTAAAGAAATCTCACTATAGACATCATGACAAACTACAGTCAGTCATGAAACCATAAAAAATAAAAGGTGTGCCCTACAAATACCTTGTACTCCATTTCAAAATGAGCATACATGAGAATACAAGTACTTCAATTCCACATTGAAATAGAAAAGCAAGCTTTCCTTAACAAGACATAGTGAGAAAAAAATAAATGAGTTGAACCCTGTAAGTAACAGTTGTTGTAGTAAACATATGCAGGTAATAAAACCCCTACAAGGCCTTCTCCATGCTTAAATACCTTCAAGAACTTCTCCAAAACATTGATTTATCCATACACCCATGCACTTGAACTTGTAAAATGTCCCTTCAAACGTGGTCTAATACGCAAATAGAGGTCACCATTGGATCAAAAATGTCCAAAAACGCCTATATAGAGTCATATTGAGCTCCAAAATGCCAAAAAATCTCCTAGTTATGGCTCTCTCTCCTGTGAATGAAGTTCTTTTGTTATTCATCCTACAATTTCAGACCAATAGACTAATTTTCATACAATTTCACCCTGTTTTCCACTGCGGAGGTGACAAATTCACTCACTAAAGGTGTAATTTATTCGATAATAAAATTGCCCAATAACCCTTATGTAGAATAATTTGGCCACATGGGCCACACAGTTGGGGGTCGAGGCTAACTGCCTGCCCCCATTGGCCTTGCCCCCTTAACCTTTGGGTCATGGTCATATTAATACCCATGGGGTCGATGGAGGGCCAATGTCCCACCCTTTCCACTGGAGCCCCTCGGGCTGATCCATTATGAAGACATTGGAGGCCATATGGCTTGGGAATGATCACCTTATGGAGCTCCCTTAGATGAGCGCCTTTAACACGCTCTTGTGCAGGCTTATGCGACCAGATATCCCAAACCCCTTCTCTGCCAACATTCATACTTCATTCCTGTCTATGGTCATGTGTAAAAGACCTATTACCACGGGTCAGGCTAAGGTCCTGATCTCCCCTCCTTTTGTGCCCAGTTGTATAGCGGTATGGTGACCAGGGGCCAAAGCTGATATTCCGACCCCTCCTCTAAAATTGCGCCAAGTTAAAATTTAAAAGGCGATGAAGCCCTATGGTGTTAAGAACCACGCCTTAGGGAGACTAGTAGAGCTCAATGTTAGTAGACCATAGGTTGAGGGTTTGAGCTTTCCTAGGCTATCCAACCCCTACCATAATTTTGGCTAACCATGTGGTGCCACCCGACACACCCTAATTAGTCCACCACAAAAATCACGAACCAATGAAACTATGAAAATTTAACGAATACAATGTTTCCACTTGGCATAACATCATTGGTCCTCACATGTACAATGGGTCGAATGGTGTCAGTAGTATGGTAGGCCAGTTATCTTCCTAGTCAGCAGACATACTCATTTTTTAGTTGTTGGGCCAAACGACCAGAACACGATAACTTGAGCATTCAATGTCAGATTTAGGTGAAATGAATGTCATTAGATTCAGAAAGAAGAATGCTTCGACTTTACAATAGTTTCACAACATTCTAGGAACTTTCATTTTTGAGCTAAATGATCACCAAATAGTCAAAATTTTTGGACTCCAAAAGTTTACTTCACCTAGTAAATAAAATGAGGCTGAAACTCAAAATTACCCAAAAAATCAATCGATAATGCTTTGTTTTAAATTGGTTCCCTTTAAGCTCCAATTAAGGTACTTCACTTGTCTTCTTCATGAAGACTTACCATTCTTTCAATAATTGAGCCAAAATTCTTATCGTTGATGCACAAACAAAAACACCGATGAGTGGAATCTAAACATTCTCTTTAATTCCACCATTCATGGCTCAAACAACTTCATCTTGAATTACAATTTTTGAAGATAAACTTGACTCTCCATCTTTGAAATCAGAAGCAATACAAACTTGCTTTACCATCCTCAAACTAAGGTTGGATAGAAAAGTACATTGTTTCAAAATTTTAGTCAGACAATTGCCTTTGCCTACAAAAACATATTCATCTTGTACAATATTAAACAAATATTCTATTCACAAACAAGTTTCATCTTGAGCACTTGCATTGGTGAGTACATGAAAAACGTGTAGACAAAATTGGACAACAAACATTGTACATTCCAAAAGTCCTCAAACATTTGGACTTGTAAACAAGCCAACTACATAACATGGTAATGAAAAACACATACTTCTCATTCATAGTGATTATTCTTGTTCACTTTATAAAGGTACCCAAAATAGGTAAACAACAACAAGCTTTTACAATTTACAAAGCAAAAACAAGCCATACAAATAGTCTACCCGATATTTTCCTCTCCTAGGCTTATGGCTTCTCTTTTTGTATCAATTTTTCCTTGACGGCTTCTTTAGGAACATTGTGAGTTGTCTTTGCCACTTCTTTCTTCCTTTTCATTGGTTTGTATAATCTCTTTTCCCTTCTTGGAATGAAGCTCTAGATGTAATTTCTAGCATTGATCATCCCCATGCCCACGTATCTTGCAATGGGTACAAAAGTACTTTATCTTTCTTGCTGGCAAGGAAGTCCTCAACTATTAAGGAGATTCATCATACTTTATCCCAAGAATTTGATCCATTCTTTTGACCATTAGTATGCATTTCTCACAAACAGTAATACAATGGTCAAATGCATCACAGAAAGTGCAAGGATCCATTATCTACAAATAGTCAAAATTACCATTGAAGAACACCCATGAGATTTATACCTGTCCCTTAGGCTACAGCTTTCGCGATGTGGAATGGATGATGACATGCAAGTTCATTTAAAGCATTCATCTCTCTTAGGAGATGAATGAAGATTGTCACCACCATATTCGTGTGACATATATTCCTTTGATGATTGATTTGCCTCAAATCGTTTAGAGCATTCTCTAAACTCTCTTTGACCATATCCCAATCCTTGATATCTTTTTTATTTCTTGTACCATGATTTTCTTGGTGATCCCTTGGCCCTTAATGTGGAGGATTCCTCCTTCATAAACCATTTTAGATAACAATTTCATACCAATGACTCTAGTATGTTATTAAATTGCTGCAAAAGAGTTGTTATGAACATGAATAGAAGGATTTGAACTTGAAATGCTTATTACCTCCTTAAACTTGCCATCAACTTTTTCTGCTTCGGATGATGATAACAACTTTGTAGATTAATCTAGCCACCCACTGCTACCCACCAACATATGATGATAATCTATGAGATTCTTACAAAATTCACATGCATCATTTTCCTCGTACTATTCATAACCTCTGTTTGAACCATGCTATTCTTCACTTTCAAGGATTCTTTTACTGTCACGGGAGTGGAAATTTTAGCAACATGTTCCTCAAGAACATGCTATAACTAAAGGCACATATGCCTCTTCTCCTCTCCAACAATTCCTAGAGTTCTTCTCAATTCAATGTTATCCATTTGAAGAGATAAAGCAATCCCCTCAAGCTCTTGGAAACTCTTCTTGACCATTCTTGCAACTTGGTCAAGCATTTCTCTGATACCAATTTGATCTCAAATTGGAGGAGAGTTTCTCCTTCTTAAAAATGATCATTCTCTTTACACTTTACAAGGAAAAGTGGGTCTTATGGCAAAACAAGTTTTCGAAGGTCTCTTCAAGGACTATGAGTTAGTTCGTCATGTAAACTTAAAACATAAACAACATATCATAATTTAATGTATACATGAATTCATGAAGAGGAAAAAAATAATTTGGTAATGGAGTTCACCCTTCCTCAGCTACATCTTCAGGTCTTCCAACATAGATAGATGACTCCATATATTTAGTGAAAAAGAGTGCATAAATTTTTCTGATAAAACAAGTGGCTAGTTTCCGCCTCAACAAAACGTTCACCTGCAAAGAACGCTCAATATAAACATCATGAAAACTTACATTCGGTCATGAAACCATCATCGATAAAATTTGTCTCCTACAAAGACCCTGTACTCCATCTGAAACTCAGCATACATGATCATACAAGTACTTCAATTCCACATTGAAATACAAAATAAAGCTTTCCTCAACAAGACATAATGAGAAAAGAATAAATGATTTGAACCTTCCAAGTAACAACTGATGCACTGAACATATGAAAGTAGGAAAACTCATACAAGGCTTTCTCTATGCTTAAACACCTTCAAGAACTGCTCCAAAACACTAATTGATCCATACACCCATGGACTTGAAACTGTAAAAACTCTCTTCAGATGTACTCTAATCAACAAATAGAGGTCGCCATTGGATCCAAATGTCAAAAAACCCTAGATAGACACTTCTTTGGCTCCAAAAGGCCAAACAATCTCCCAATTATGACTCTCTCTCCTATGAATGAAGTTATTTTTCTATTCACCCTACAACTCAGACTAACAGGCTAACTATCCTAAAGTTTTTCCCTATTTTCCATCACGGAGATGACAAATTAGCCTGCTGCAGGTGTAATTTTTTAGATAATTAAATTTTCCAATAACCCCTATGCACAATAATCTCACCACATGGGCCATGTGGTCGGGGGCTGGGCTAACCTCCCACCCCCATTGGCCTTGGCCCTTAACCCTTAGGTCATGGTCATCTTAATACCCATTGGGTTGAGGGTTGGACCAATGGACTACCCTTCCTGCTGGAGCCCCTTGCACCGATCCACCATGGTGACGTTGGAGGCAATATGGCCTGGGGATGGTCATCTTATGGATCTCCCTCTGTCGAGAACCTTCGCCACGGTCCTATGTACACTTATGGGACTAGAGCTTAGGGCTATCCCAATCCCCTTCTTCACCGGTGCTCATTCTCTACTCCTACCAGTGGTCATGTGCGGAAGACCTGTGACTAGTAGCCAATCTAAGGTCCGGAGCTACGCTCCTTTTGTGCCTGATTCTATGGTACTACGGTGACCAGGGGGTGGGGGTGACAACCTAACACCTCCTCCAAAATTGCACCAAGTTAAACTTTAAAAGGTATTGAAGCTCTATGGTGTTAAGGACCACAACATGGGTGAACTGGTAGAGCGCGACATTAGTAGACCAAAGGTCATGTGTTCGAGCCCTGCCCAAGCCATCTTACCCCTATAATAATTTTGGCCAACCGTGGGGTGCCACATGGCACCCACTGGTTTGGCCACGTGGCACAACCTAATTGGTCCACCAAAAAAATCATGAACCAATCAAATTGTGACAATTTGACCAATATGAGGCTGCCACTTATTAGAACCTCATTGGTCTATACATGCACAATGGGTGCGATGATGTTAGTAGTACTAGTCACCAAACCTACTCATTTTTTAGCTGTTAGGACAAACGATCAGAAAGCGATAACTTGAGCATATGATGTCGGACTTAGGTGAAATAAACATAGTCGAATTTAGAACAATGAACACTTCGACATAATGCTAGTTTTGAAACATTGTGGGCACTTTTATTTTTGAGCTAAAATTTGATCATAAGACCATAATTCGACCTTGGGGTTAGCGATAACCATATCTATGGTGCACTCACTTATGGTTTGATCAAATGGTAGAGAATGAGATAGGGTAGTTATGGAAATAACTTTCCCCTCCTCCCTATCACTTCTTTGCCCCATTTTGGAATTTCTCTACGTTGCTGGTGACAGCTCTGCTATCATAAATATTTGCCACCAAACTTGCTATGGTACCTGGAGTATTAGTTGGTTCCTGTAATCAAAAAACGAAAATTATTTTTGTGCCATTTTGTTTTTTTTTAATTCTTCTTAGTTCTGAAGTGTAAACATTCTTATGTTGAGCATGGATTTTTTTTACAGGTCAACTTTTTTTGAATTTCCTCAAGCATGAACCATTTGATTCTTATGAAATGTACTTAAGGGAACCAATAAAAATCCTTTATATCTGTCAATGGTCGACCACAGTTCGAGTCTGACAGGTAATATCTTCTGGTTTTTGTACTTTGTTATTTTTTCTTGCAAATTTGAGTTCTTGTTCCCCCAAGAATCTATTTTTTTTTAGACTTGTTTATACAAGCCATGAGGGTTACGACCATCCTAAGAAGAATTCATACATGTGAAACCCTACATCAATTTTTTTTTTGAGATACTTCCTATACCTATGAAGCCCTCTAATAGGCCTATGTATTTATAATATACAAGGTAGTTTCCATGATTAATTTTTCAAACAAGAGTTAGGCATGAATATTATCCCTCGCGTCGCATACAAGGTTTCAATTAGTGTTGGGTTCTCCTTTCCAGGTTTTGTGAGATTGTGTTTCACCTCCAAGATAGGGTTTCAAGTTACATATTAAAGGCTTAGAAATTGTAAATTTGAATTTAGGGTCGCTCGGCCTTCCCAAACTTGGGATATAATATATTTAAACTAAACAAATTACTCTGCATACTAATTTATGCATGGGCCAGAGTTAAGCATTTATAATATGCCAAATCGCAATGAAATATTTGCATCCTGCATATATATATCGCAATTAGATATATCGCAATTAGTTCCACTAATTCCATTTTAACATCAATACACACTCTTGTTTATAGTTTGGGGTTTTCTTGTGAACCATTCATAGTGTAACAATAACATTGGTTTTATAGTTGTATGACCATGGTCAACATTTCAAGGATTCCCTAAATTCATTTCACATTAGATCTAAGTGTCATAGTGAATTCTTAGTTGTGAAGTTTTCCTTGTGCCCAATTGATGGCTACCAACTAGGTTTAGTTTCAATGTAACATTGACTATGTTATTGTTTTTCCATATGTATACACATATCAGCATTTAGTTTTAAGGAAATTTAACGGTTATTTTTTTTGTTAACAAATGAATATAGTCCTTAAAGAAGTACACAATGTGAGGTAATTTGGCTCCATATCATATTTTATTTCTCGGTTGCCAATAAATTTACTAATTTATGTAATTATTCACTTAGACAAGGGAATCAAGTCAACCTTATAGAGGGCTTTCTCAATTTCTCTGTCCTATTGACTGGAGGAGTTTAGAAGAGTCTTTTATTGTCAGGTCCTTAGGCTAGCTGGAATATTAGACCTAACTCGAAGAAATAAAATAAAATATAATAATAATAATATGAGTGCTTCATGAAATATCATTAACAATTGTTTTTTTTAAAGGACATTTATAATAATGCACCAATTAAATTCTATATATTTCCTTTAATATCTTTCACCTGCAGTGAAGTTTTCTGAGTGGAACCTAATCCCCGGGGTTTGCTCAATAGATTTCAATCTCTTACATTGAACACCAGACAATTTCTAGGTTGCCGATTAACCAACTTGGCCTAGGACTAACCAAGATCTTAAAAGAAAAAAAAAAAAACTTAAATAAAAGTTACAACTAGTATTTGTTCAACGTAGTTCAAATTTACTTGTATATATCTATACCAATCATATTTAATCATCAAATAGAATTAAACAATGCACTGCAAACAACAAATCAAAATTACTTATGTGTTTTCTTAATTGTTTGGACTTGCCACAAAACCACTAGGAAAGGGAGTGTTCCACCTAGCCAACGAGTATTGTTTCTACACCACAAGACTCCCCTGAGCCAATTTCTTCCCAAATAGTTGCTTGATAGTGACCTAACAAGGTCTATTAAAAAACATCAAGATTGTACAAGTCTATATAAAGAATACACAGACTCACTAGTATGTCTTAAAGTTTCCACTGCAAACTTCCTATATTATGTTCAACAATGTCTTGTTTCAAGTTCCAAATCTTAAAGCTTCAACTCCTCTCTTGGACCTCCTCCAACGAGGTACCCCTTGAAGAATACCCTAACTGGAAACGCCTTGTCTTACCTTCAACTACGTCTTGTTTCAGGGTCCAAATCTTAATGCTTAAACTCATTTCTTGGACCTCGTACAACCAAGTACCAATTCTCTAACGTTGCCTCGGGTTTTCTTCCCTCCCACCCTTTTGGCTCCCTTGTCTCAAATGAGATTATTTATCTCTAGGGAGATGCATAAATGTATTATAACTATCTGGTGAATGGAACTCTCTTTTAACACTTCTTCCCGTAATTTTATGGTCATCCATAGCTTATATTATTTATAAAAATAAATTAAAATAAATAAAATACATTTAGGTTGTATCATACTCCTAGGCCTTTACCTAGCCTGAAAGTTTACCAAGTCATTTGTGGTAAAACAAAATATTTACAACTTTTACTTACTAAGTCATTTGTGGTAAATCAAAATATTTACAACTTTTACTGAGTGGTGTTACAGTAGGGAATAGGGGAAAACCTCTCTTGACCCCTATACCACAAATAATTTCTTTGGACCACCTCTAAGTGTTTATAAAATTGGCATTCACACTTTCATATAGCCTTACATTAGTAGCTCTCAAATTAGAAGGAATTTTTTTCTCTTCTAACCTATTCCAAAGGTTAATCCTAGGCACACTATAAATCCTTTTGTAAAACAAATGGAACAACAAGCAAAACTAATTTTATTATTGCAAAATTCATTCACATTTATTCTCAACTTAATACAATGGCCAACAATTTATTGATATCTTCTTGACCTAGATTGTCTTTAAGCTATTTTTTCATTGATTTCAAACCATATTCATATGCTTTCTTCGAAAATACTTTCGTTGATCTTAGCTCACATGAAGCTAAATATGATGGTCCTATAATTTAAGGGATTACTTATATCGCTACTTTTAAATATGGAATCATTGACACTTTGGTTCTAAAGTGGTCTTATAATTAGAGGGATTACTTTTATCCCCGCTTTAAAAGATGCGGGCCATGAAGATTTGAGTCTAGATTTTAAGGGAGCCATGCCTAATTGATAAATTAAATAACTTGTACATCTAAGAGATGAAGATAACATCTTCAATTTTCAATATTTTAACTTGGAAACAATAAATGTATTTAGATTTTCCTTTTGCAAGTGGCTTAAGAAAACCTTGTTTTCTCTATAGAAAACACTTCATCATGTACATGGACATTTGGAATGTTTTCAATACCTAATTAAAATAAAAAATTTATTTGATAATCATATTAATGTTTTCCTTAATTTTATAAATAAAAAATTATCTCGAACCCATCTTTAATAAGTATAAAAACTTATTTTATTGTTGATTAGTGTAATGTCTTTCGTGTTTTTAATTAGAATGTTAAATTCTAGTAGTTAATTAGAAACATTTTTTATAATTTTTTATATACCTTTACTAATACTCATATAATAAAAAAAAATGATTTAGAAAATGTGTTTAATTGTATATATACATATTCACGTTAGACATCATGACCGGTTACATTATAGTTTTGTCCAAAGATAACATTCGAATAAAATAAAGAATGGAATAGGTGATTTAACATTTAAGAGTGCTTTAATAGCACAACCTAATATACGGAGGGGCGGATTAATGCGAGCTATGTGCGAACTAGGGTTTGAATATCATGGTTTCTACAACAACCTAAGTACTAACTTTGGAGAAGAATAGGGCCAGAGCGATAGAGCTTCACAAAAGGGGGCAAACTCTGACCTGACAGATGGAAAACGCAGGTTCCGTAGGGACCCCATCATACAAACAGATAATGATGAACAAGAAGATAGCACAGGATGGGGTGAGTATATCAAGGTTTGAGAAGTCAGATCAGGAAAATCAAACCAACAAAGGGAAGAGGAATAATGAATGTAAGAATACCAAGAAAACAAAGGAAAATGTTGAAAGTAAAAGTAAAGAGTATAGAGACAACAAGAATCCTACCCAAGGACAGTTTTCAGAAGGAAACAAGCCGGGGAAGGAACAAGCAGTGGCAGAAGAAGAGGTTCTGAATCAAGATAAAGAGGAATAGGAGGGAACAACGTTAGCATCTACTGAAGGAAAAATCCAGGGTCTGTGCAAACCCAAAGCCACAGAGACCACCCTAAGGGTTGTGATTTCTGATCCGAAAATTCAGTTGTACCAAGACCACATGGTCGAACATGCAGTGATCTGTAGGTTCATGGGGTTTTGGCCAACAGAGCGAGTACTGTGCTAGTGGATAAAGCAACAATGGAAACCCATAGGAGATGTAAGGCTGCACTTAGGAGCCAAGGGCTTCTTTACTGTGGTCTTCTCCAATCTAGAAGACAAGGATAAGATATTCTATGGAGGGCTGTATTTCTTTTCCTTCGTAGGGCTTTACATAAGGCCATGGAAACCCAACTTCGTACCAGAAAAGGAAACTTTCAAGCAGGTACCAGTATGGATATGCATTTTTTCTCTTCCAATTGATTATTGGGGACATGCAACACTGGAACAAATAGGTAACAAGCTAGGGACCTTCATCAAGGCCTCAAAAGTGACATTACAAAAAATTTATACCTCTTGTGATAGAATCTGTGTGGAGATGGATGTTTCGGGGGCATTGCATGAGGGCCTATGGCTGGAATACAGAGACAAAGATTATTTCCAAGCCATTGACTATGAACAAATCTCGTTCCACTGCAGAAAATGTCATGAACATGGTCATTTAATCAGAGAATGCCCATTGAACAAAGTGACAGGTGAAAACAAAGAAAAAAAGCGAGAGAAGAACAAGGAAGTCTTCACAAGACCGAAAGCCAAATAGAGAGCAAGTAAAAAATTCCAAACCAAGGCAAATACTTCACATAGCAATATAAGCAATGCATTTGAAGTATTAGAGACAAACGAAATCAGAGGAAAACAATAAAGAACAAGAAACCACGAATATAAGTAGATCTATAGCCATACTAGAAAGGAAGGATCTGGAGGCGAACCCTTCAAGTATCATTCATCAGGTCCAAGTAACAACGAAAGGGGTAGAAGAAGATTCGGAGATGTTCACCAATGAAATTGGGCTAGAAGATATGGAATTAAGCGACATACTAGAGCAAGAAGGTATGGATCTACCAAATATGGTTGAGAACTGGAAGAAGAAGGAAATGGAACATATATCTGAAGAGGAGGTAGAGAGAATCAATGACATATTCATAGCACGACAACGGGAAGAGGTGGAGCTGCAGAGTAAGTGCGTGGGAACAGCAAAAGGGCTAGGGATTCACACACAGAGATTACATCAAACCTCCGGCAACTCCAAGCACCGGAAAAAGAGATGAATAAGGACCAACAATGAGGCTTTACAAGAACTGGGACATATGCTCTTAAATTCTGGTAAGATGAAAGCCCTTGACGCGTTCTCACTAACCTCCTAAACTCTGTTTAAAATGAAAGTTCTTTCTTGGAATGCTAGAGGGATAAATAGCCAAACAAAACAGAATTGATTAAACAAGAAGTTCCAAAAGGAACAACTAGACATAGTCTTTGTGCAAGAAACGTAGTGCTCAAGCAATACGGTAGTCAATATCAGCAAAAAACTAGGTAAACGCATGGAATACTTGGAGACAACAAGCAGTGGATGGGAGGGAGGCTTGGTCATTTTGTGGAATCCACATGTAATCCAACTCCTTTCCTCTGAGGCAACCAAATCTTACATATCTATAGAAGTCCAAGTAGTAGGGAACTCAGAAACTTATCTTTGCACCAATGTCTATGGCCCCCAAAAACTAGAGGCTAAACTTCTATTTCTAAGAACACTATTCAACCTAAAGCTAAGATATCCTCAAGCAAAGGTGATCTTTGGAGGCAATTTCAACATGATCACCTCACTCACAGAAAAGAGAGGAGGTATTAGGAAACTCAACAGAGACTTTGAAGCTTTCCTAGACTTCATTAGATTGGTCAATCTGGTAGATGTATTCCCCAAGAGCGGTGCCTTCACATGGAACAACAAAAGGGGAGGGGAAAGGTAAATAGCCTCTTGGTTGGAAAGATTTGTAGTAACAGAAATCATTCTTCTGGAAGAAATTATTGTTGAATCAAACATTCTTCCCAGTGGAGGGTCAGACCATTCGCCCATCACAATGACTGCAACAACCCAAGGCACTCCTAGAAATAAACCTTTCAGATTTGAAAAGTTCTGGCTCACTCATCCTGATTTCATTCAGAAAATTGAATAATGGTGGAAAGAACCATTGGGCACAAAAGGTAACAAAATGTATCTTTTGCAGGCTAAACTGAAACACATCAAAGCCAAAATCAAAGTCTCGAATCATGAAGTCTTTGGTAATATATTCAAGGAAAAAAAGAAATTGGAGGAGCAAAGGGAACATATACATGAAGGATGGATTCAAGGCAACATAGACCAAGACACTGTGGACAGGGAAAAGAAGCTAATGAAGGACTGACAACTATGATGTCAACAGGAGGAAACACTTTGGAAACAAAAATCTCGAATCCAATGGCTTGAGGAAGGCGAACAGAACACCAAATTCTTTCATAGACCTGCCATTGACCACAGAAGGGCTAACAAAATTCTAAGCCTTAAAAATGAACAGGGAACCTTTGTACAGACGCATCAAGAAATCTCCAACCTCCTTATAACCCACTTCAGCAGGATTGCTCAGGAACTTGGGATCGACAGAGAGGAGGCCGTTGAGGAACTTGTATCCTCCATCCCCAAGTTAATCTCGGAGGAGCAAAACAAAGCTTTAAGTCGAGGAATCTCCTTAGAAAAGGTGGAGGAAGGCGTAAAAGAGATGCCAAATGGTAAAGCACCTAGGCTTGATGGATTTACCATCGACTTTTACAAAGCTAGTTGGGAGATAGCCAAAATAGAAGTATGGGAAGCAGTGGAGGATTCACAACGCTTCTCTTCAATCCTCAAGTCCCTCAATTCTACTTTCCTTACCTTTATTCTAAAGGAGGAGGAAGCCAACACACCCTCAAAGTTTTGTCCGATTACGCTATGCAATGTCCTGTATAAGATTATTTCCAAAGTCATAGCCAATAGAATGAAACCCATTCTTTGAGGTATCATTTCGGAAGAGCAATCAGGGTATGTAGAGGGGAGACAAATTTTGGACAATATCTTACTAGCACGAGAGATGATTCACAAACTTCAAACGCAGAAGAAAGTAGGTATGATGATGCAGCTAGACTTATCGAAGGCTTAGGATAAGGTAAACTGGCACTATCTAGAAACTATTTTTGAAGCCTTCCGTTTTGCTAAACAATGGATACTTTGGATCGTAGCTTTAGTCAAATCCACAGGATTTTCAATACTGGTTAATGGAGCCCCAACATCCTAGTTCTCTCCTTCACATGGTTTGAGGTAGGGTGATCCCTTATCCCCTTTCCTTTTAGTGATTTCAATGGAAGGCTTAAGCAGACTAATCAGAAAAGCTAAAGAGGAAGGAATAATTGAAGGACTTCAACCCTTGCCATTAAATCTGGCAACAACTCATCAACAATTTTTATATGATACAATGCTGCATGGCACTCCCTCAGTTAAATAAGCTATGGGGTACAAAAGTATTCTCAATCTCTTCAGCAAAGCTTTAGATATGGAGCTTAATCTGTCTAAATCCTCTATCTTCTTTTTTAATACGCACCTAGCTATTCAGAAAAATCTTTCTACCATCCTAGGTTTCAAAAGATGTAACCTCCCATTGATATACCTCGACATTTCGCTAACGGGAAGGCCCTAGCAGAAATTTCACTGGGAAAAGCTTCTAGCTAGCATGGAAAAAAGATGTCATCATTGGACACACAGAGCCCTTAACTTCGCAGGTCGACTGGTCCTCACCAAAGCAGTCCTCTAGGCCATTCCACAATACATGCTCTCCATTTTGCCAGCTCCCAAGGGAGTTCTGGAGAAGATAAGGGTCATCCAAAGGGCTTTTCTCTGGTTGGGTAATTTAGAGAAGAAGAAATGGTCGCTAATCACATGGGATAAGCTTTGCAAATCCAAACATCTGGGAGGGCTGAATCTGTAGGACCCATTCACGGTTAACCATGCCTATGGAGCAAAATTATGGTGGAGGTGGCTAAAGGAACTCAAATTACCATGGGCCAAACATTGGAAAGCAAAGTATGCTCCAAATAACAGACTGCAGAACTTAATCCGAATGAAAGAAACTCCAAAAGGATATCCAATTTGGAACCTGGCGAGAACTAACCGGCATATAATTCAGGAGCAGAGTTTTTGGGAAATTTGAGATGGAAATACAACCCTTTTTCAGGAAGATGCTAGCAAAAACTCCCTATGCTAGAAAGCCCTGCTTTCTTAGATATCTAAAGAAGAATCCAGGAGCTAGGAAGAACTACAGTGAATCAATACTGGAAGCCTAACGAAGAGAACCAGGCATGGAGAACTTGGATATTCAATGAGACAGAACCCATGGCAGAAGAAAACAATAGTCTAAACGACCTACAACAGAGTTGGCCAAAAGAAGAATAAGGAAAGTAGGGGATAATGACCAATTACATTGGGGAAATCTTGAAGGGGGCAACTTCACACTCAAAGAAGCGAGAGCACATATAGAAGGCACTGAGCATAAATAAAAAGTCAATTAGCATAGAAAAGTATGGGACGCCCAATTATGGCCGAAGATTAAAACATTCCTCTGGCTCCTGATGCACCAAAGAACGCTGACATGGGAGAATCTTTGGAAGAAAGGTTTCATTGGTCCTTCTCGCTGCCCCATGTGTGGAATTGAGGAAGAAACCATGAATCACCTCCTCAATACCTGTCAATGGGCAAACAGACTATGGAATTGGTCGGAAACCATTCTTAAAAGGATGGATAGGGTAAGGAATTTAATACAAGAAACAATAAATAATTGGAGAGGTAATTTCTCCAATATCCAATTGGTTAACACAATATGCAAACTTATCCGAGGGTTTATAGCATGGATAATTTGGAAGGAAAGAAACAAGCGAGTATAGCATACATCTTAGCGAGTATTGAGATGTTCTTGTCTAGGATTCCTAAGTTGTGGGGGAGGGTGCGGAGGAGACTACAGGAACCAGCCAAGGGAAGCGTACATCTTAGCACACTCCTCTGCATGGTAATTCGACTGCTTCAGCGAACCCAAGTGTCACTACCAAAGATTATGTCATCCTCAAGCTGTAATTGCTTGTTTCGGCAGCTTTAGTCTACGATTGCTATTAAAACTTGTTTTGTCTCTGTTTTCAAGGTCACGGGTCACCTTTCTGTTTTTACTTGTATGTCTCTGATGTCCATTTGGTTTGTATTCTATCTTTATCTCCAGTCGTCGGAAAGGGCACACTGTTTTACAGGCCCCAACCTTGCGCTATGCTACCCTGCGTGGTATGCCTTGGGGTCTTTTTGACACAATTTTAGCGGCTTATAAGCATTGTAATTGGGCAAGAATGTTTTCTTTAGTTTGTGCGAGTAGACCTTTTTATAGTCTATGTATTCTATGCATTAATACAAAATGCTAATTAAAAAAAAAAGAAGAAAAACCTAATATACATATTTTATTTATATCATAAATCAATAAAATTATGTTTTTAAGACTTTTATTTAACCAAATTTTATTAAAATATACCTATTATTTTATTAAATTTTAATCAAAAATTTGATTTGTATAACTAGCGAAGATATCCTCGTCAATACAGAAGTGATCGATTGTTTTAATCTTTTTGATAATAAAAGGTTCATTGAGTTTTTAAAAAATGAAGTAAACAATTAAGCTTGACGGCAGAATATCGAGTTATGAGGTCATGTTATTATCATGTTTTGTTTGTTTTTCTTTTTATTATTAATTTAAATTTAAAATTTTAAGTAAACAATTAAGCGTGACGGGGGGATATCGAGCTATGAGGTCATATTATTATTATGTTTTGTTTGCTTTTGTATTAACTAAAATTTGAAGTGATTTCTCAGTTTCACATTACATTATTTATAAATTGTAATCTTAAATTTAATTTCAAAATTCAAAACTTATGAAAAGATTTAATGTTATAGTTCAAAAAAAGGTAAATTAACAGTTGTATATGTTTGTTTCGTTCAATTTTAAAATTAAATAAATAAATATATATATATTCAAATTACAATATTATCACTATTTACTGTAATGAATATATCAAAATCACTATGTAACATTGGGATTTTGCTAGTTTCACTGTTATATCATATATAACTGGATGAGAAATTGTAAACTATGCCATGGACGTTTGCAAGCATTATAATTTGAAACTATTGAAAAAAAATACTTACATAAATGTTTACGAAGGAAATTAAGCATAAACAACGAAATTTATTTCATAAACGTTTTATTCATCGTGTGCGTCAGAGAAACGATTAGATGATGTATAGTTATTATAAAAGAGGTAGATGATGTATAGTTATTATAAAAGAGGATTCTTCTGTGGATGAGAAATTATAAACTATGCCATGGACGTTTGCAAGCATTATAATTTGAAACTATTGAAAAAAAACACTTACATAAATGTTTACGAAGGAAATTAAGCATAAACAATGAAATTTATTTAATAAATGTTTTATTCATCGTGTGCGTCAGAGAAACGATTAGATGATGTATAGTTATTATAAAAGAGGTAGATGATGTATAGTTATTATAAAAGAGGATTCTTCTTAGTACTTAATGACGAGTATCATTATATATATCAAGGATTAGAGATTTACTATTTTGAAATGAGTTAAAAATAATGGAGAAATGGTTATATGGTTGTAACACATCTTCTTAGTTTAGGATTTGTTCCTAGAGTTTAGGAGTTTGTTTACAACTACCTAATTTCTAGTGATGTATTTAATATTGTAATATTCATTTAATGTAATGTAGAGTGAACGAGAGAGAGAGTCTCCTATTTGTTTGAGTGTAGTCTCGAGGTGCTGTACACACCTGTAGGCTGCAAGTCCTTCATTTAATTCAAAGTTTGATTTTTATCTTGGTATCAAAGCTTAGGGTAGAGATAGCCTCAATTTTTTTTTAGGGATGTATCATTAATTACATATCTGTAGTGGTAGGAGAGCATGTAAGTGTATCTGTATGATCAGGTGGAACTGTAGTAACACCTAGAGTGAAGACGGATCTCAAATGACTGATCATCTATGAATGCAAAAAAGGGTTGGCTCGGACTTGTTGCGTGTCTTTAAAAGCAGAAGTGGATTGGCGCGATTTTTTTAGATAACAGACGCGCCCATTAGCGCGGTTTTGAGGTTGATAAGCGCGCCATCGAAATCGTGACTGAATTGGTGCGGATCAGTGGCTGTTAATCGTGTCAATTTCTGTGCACTTCATAAATTTTTCTTCTTTTCTACAATTGGCGCGGATTCGTGGCTATTCAGAGCGCCAAAGAGCCAACCTCTTTCTCTCTGGAAATCTGCAATTTTTCGTTGCAGATCGGAGTTGCCCGGTGGTGGCACGTGGAGATTTCTGCTCGGTGACAACAGATTTGATTTTCCCGGTGGTGGCGAATCAGAGCTCTGTGATCTACTCGGTGGAAGCAGATCGGTTTTTTTTGCCCAGTGGTGGTGCAGTACAGGTCCTCGATCTATTCGGTGGAAGCAAATCACCTTTGCCCGGTGGTGGCGTGTTGGAGCTTGTTTATTGATCTATTCGGTGGTAGCAGATCGGTTTTTCCCGGT
This sequence comes from Pinus tabuliformis, assembly GCA_031772625.1. Lineage (NCBI taxonomy): Eukaryota > Viridiplantae > Streptophyta > Pinopsida > Pinales > Pinaceae > Pinus > Pinus tabuliformis. The sequence goes on along the minus strand of CM062813.1, from coordinate 1,012,509,050 downwards.
GGTGGCACAATGAAGTCCCTGATCTGTTCAGTGGTAGCAGATCGGACTTGCCCGGTGGTGGCACAGTGAAGTTCCTGATCTGTTCGGTGATAGCAGGTCGGACTTTGCCTGTTGGTGGCCGATTGGAGTGTTCAGTTGGGCGAAAATGAATAACAGTATAGAATCATATCTCCATGAGTCTGGGAAGCTCGATGGATCAAACTTCTCCAACTGAAAAATTCAAAATGTAAACTTTGCTGGAGAGTGTAAATGCATGGCCAATCGTTGAGGGAAATGAGCAGAGATCTGGAACAACGACCTAAGAACAAGATTGGGATAAAAGAGAAATGAAAGCAAAAGTTATACTGATGATGTCCGTTATGGACAACATTATGCCACATATCAGAGATTCTAAGTTGGTCGCTGACATATGGACAACGATCAAGAACTTGTACGAGACTCATAATACAAATCGTGTTCTGGCACTCAATGGAAAACTGTTTGCATTAAAGATGGACAAGAATGAGTCCGTTGCTGGATTCATGGCCAGAGTTAAGGATCTGAGTGACAAACTGGGAGCTATTGGAGAAAAGGTGTCCGACTCAGATCTAATCACGCTTACATTGAACAAAATGATTGATGAATACCAGACGTTCATCACAGGACTGTCAGCGAGGGAGAAAGCCCCTTCATTTGATGAGCTGACAGTGATTCTGCTCCAGCAGGAGGAGCGAAGACAGAATCTGAAAACTCAGAGCAATGACCTTACTCTGATGGCGAAGAGGCGACAATACAGAGGAAAGCAGCACGAGCACTAGCACCAACACCAGCAACTGCACCAGCAGCGGCAGAAAGGAGCCAACTCTTTTCAAAAGAGATCATTGAGAGGTATGACTAATAATTATGATAAGAGATGTTTTTATTGTGGGAAACCTGGTCATCAGATTAAGGAATGTTATAAGCGGCAGGGGGATGAAAGAAGAAGCAAACAGAGGAAACATCAGGGGTGTTTTGCTGGAGAAGAGGAGCACCACAGCCATGATCTTCGACTATTCACAGTCGATTGTGCTCTTTCAGCATCAAAGGAATATGAGGATGACATATAGTATGTCAACTCTGGCGCATCCTCACATATGACCAGTAAGAACGACTGTTTTGAATTTCTTGAAGAATCTGCATGTGGATCAAAAATTTACCTAGGAGATGACAGTGGGTATGAGATGAAAGGATATGGAGATATTCCTGTGAAGCTACCTAGTGCCGACATTAAACATCTTAAAAATGTATTATATGTTCCTGGAATTAAGAAAAACTTGATCTCTGTCTCAATGATTACAAACCAGGACATGCAGGTGCAATTCTTTAAGAATGGTTGTGTCATTAAGGATAGCCAGATGGAAACAGTTGCAACAAGAGTGCGCTTGGGGAATTTGTATAGATTGGATGCAAAGAGTATGCCACGACAAGCAATGGTTGCAGCTGGATCAACAGTCGAAAATCTCTGGCATCAGAGATTTGGACATCTCAATTTGCAAGACCTCATCTTACTTCAGAAGAAAGGTATGGTCGATGGAATCCCTATTTTTCATAATGCCAAGCTGGAATGTGATGGATGTGCATTAGGGAAAATGCATAGAGAAGAGTTCCCTTTGCATGTCAACAGAAAGGAAAGAGACATCCTAGAACTAGTGGATACAGATATCTGTGGACCTATGAAAACTAGGTCCTTAGGAGGTGTATATTATTTTCTGTTGTTTATAGATGATTGCACTAGGTTTTCATGGGTGTATTTTTTAACTAAAAAGAGTCAAGCCTTTCGGTACTTTAAAGAGTTCAAATCTATGATAGAGAACCAAACAGGAAAGAGGATAAAGATTCTCTGCTCGGACCAAGGGGGAGAATACAAGTTAGGAGAGTTCATGAACTTCTGCAAGCAGCATGGGATTATGCAGCAATTCACAGTGCCACACACTCCACAACAGAATGGAGTAGCAGAACGCAAGAACAGAACTCTTGTGGAGTGCGCTAGAAGTATGCTTCAAGGTAAAGGTCTATCGAATGGTCTTTGGGCAGAAGCCATTAATACTGCTATTTATTTAAAGAATAGGAGTCCTACTAAATGTCTAGGCTTCAAAACCCCCTTTGAAGCATTGTTTGGACTCAAACCAGCAGTTAGTCATTTAAGAATATTTGGATCTAAAGCTTATGCTCATATACCAAAAATAGATAGAAAAAAGTTAGACCCCAAAGCCTTGAAATGTATATTTGTTGGATATGACACAGAGTATAAGGCATACAAATTATATAATCCTATGACTATAAAATTTTTGCAAACAGAAATATTATTTTTCATGAACAGGCTGAAAATGGAAAGGAAAACTCTAACCGTAATAGCCACATTCCATAATTTGAAACTATTGAAAAAAAATACTTACATAAATGTTTACGAAGGAAATTAAGCATAAACAATGAAATTTATTTCATAAATGTTTTATTCATCGTGTGCGTCAGAGAAACGATTAGATGATGTATAGTTATTATAAAATAGGTTTTTTCTCAGTACTTAATGCCTTTGAGTATCACTATATATCAAGGATCCAGAGATTTACCATTTTGAAATGTATATATTATGCTATATTTATTAATGAGGTACGAAAGGATATTTTATACTTTGTTTTTTCCTTATATACAAAACAAATATTAAAAGTAGTTAATGGCTTTGTGTATCTCTAATCTGACGGATTCAGAGATTTACCATTTTTAAATGTATATATTATGATATTGACAAGGTCGTTGCCACTTATAAAAGGATAATAATGAATTTTGAACCATTGTTTTTCCTTTCTATAAAAATATTAAAGTCAAAATTGTCTCTAAGGAAAAAGACAACACAAAAATATAAAATTAAACTTGCATTACATAGCATATATGTACAATTCTCATGATGTCTTCATTCCGTTTATGATTGTTTTGCAATTGCGATGAACCGTTTATTGGTCTTGGTCCGTTGTGGTAAATTATTAAATTGATTCATTGATACTGTATAGCATCTTCCGCTTCCTCCACTTATTTTTACATGTCATTCCCCTCTTTCATTTATTTGTCCATTCATATTTGCATGTTATTTCGATATTTGATTATGGTTTTTATTGGTGTAATAAAAAATTAAAATAACATAGGTTGAATTGTAGGTTTTTGTGTCGTTCAATAGTAAACTATCTTTGTTTGCATATTTACCCTTTTTTTTTTCATTATTTTATATAATTTTATAGTTTCTATGTGAACAATTTGAAAGACTTTGTAGATGATTTCTACCATTGTCCAATGATAACTAACACATTTCGTCGAAATGATGGTTAAAAGTGGAATATTACGTATTAAATAGTGAAATGTAAAGTAAAGAAGAAATGGCATCAACATAACTCGATAAAAGAAAAAATGAGTACCTTTAATGGAAGGTATTATTTTGAATTTTCAACCTTTTTATGGTATTTAATTTTAAATTTAATTATTATTATTTATTTATTTATTTTTATCAAATTTCGTTTTTTAATTATTTACATTTTTTAATGTTTTTTTCATAATTTATATTTATTTTTATAAAGATATTTACAGTATTTGTAATATTATAATATTATTTTGTTATTTTATTTATTTATTTTTATTTTTATATTCATTTTTCTTTGTAAAATACTATATCATTTTATTCATATTTTTAATATATTTTTGTAATTCTATTATTTAAATATAAAATCATATTTATATAAATATTATGTTGATATATTTTAATTTAATTGAAAATTACTTCTTTAAATTGGAATGGTGAATTGTCGCTTTGAAAGGGCCAAATTGTTTAATATTAATAAACTTATATAGACATCGAAACATTTATCTTATAAGACAATGTATATTATTAAATGAAAAAGAAATCATAAAAATTAATTATAGTTTTTTTTAAATTATTATTGTTATTATTATTAATTATAAAATAAACCAACAAAATTAATCAAACAATCTATTAATTTAATTTTAAAAGTAGAAAAAGAATAAATACTTTTAAAATAAATTACAACCTTTAATGTATAACTATTACTAAAAATATTCTACAATATTTTATGGAGGTTAAATACCTACCGTCCATCTAATAATTAACTTAAAACTATAGAAGTCCCATTCCAAAACAAACATAAATATAAGTGTAAATATACTTATAAATATTGAATCTAAACAAGTCCCTTCTCAATTTATTCCTATTTCCCTTTCTCTCTATATCAAATCCAACTTTCTACATGTAACAAATCTAAACCAAATATCTACATCAAATATAAAAATAAATAATAGTTATAAATTTGATGCTTACAAAAAAATGGTTATAACCCATATATAGATGTCTATGTATTAACCATAATAAAAATATACTTTTAAATATCCATATTTACATTTAAGTTTTCTCTTCTATTAAGTTGAGATCATAACTAACTTTATTTTAAATAAAATTTTTACATTTCATAGAAATTGTTTCCTTTGAAATTTTGTTTTGTATATTCCAATTATAATGGATTTAATTTAGTTTTTATGGTAAAGACTTTATTATAATCACAAAATTAAAAGAAATACACTTTATGTGATTCTTTTTATAGAAGTGGGTCTTTTCCCTATCGAGAGCCTGCTATGACTAGCTTCTGTTGTACAAGCACAAACTCAACAATATAGGAGACCATAGACTTCCTAAGCTAGCTTTAAATTCTAGCCAAAACCACCTAAGGATCAAATGAGGTTGGTATAAAGGCACGAGCACCTAGTTAAACCTTTGGGAGATCGACTAGAATGTTTCATTGCAAAACATTAAGAACATTAAAAATATTTTTACTTCTAAGTTCAAATAAAAAATGTGGTGTGAGAAAGATTTAGCAGCTAAAAGAAAATTAAGGTATTATAAGGAGGTCATCAACCTCACCCTAGAAGATCAAAAGTATATCTTTTTTTTAACTATCTCAAAGAAGAAAATTAATATATCCAATATTAGAACGAACTCTCATGAGCTCCATAGTGAAACAGGTCGTTGGGCAGTTCCTAAAACACCCTGGATGGAAAGGATCTGCCATCTTTGTGAGAATATGAACATCGAGGATGAAAATCACTTCCTCTTTGAGTGCCCCACATACACCACATTAGATCTCGTTTTAATAATCATTGTTGAAATACTGACCTTCCTAGCCTTTCACTATGTCAAAATTATAGTGAGCTCAGGAGGCTCCTCTCCAAGCTTTTTGAGCATAGGAATAAAATCTTAAATCAAACTAAATAATTCATTTCTTTATGTCCAACCAAAGTTTGGTCTCAGTGGACGTTAACCATGATGATGATCATCATCAATAAAATTCATAGGGAAGTTGAATTATTATATTATTTCACTAATAAATATGTTTATGTTTATGTTGATATAGGTTTTTTAGAATTTTAATTTAATTGCATCTATAGTTATGTATAATTTGGAATCGAGTTTCTAGAATTTTAATTCAATTATCAAAATTATTAGGTGTATGATAGGGATATAACTTCCACTGAATATTCTAGAATATTCTTGGAAGTATATATAAATTAAAGGTTGAGATTTATTTTCATAGTTATGAGATTTTTTTCCTTTTAATTAAATCAATTAATAAAAAAATGGCATATGAACAATTGTAATACCAAGTGAGTTATGATATTTTGAGCTTGTGGTATTACAAGCCTTGTTATTGGAAAATAATATTGTAACACAATCTATTTATAGATTAAAAATATCCATACTAAAATAAATCTCAATAGATAAGAATCATGTTCCATGCTTTTTCAAATGTATATATGTTTAACTTATATATTAAATATTTTAATAATAATAAATAATAATAGTAATACAAATTATAATTTAGTTTATTTTAATTTTAGCAACCTAGTGTGATGAATTATGTAGTATTTTTATTTTTATTATGATGGATTGACACCTATTGACATTTACCAACCATTTAATTTATATAGCTATGTTATTTATCAATAATTATTAGGTGAATGAGAGAGATTTAACTAGTATAGAATATATTTAATAGTATTCACAAATCAATGGTTGAGATTTATCTCTGGTGTAGTTATGCCATATTTTCCTCTTTGATTAAATTGATAAATTAAAAAAGAAAAATCTATATGAACAAGTGTCATATGAGATGAGTTATAGTCTTTTTGGGATGTGGTATTGATAAGACATGGTATTGTAACAAATGTTATTTACATATTAAGACTTTCCATGGGAAATGTGTGGTTGAATATCCATAGTTAATAATCTACTTATATGTTTTTAAAATCCAAATATGTTCCCCGGATGCGGGTGATGACGTGCCAAGGAGGGACGTGACACATGCCCAGCATGTGCCGCCCCGTGGAGATTTTAATTAGTCTGGTTCGGACGCCGTCAAAGCATAATGGTTCAGCAGACATGCGATGGCATTCAATGCAGAGCAGAAAGTCTCGATGGTGGAGCAGAGAGCAGTTAATGCTCTGTTGCAGAGCCGGTTTAGAAAACGATATCAGCATGGGAGGTGGATGCATTGGCGAGTTCAGAGCAGATGGATGCGAGAGCAGAGGAATTGTGAGTCGGCGGATGCTAAGCCTCCTGTCGCAGTGCAAGCTCTGGTCTGCCGCTGCAATTCAGGCTGTGGCTGGAAGCAGGGGAGGAAATTCGAAGGATTTCTGCTTCAATTGGAAGCAAGAAGGGTCAATTCGCGTGCAGGAGGGTGCTCAGAAATTTCACTGGTGTGGGCATACGCGGGTAACATGGCCAAGCTGCGGGAACGACAGCCTAGCAGACGAGGACCAGGGAGAGGTTCCTCCTCTCGAACTCCTGCAGCAGACGAACACCACCATTGCTGCTGCTGCTATTGTCATAGGAGAGCCCGAGCCACACAACTCCCATGCGGACAATTCTTGGAGGTTGGCAGCTCGAGCGAGGGAGGGCCATCGCTGCCAGCGTTTGGCTCGGTGGTGTTCACTCTGGGCGGCCCAATGGACAATACAGGCGTCAATGCCCATATTTCCGTTCTCTTTACAAAAATCCCTGAAGAATTCGGGGCTGGAATTCCTGAAGGCACGTCGGAGAAACCTCCAGAAGGCTCGGGCAAGGAAGCAATGGCGAGGCCACCAGGAAATTCGGGAAAGGATAGCGCTGAGAAGGAAGGCCTTGAGGAGGCGCCACCGAATGAGCCAGACAATTTGGGGAAGGAGGCGGTGCAAGACACCTCACCCTATTTGGGGCCAGCACCTCCAGGCATGGATGAGGACAAATGGAAAGCAATGTGGGAAGGAGTCCCGGAGGGAAGGGGATGGTGCTATGTGGTGGAAGACCCAAGCCTCTGCGAGGACCAGGACACTGAGCCCCAGCTCCACACAGTGCCACCTCTCTCCACCAGAACTCAGGACTAAAACTATTGCGGGTATGTCGGTTCCGGATTCTACTGTGCTTGACGGTTGGCAACTTCTGTGTCTGTCCGGTTGGCAATTTCTGTGTTTATCTGTTTGGTTTATGCATGTCGAGTCTAGTTTCAATTTTGTTCAGTGTGAGGTTCAGTTAGATAATGTCGAGAGCCCCTGCGTGGGCAGTCGTGATTATGCTCAGAGTAATGAGGCCCATTAGCTTGCTGACTCTTACTTCTTCCAGGCCTCCAGAAGCAACTTGTTTTGAGAGGAACTCTATCAGTTTGGCTGGTTATTTTGAAAAGTCTGTCGGTGCTGCCCCTGCGAGGGAGCTTCTTGTCTTACAGTTAAATTATACAGGGTGCAACTGCTGGCCCTGGAATGTCTGTCTCACTGTCTGTAAAGTCTTTTTGTAAATATAATAGAAAAAGTTAGCTAGTCTTTTAACGATAAAAAAAAAATAAAAAAAATCCAAATATGTTTAACTTATATAATAATTATTTTTATAATTAATGATAGTAATAATTTAAAATAGATTTATAATTTACTTGTTTTAAGCCACAACTTAATTGGCGATCAAAATAATATGTGTTTTGAGAAATTGAAAGTTCCAAAATTCAAATCTATTAAAAAGAATAAAATCCAAATGAATTTCTCGAAATACCAAATTAATAAGCCACAATCAATATAAATAATTAATAATAAGCCACAATCAATCCACTTGGACGGATCCATTATAATTTATACTGCATTGGGTGAGAACTCCTGATGGAGTGCAATCTGTTTACATCCAATTAGGAATTATCACCCAATTCATTTCTCGTATTATTCGTCATAATTCCCAAAGCTTTGCTTACATCCCTTGTAGGCCCGAAATTAACTGAAATCTAGAGGAATTAATGGTCGGGTGGTATATTCCGAGGGTGCGTTGTGCTAATGAACTGAAGGTATGGTTAGCTGATGGGATGGCTATATTGTGCCTTTTCGTTTGTCTCTGATATGCTTTAGGGATACTATAATTAATATTTAATATGATATAGTTTTTATATGGATATTATAATTAATATTTAATATGATATAGTTTTTATATTTATTTTAGAATAAGATTTTGAAAATTTTAATTTAATTAGTAATTATTATGTGGATATGTAGACAGTAGAGATTTAATTTTTATAAAATATAATATTTTTAATATTAATAATATTTTTTTTAAATTTGAAATTAGTTATATTTTATTTGTCTTTTAATTAAATTGATTAATTTTAAAAATATAATAGAAAATGAGTTATATTTTTTTAAGCGTATAATATTAATAAATGATAATATTATAACAAATTTTATTAAAATATTAAAAATCTCAATAATAAAAAAAGCGAATTTTTATTATTATTACTTTTGGTTATATATATATATATATATATATATATATATATATATAATTTTTAATAATTAACCATAATAGCAATTTAAATAAAACATATGTCGAGAAAAGAGTGGTCAGATAATGAAAAAGTTTCTAACCCATTATTTGATGGAGAAAACCCAAAGACATTGAATTATTTACGAGAATTCTCTAATATAAATAATATTGAGTTACTTAAGAAATTTGGCTTGGGGGATTTCCAAGAAATAATATTGATGCTCTGGAGAACTAAGCCATCTAATCTAGATATATATAGTATATATATAGTATTTTGGTAGTTGAGGTTAGATCGACTCATCTAGGTATTTTGGTAGAGAATTTTGTAATATAAATCATATTGAGTTACTCAAGAAATTTGGGTTAGGGAGAGTTCCAAGAAATAATATTGATACTCTAGAGAACTAAGCCATCTAGATATATATAGTATTTTGGTAGTTGAGGCTAGATCGACAAATCGAGGCACTAAAAGGTAGAGCCAATGATTGTGGAGTACGATAACTAGGTGGTATAAAGAAAAGGGCACTAGCAGGTAGAGCCAATGATGATTGTTCAGTGGGATAACTAGGTGGCATACCATTATTTATGCATTTAGGTTGCCCTGCCTCCATTAAGCAATGTTCAAGTTGGGGAAGACTCCATACTATATATATCATTAACACGCGTAGGACTCATATTGCGTTTTATTTTACTGAAATGTAATTTTATGTATTTCCTTTTAATATTGACATCAGTAACAACATTATATACCCTATAACATTTTCTTGGTTTTACTATTATGTTATATTATATTATATAATATTATATCTATATATATATATATATATATATAATTTAAAAATAAATACTTACCATAAATGTCTACCCATGAAATTAAGCTTAAACCATTAATTTCAATTCACGAATGTTTTATGAAACATGTGAATGATGCGTGGTTATAACAAAAGATGATTCTTCTCATAAGTTAAGTGCCGACCAATGAAGTTAAGCTTAAACCATTAATTTTATTTCACAGATATTTTATGAAACATGTGAATGATGCGTGGTTATAATAAAAGAGGATTCTTCTAAGAAGTTAATGGCTTTGGCTTTGGGTATCACTATGCATGACGGATTCCGAGATTTACCATTTTGAATATATATACATAAAAATATACATAAAAAGGTGTGTCTTATATGAAAGGATAATGCTAAAATTTGAACGTTTTACTAAAATTAATATGGTCTTTAAAGAAAAGACAATATGAAAATATTAAAAATACATGCCATAGTATATATATGCAATACATCTTACTTCCTTTTATCATTGTTTTCCTCTACCATTGAGATGGAGCTGGAGTTAACCACTCTTACCTAATAACTGATTTCGTCATTTATTAAATTGAATTATTGTGACTTTATAGCATTTTCTACTTCTTGTAGTTAATCTTTTATTCAATTCTAGTTATGGAAGGTTTTGGTTGTATGTTTGGTAAATCATGTGAAGCGGGACACATTTACGATTTACGATATACAATTATATGAGACTGATATGTCGATTTCCTATCAACAATTTATTGATGATGCCATATTATTTGGGCTACCTATATGGAGGGAGGTGAAAAAAATAGATAAGCTCTTACAATTTTCCATGAAGTACAATGATTAATAAAAATAAGTCAAACATTTTTTTTCAACTATCCAGAGATTGTTCAACTCAAGCTAACTCGAGCTCTAGGCTTTAGTAGAGGCCACCTACTTACAAAGTATTTAGGCATGCCTTTGGTCTTAAACCACATTAGAGTCACTACATGGAAATGCCTCATAGAGATAACTCGATTCAAAGTCAACAATTGGGCCTTTCAGACACTCAATTTTCCCAGTGGAATAGTATTGACCAAAATTGTTTTACAAGCAATACCAAATTACCAATTATCGGTAATTCCCATACCAAGTACAGTATGTCAACAATTACTGACAATTTGGAGTAATTTTTTATGGAGAGGTTGTTCCAAAACACAAAAGTGGACCTTGGTTGGTTTGAAAAAACTAGTTACACCAAAGCAGATGGGCAGGATGGGTCTTAGCGACCCCCACCTCATAAGTTTGGCATATGATATGAAGTTGTGGGGGCTTTGGGTTCAAGGTGGGTCGCAAGTTTGGAAGCAAATATGGCATCAAAAGTATATGCCTCAGATTACTCAGAGGAATGTTTACGATTTGTGTGTAATATCAATGGCTCTAGTATCTCAAATTGGGCACAAGAGGGGAAGGAACTTATATGAAAGTATGTCTTTTGGGAGGCCAAAAGAGGAACGAAAATATCGTTTTGGGAGGACTTTGGGAAACAATTTCCACCTTTGGAAGGAAAAAAATAGTTGCAAGACCTAAAACACTTAATGAAAACACAAGGGGATTTTAAGGTGGCTGACTATTGGAAGATTACATAAGAAAAATCATACTGGAGGTAGTGGAAGGATAGGGGAGATTGGGCTTGTACAGAAAACATCCATAGGTGGGAGGAATTCCAAAAAATACTTGAAAACAAAGCGATATGAGCCTCCCATAAGAAGTACATTCTCCACTGGCGGTAACAATAAGTAGGTACATCCGCTCTAAAAGAAGTGTATTCTCTGATAGTGGATTTCCAACCTTACGAGAAGACTAATATCTAGAGGACATTGTGGAAAGAATTGGGATGGCCTAAGATCTCAACGTTTCTTTGGTTGATTACTTGGGGAAGGTCTTTAGCTTAGGATCATCTTAGAGGAAAAGGCCTTGGGGGCCCATCGTATTGTGATCTATGCTTCCAAGAGAAAGAAATTATAGAGAATCTCCTAATCAATTTCCCTTACGCCAGTTGTTTGTGGGCTTTTGTCCAACAAATTTTTAGGTGTACCTTGCCTAGTAGGATGAATATTAAATCATGGATAGACCAATGGTATGATCATAAGTTTAAGAATATAGTGGTCTTACGAGCCTAGTATTTTGCCCTAGGTTTTTCTTGGTGGAATTTGTGGAAGGAGCGCAACCTAATAATCTTTGAATGGAAAGAATGACATATGTCACTTCTATAGGAAAACATTCTCCGGAATATTTGGGAAACGATGTTGATTGCTGGTCATTGAAATTGTCTTGTTTTACCTTATCCTTACCCTTAATTATCTTACTTTAACCTCTGTTCTACAACATGAACTAGGACTTTCACATATGTTTCTGGTTCCTTTTAATGAATTTTTGGATATTTGTTATGTAAGCTTATCATTGATTAAAAAGGTTAAATAGGTTTATGTTTTTTTCATGTAAATCATTATTTACATTACCTTGTGGCTTGACAAGTAATGGCCACTAATCGAAGTCAAAATGGTTTGTACAAGATCCCAATACTCGTGTACTCCTTGCGGTTCCTACACCAAATTTGGACAACCAACCGATTTGATGAATATTAACTCTAAGTGTAATCTGGCTATCAAGAGGAAATGACGTGCACTTGCTGTTGAAGACCTGTCTCATTTCCTGTATAGGGTTTGGGGTGTTACAAAGTTTCCAAAGATGGAGGTTGGCTACCAGCTGCTCCGTTTTTTATGCTAGCTATTCAATACAACCGAGAGTCAACGAAAACATGTATAAGCTAGGATTCTGCAATAGAATAGGTTAACGATACTATGGAAGACTTTGGTACTCTTGTATTTTTTAAGATCTCTATCACCACAACCCACTACAGGAGGGATCCATTGTTTTGTAATGTATACTTGCAATACTTTCTGTTTTCTTAATAAAAATGAGTTAATGCTAGTTTTTATATATCGTCCCTATTATTTCTTGTAATGGTAACTCTGCTCATATAAGTGGAGCATTTCCTTAAGAGGGAAACGAGTTGGTTGGCTAGGGCCCAACCAACCTAGCTTGTTTTCCCTGGTTTTAATAGTTATTTGTATTAGGTACATGAATGAATGGAGTGAAGGTTTATTTTTAATGGTGTTTGTGTAGGATTGATAATTCTCTTGTGTTTATTTCTCTTTCACTGAGTGATCTTAGATCTCAGGGCTTGCATGTGTTGAGTGTGTTTTTATTTCTATCAAAGATTTTTTTATATTTTCTTAAAACAAAACAATATGCCTTGTATATGAGAAGATTCCTCTTGAATTTTTTTTGGACTAATTGTCAGGGTTGCAAGGTTTGATCATTTAAGTTTTGTTTAAAGATCTATTTCTTTACGACAATCATACTTTAATCAAAAAACATATATTTTAACTATGTAGCGATGTTAATCTTCCTATGTAAAATATTATGTTTAAACCGTAATCCTTTCTTTGATAAATATATGCAAACTAAAGTTTTTAGTACAGGAATTGTTGGCTATCACTTTTCGGATTCAGGACTATAAGATAAATCTTTTATTTGATGATTGAATTCATTTATACACATGACATACTCAACACATTGATAAATGTGTAGAGAGGCTATGAGTAAAGAATATTTTATGTGGTGATCTTTTATTCAAACACAAGAATTTGTTGTTTGCACTAAGTTTGATAAAATCCCCTTTGACTTTTGCAATTTATGTTTTTGAATTCTAATTTATGTTTGATTTGGGATTTCTTTCATTATCACTCGAGTTGAAGTTTTTCTTTCTGCAATCTCAATTTCGTGCTTGACAACATAGGGTTTTGATTCATAGATTAAGGGATAAGATATTGTTCAGTGTAGACTATTCTAGTACAGGAACAAAGTGGTTCTAATATAGGAACAAACTTGTTATGAGTATGAGAATATGATCATTCCAGTATAGGAATCGGGTCCCTCTCGTATATGAAACAAAACAAATAAAATAAAGAACATAAACTTACTTTATCCTCTCAGTACTAGAACTTAAATATAGGAACATATTTGCTTTCTATATTCTTTTGAGTTTTTATTGAGTGGCATGATTTATTTCTTTCAGCAAAGTCTTTGTTTATTATTTCTGAGTGAATCCATTTTCCATAGTGAAGTGGTGTCATTTTGTTTGTAAGCACAATTAAAGATTGAAAGGTTTTCTTGTAATTTATTCTTTCAGATTCTGCATGATTTAATCGTAGCAATAGAAGCAAGATTTGAAAGGTTAAATATGGAATCTTTTGCATTTCTTGTGCTACGCCTCAAAGCATACGTAGCCCTGGTTTGACAATTAAGTGTTGAGGAATTGAATTGCAATTCTAGCACCCAAAATTTTGGCGCTGTTTCTAGGGAGGCGTTGAAAAAATTCTGGTAAGCCTTGGGTTTTTCTTTTTTCTACAATAGCGGTAAGTTTTCTTATTTTTTTCAGGTATAGTGCGCTTCTATCGATTGAAGGGATTTATTTGGAATTTATTTCTGTGTTGTAGACATATTTTTTTAGCTGCAACATTGGATTTAGTTTATTTCAACAAGTTTTTTTTTTTCAATCTTGTTTTTATTTCTGGTTGATTTGTTTAAAAATGTATGACTAAGAGAGGTAGGGGACCAAAGCCCAATAAGGGCAAAGGAAACAATGATAAATTGGAAATCTTTTCCCACATTGGGTCTTCTATTATAGGCACGAAGTCCAAATAGATGCAAACCCACCACGCAAGTACTGTCCACTTGGACTTTGGAGACAGTATTACAAGAATTTCATAACCAATGGGAGGGAAGAAGGATACTACTTGAGTTACAAATACAAACTTGAACCAGAGTCAAAATTCACACTTTGTGGGAAGTAGCCTATTTAGAGGGAGGAAAATCGAAGATCATGAAGACCATGCTAAGGGGATTGGTGAGAATCAACTAGTGGATGAGTAAACTAATTTTGGGTTTTTGATTGTGGATCCACATGGAATAGTCAAAATGAAGAAGATTCCACCATTTTTCCTTCCACATTTCCATTGTAAAGTTAACGAAGACCCAAATTCATTTTTATTTTGATTTGATATATTGTGTAGGAGTTATGACTATTCTTCAGATGCCCAGAAGCTAAAAATTTTCCCTTCAACTCTCAAGGACTTAGCTTTACGTTGGTTCATGGGACTAAGAGGGAATACTATAGCTTCTTGGGAACAAATGAAGAGGGTGTCTTTAAACAAATATCAGGAATATTGTAAGACAAGACAAATTCACGATGAAATTTTCACTGTTGCACAAGGAGATGATAAGGCCTAAGAAGATTATTCGGAAAGGTTTTATGTATCCTTCAAAGTTCGAAACATAAATTTGATCTAAGTACTATTAGAACTTTTTTTTGAGGGCTTACAGAAGACTCTAGAAATAATTTTAATTTGTTAGGACAAGGAGATATTTCTCAAAAAACTTTTGATCAAATTTCTGACTTATGCAACAAATTTTCACGAAAACAAAATAGATCTAGTAAAGGAATCAGGAGAAATTCTAGAAATAGCATATTTGGATATACAATTGCTATTATTATTATATTTGAAAATAAAATGGATAATATGAAAACTGAAATTATGAATACTATTAGAAAACAAATAATTTCCTTAAAATTTCAACAAAAATTAGTAGGAGAGCAAGAAACATTACACATTTATTGTCTAAAGTGTAGAAAGAATATTTTTTTGGGAATGTCCGGTAGATGTTAAGAGCGTTAATAATTGTGTAATATGTGCAGGGAAGTATCCTACCAAAGAATGACATTTTATATCAGGATTAAAAGTAGCATTTGAATTAGAGAATTCAAAATCTAAGCCATTGCATGCTATGGTAGTGCGGAAATCATGAACACAGGTAGGTACATGTATGATTCATCAACTTGCAGCATATGTTTTCGGTTATAATGAACCGCATTATTCCTATCATAACACAAATTACCCTCAATCGTGGCAATAGGGGGAATCATTTTCATTACGTAGAATCTCTCCCTCATTGGAAACAAGGATGGAGGGGACCACCACACTCTCATTATTCTTATCCCATTCCTACACAGTCATTGATCCAGGTGGATATTGGTGGCCACCTGCCAAGTCCACCTGGACCCCCACCATTGTTCCTCTCAACATTTTCAGTTTCCTTAATTATAGCGCAGTTTACTATTTTTAGCAGTTTTTCGGGTCCTAAACTTCCGGAGCCGTTTTGAGGCCCTAAACGAGGTTTTTTGGGAAATCTTGCTCCACGAATTTTTAGATAAAATATTGTCTTTTTCGTTGTAGTCCTCATAGAGATCTTTCCAACGGGCTATCATGCGCATAAAACGGAGATCGTATGCCAAAGTTACGACCCCGGGAAGTTGATGTACCAACTTACCCAAAAACGGGGCCCACAATTTGGCATTTCATCTTCTAGGGTTAGGTTTTGGAATGTGAAGGGTTTTCCATTGTTTCTCAATAATAAATAGGCCTTCGAGCCCCATTGTAAGACAGTTCGAAATAGTCCAGAGGCATGTAGTTGACACATCTCTTCTCAGAGACAGCTACCATCGCCCTAGCTGGGTTATTTCTATTTGTAAGCATATTTCAACATTCTCCATTAATGAAATGAAGTATTATTTCCGCTGCATCTCTATTTTTATGGTTATCGCATCTCTATATTTATGGTTATCTCTATAATCTATTGCGTTCCTGCTTAAATCCGGATCAGTGGTATCAGAGCGGTCTGCTTTTTCTCTGTTTTTCTTTGCATGTCCCCAACGAGGTCGGGATATAAGGAGTTAGGGCTCTAATTGGTCGAACCTTTGCAAGACCAGCCTCGCAAATCTCGACGACCTCCAATGGCGGATGAGAAGAAAGACAAGGGGGCAGGAGATCCTATCAGAATCTTGCTCGAAGAAGCCCTCGAGCGGCAAAAGAACGCGATGATGGATAGCTTTGCGCAGATCCTTCAGCGGCTACCCAGAGGCGACGCATCGGCTTCCAACAGCTACTCTGGAAACGCCACACCATTTAAGGTACAAGTTAATTTCGAAATCCCCATCTTCGAGGGTCAAATAGACGCAGATGTCGTAGATAAATGGTTAAATCTGCTAGATGGGTATTTTTCTATTCATGAATTTTCAAGTCGGGAAAAGATTGTTTTCGCTCTTCTCAACGCAGCCCCCCACGTCAAGGACTGGTGGGAAACATACTGCGAGCATAAGGATGAAAGTACAGGCTCACTGTTTTCAGCCACACCCACTTGGAATGACTTCCGCGATGCCATCAAGGAGCAGTACTACCCTGTCAAAAGCTATGAGGACAAATACATCAAATGGACCACACTGTGGCAGGGACGAGACCAAGATGTACCAGAGTTCACAAATATCTTTCATACCCTTCGCACACAGTTGGGTATCAAAGATTCTGAGCTGCATCTGGTACTCAAATACCGCGGCTGCCTACACAGATACATCCAGGAAGAGATGGAGTTCTTGAACATCTCCTCACTCGGCACAACATACCGATACGCTGTCAAAATCGAGCAAAAGTTCAAACAGAAGAAGCGAGACTTTGGATCTGCAGATCCGAAGCCCAAAGGACAAAGCCAAGGTGGGGTGACCCAAGACAACCCCTCTAAGCTGCAAGAAAATAACAACACCATGAAGCCGAAGAAGGACACAGGAAAGTGGTGTGAGTTCCATAAGAGTCCCACTCATAACACAAGTGAGTGTCGGACCAAGCAGTTGCTGGTGGCCGAGTTGAAGGCTTCCAAATCAGATGCATGTTCCGACTCTGAGTCAGAACTCGACAAGGGGAATGACAAAGGGAAGCAGATCATTGATGCGGATCCCAGCACCACTGTTGCTACTGCCAAGATCCAGAAAAATGAGCTCGAAGATCCAGAGGAGGGGGAACGTCTTTTCCACTCACAGATGTGGGTGAAGGGTGCGCCGCTGCAATTCATTGTCGACAGTGGCAGCCAAAAGAACCTCATTTCAGTAGAGGTCGTGAAGCGGTTGGGCCTACCAACTACACCACACCCACAGCCGTACAGTATCGGTTGGCTTCACGAAGGACGAGATCTCAAAGTTCGCCAGCAGTGCCGCCTTCCCTACAGCATCAAGCCCTTCACAGACGAGGTATTGTGTGATGTTACACCTCTGGATGTTTGTGATGTACTATTAGGCCAACCATACTTGTGGAGGCGACATGCTCTGTATGAGTCAAGGCGTCGCGCCGTCATCATTTCTTTGGATAATTCATTATACAGGATACCGGAGGTAGCCCCACCTACCGCCACCTCTTTGATCACTGCTAAGAAAGGCAGCAAGCTCATCTCACAGACTAGGAAATTTATTTTCTGTCTGGCTCGCTCCCAAAGTAAGGGGAAGATCGTTGCTACATCCATAACCCCCGCGAAGGGTTCCTCCACATAGCAGCAGCAACAGAGCGATACAGTCGTGACAGAACACAGGAACAACTTCTCCTTACCCGAAGGGGTACCACACAAGTTTCAGGTGGGCAACAAAGTTTGGTTACATTTGCAGAGGGAGCGCGTTACCAGAACCCATCAGAAACTCAGACCACTTCGACATGGTCCTTACACTAGTAACAAGGCTACGGGAAACAATGCTTTGAAGCACAACATTCCGCCATTCCTTCGCTTGCACCGAGTGTTCAATGTGGACCGTCTTCGACCATGCTCCCCACCATTTCTGGACACATCAGAGATTGCAGAATAGCTCACCAGAGACCCAGCTCAGCAGAAGCTTCCTCATCTCAGGGAGGAACTCAACGCAATGGGGACCATTGCTTCCTAAGGGGGGAGGAATGATCCAGGTGGATATTGGTGGCCACCTGCCAAGTCCACCTGGATCCCCACCATTGTTCCTCTCAACATTTTCAGTTTCCTTAATTATAGCGTAGTTTACTATTTTTAGCAATTTTTCGGGTCTTAAACTTCTGGAGCCGTTTTGAGGCCCTAGACGAGGTTTTTTGGAAAATCTTGCTTCGCGATGTATAAGGTAAAAAAATCGTCTTTTCTGTTGTAGTCCTCATAGAGATCTTTCCAACGGGCTATCATGCGCGTAAAACGGAGATCGTATGCCAAAGTTACGACCCCGGGAAGTTGATGTACCAACTTACCCAAAAACGGGGCCCACAATTTGGCGTTTCATCTTCTAGGGTTAGGTTTTGGAATGTGAAGGGTTTTCCATTGTTTCTCAATAATAAATAGGCCTTCGAGCCTCATTGTAAGATAGTTCGAAACAGTCCAGAGGCATGTAGCCGACACATCTCTTCTCAGAGATAGCTACCATCGCCCTAGCTGGGTTATTCCTATTTGTAAGCATATTTCAGTATTCTCCATTAATGAAATGAAGTATTATTTCCACTGCATCTCTGTTTTTATGGTTATCGCATCTCTGTCTTTATCGTTATCTCTGTAATCTATTGCGTTCCTGCTTAAATACGGATCATTCATATCCTAAAACATATGCACCATATCCCATTTATAGCAACCTTTCCTTAGTAGAATCAGTCATTTCCACCATTGCCATTACCACCACCTTTTCAACCACCTCAATTGCATGAACAACTAGTGCCTAACCGAAACAATAAAGTAATGCAAATGATTATTTTATCAAACCGCTTCGTTTCGCTAGTCAGCCAACAAGAGATCACTAGGAGCTCAAGCCAACTTCTATGGATTCTATAAGAAGCTCTATATGTGATGGAAGGAAAAAAAGATTACTCTACAGATGCTATTCTAACTGCAGAAAGGAGAAAGACTGAAATGTAAAGAAAACCTAGTAAACCCTAATTAACCAACTAATTCTACTTTTGCAGAAAGCTCTATGAAAACCATGAAAGCAATGCCATTACCTACTCAAGGAAGTAAACAAAATCTAACTATGCTATTTTTAGAAGTAAGTAAGCAAGAAACATATTTTTGGATTTTTATGTATTTTTATATGAAATTGACATGCATGTAACTTATTGTGTGTAAATGTGGCAGTGAATAGGCGGTGTTGGAGGGAATTTTTGCTACTTGAGAGGATGCAGGATGGTGTGGATGGGTCCTAGGAGGTCTCAGGTGGCCTTCCCAAGGCTTTTCCCACACTCAGCCTTCAAAAGAAATCTTATAGGAGGAGGCCGAGAGCAGTTTTCACTATTTTGAGGGTGCGAGAGTGGGTGAAAAAGGTGGATGAAGGTTAGAATGAGGTGTTAGGGTGCCTATGGTCTACCATGAACCACCAGGAGAGAGAAAGATGATTGAGTTTTCTCAAGGAGAGAGGAAGAAGTTCTAGGAAAAATGCAGAAAACTAGGGCAGAATTGGGGTGAGGTTTGAGAGACAAATAGGGCATGGATTAGATGGAGGGTGTGATTTCTAATAAGCTGGCTTACTGCTGGGAGAGATTCTTTTCACAGAAACTGACAGTCAACCGAGGAAATCAAGCAACGAGTGAAATGAATGCATTGAGGAAAAACAGAGCATTGCATAAAAAGTGTCTAAACTATGATCCATGAAAGGAAATGCCAAGAAATGTTGTAGGAAGGGAAAGCATGAAAGGAGGCTATTGCAAATCAGGAAGTAAGCATGATGAAGAATATCTAAAGTGAAGAGAAACTAGACTATTAACCTTCTGAAAACTGCAAACACTAGAAGTCCTATGAAGGAGGAAAATCTGTGTTTTTGGGGCAGCAAGAGAGTCTTTGCCTCAAATCATATTCCTAGATGGAGGAAGAGAGGCCAAAGAACTATTGCTAGCCTTTTGAATCTTTTTTGATCACTGTTTAACCTGCTATAAAAAGCACAAATGGAAGAAAACTACTAAATCATCAAAAGCAACCTATTCTTAACCATAAAAGAAATACATCTAACACTAATTAATCTACAAACTAAAACAAAGCATACAGATACAAGTAAAGAGGAGCTTGGCTGCTTGGATTGGGCCCTAACCCAAGATCTTCACCCCTCTGAGGTAACTTAGTTCTAGCTCAAAAAGGATTCCATCTTTATTTTGAAAACAATAACAAGATTACATGAAACTATCACAAAAAAATAATCTCGAAGTTTGAGCAGAGTTTACATAAGAAAAAATCCAACAAAAATCTAACCCTAGTGAGGCCCTAGGCCTCTCTACTTACAAAAATGAAGCTACCAACAATTTCCTTAAAATCATGGAGTCTTGGCTCCCAAAACTCAAGATAATCATCAGTCATTCTCCACTTGCTCGGCTGCCTTCTAGTGCATGATTCGACTACTTGTACTCTGAGCTAAATGAAGGGGAATTTGAAGTGAGGAGTAAAAAATGAGGGGGATTCCATCCTATAAGTCCTCTCATTTTTCCACTTTGAGTTATTGATGGAATTTTTCCATTGGATCCTTGACTTTTACCTCGAAACTCATCAATAATCTGCATTAAATACATATTAGACCACATGGCACAATAACTAACTCAACTCACTCTATAAGCATAAATATAAACAAAAAATCATGTAATAAGCTAAGAGAATGTTTGGTTTGACTAGGTTAGGAGGTAAAATGAGCCCATATAATTACCCATTTATGGGGCTCATCAATATATTCTTACACTGTGCCCATTTGTCGGAGCTTAGTAAGACAACCAAAAAAGTTAGATTCATGGTCAAAGTGATTAGAAAGGGCTTTTGAGAATATCTGCCAAGTCAGCGGCATTGCATAAAAGTGTTGATGCCACTACCACCATTGCCATCTTTCTTTGTCCAAGTACAGGCTTCCCACACTTTGCTTAGTCGCATCATCTCTGATGTGATTCAATGTGAAATATTTCTCCAGTTGTGCTAGCCATATGGCCGGATGAGAGCCATCAAATTTTATACATGTCCAACTTGGGTGGTCGAAGCTAGGACTATTGGTGGTTTCCATAGAAGTGAAGAGAATGGCTAGACTCACCCTTAAGGGTTTCATTAAAATTATATGCCTTTGATTGTTCCCCTGACTTTCCCTTTGTGATTGTGTCAACTAAGGTATGGATCTGCTTCATTAATGCATCCAAATTTTGTTCAAGGGTTTCGATCTTCCCGTTGGCCATAGCTTGAGCTCTAGTTTGTACCATGCACCGATTCAGTGCACTTGTTGTTATTGTGAAAAAAAAATTTGGGACCACCTGAAATTTTGACACTGACAAGTGAACGGTACCACCTTGCTCAGCCCGTTGACCTGATTCTTATGGGCTAAGCCTCCTATAATTTTTACTCCTCACTTAGGAATACTACAGTAGTTGATTCCCAGAAAAGTTAATTCTACCCAATGTCCTACAAGAATCACACCCAAGTATAGGAGCCACACAAATAGTCAGATCTATTGGCGAAACCTTCAACTGCATAGTATGAGTAGGATTGTGGCAGTGATCGAACCCCTGCTACTAGATCTGAATGGAAGATATGATAGATCTAATTGGCAGATTTGATAGATCTGAATGGTTGAACTGATTGTTCTGGCTGTGACAGAACCCAACCTGCTAGATCTGATCTGGAAAAGATGATGCGTGATATAGAGAGAGACAAGGGAACTATGGTCTCAAGGAGCGTTAGGTGATATAGATCGCAATATAAATAAGGGTCCAACAATAGTACTCGGCCCAATCTTTCAGTGCACTAACCAAGGAGGATTAACCATACCCTTAGCCGTACAAACCGACTACCGTATCATACGCATGAGTAATCTCCCCGAGTGTTGTTCTCGGTGTAATATAGCAGCAAGACGACCAACAATTTATCTATGGTAAGGTTCCAGGAGAGCCTAGGGGACTTTCGACATACCCAGAGGGTACTCTAGAAGATAGTCCGTCCGCGATTTTGTCTAATGTGCTACTACTCGAAGGGGTACCCACAGGGGTTACAAGGGAGTCTAACAAGCGTGAACACCTCTTGTATTTCTTGCGTGCATGCCTTCCCAAATCCACAGGTTTATGCGCTTAACGATAGATCTTGTGGTTTAAAGGCATCATAACACATCTCTAGCCAAAAAAAATTCTACTAAAAATGGAGATCCCATTGGCCCTGGAAAGTGCTCTAATACCACTTGTAATGCTCTTGGCCTGCGAGAAGATACCAAAATACCAAATATGCAAAGAAATATACCTAGAACACAAAAAAAAAGAAATAACAGCATGTATTTTATTATTCAGAGAGGAAAGCAATGTTCACTTGCCTCTTCGAGGGGGCAACCTCCAATAGAGTTGGGCTCAATTACAAAATAAGACACGACGCTCCTCAAGGGGAGTCTCTATCCTATATATATGATTCATACATGCAATACCATGGGTCAGTACCATGGTTCTTATCTACACCATCTATCTAATACCATAGCCCATTTGCAACTAACTGTGGTCCCTTCTGTAAGTGCGGGTCAACCACTTACAATTATTAATATGGGCTTTATTGACTGTTTAACTAATTATAACTATGGCTCGACCCTATTACATAAATAAGGGGGTTAGTGTTGGACCATAACATGGTCAGTGTAACCTTTTGTCCATTTATCTTTGGAGATGTTTCATTATTCTCTCTCTCTCTCTCATACTCTTGGACACTTAGATTTTTCTTGGAGCACTTTGGCTTTGGAGCAAGAAAGAAAAAGAAGGCAAGAGAAAGCAAAGACCAAGTAGGGAAAGGCAGGATCAAGCAACTACAATAGTCTTCATTGCAAGTATTGACTTGCATGTGTATTTTCCTTGCTAGATTTGGTATGCATGAGATTGCATGTGTTTCGTTTCTACCATGGCATGGGTTTTGCCAGGTGTGACAACATTTTTAGCCTAGCCTTGCCATTTATTGGTAGCTTTGATGAGATGGGTTCTATCATTCAATTTATGTGGGATGGACAGATTGGATTTAAAGCTGAGTGGGGTGGATCTCTATATTAACAAACACATGTTGTATTGGTCCCTGAACCAGAACGAGGGTTCACGAAGCCACTAGCCTAGTAACCCATGAATAGGATTGTGGGTTGCAGTAAATTAAGACTGTGTGCCTCGATGGGCCTACGAATCCTTGCTGGTGAATAGTGGTATATACGGTAAAACCAAGAGGTGGATTTTCTCTGCGTTTGGACTAGTTATTCCATGATGTAATGCATGGAAAATCCTAAACAATATGTCTCAGTTTAGGGCCTAGTGGTCCCTGGATCAGACTGTGGATGCACAGTAAATCATGAGAGACTAGGAGGCACTCAAATTTCTCAAGGTGTAAGCGGCGAACTCTGGTGGCATCCACATTGAGTGATGTTTTTTTTGTGTTCTATGAGTCCCACATTCATTCTTGGAATATGGCACAAGGGTAATTGGTTGAAGAGAGACTTGGCTCAGCCAATATATGGTCAAGTGGGGCATGGTAGTCCCATCTCTAGTTGCTTCATTGCATTGATTAATAAGAAATTCATTTCATTGATTTTCATGTGTAAATGTACTGATATATATATGGATTTTGATGGTTGGTATGTTTATTATATTTATGTCCCTATTATGTTGGTTATATGCACATTTATGACAACAACTATCTAGGGCTCTCAACATGTTTTTACATGTATGTGAATAGATAATGTATCTATGAGCTAATAGAGGAATATGCAGCAAATGACATGAGGGAAGAATGGTTTATAGTGATTCCTATATAATTATGAGATCCCTCCACCTAATTCTATTGTTTACACCTGTAGGTTACATGTCGATGATATGTTTGACGAAATTCATGTCATGGCTAGTAGGGGTCTAGTTAAGGTCTTGTTGAGTTTATTTCTTTTGCTTCATTGTTTCCAAGTATTGTTATTGATTTCAAGCTTTCATTCCATTTCGGGAAATTTCCTGGGCTCTAGGCTTGAGAAAATGGCTTAAATCTAGGGGTCGCTGGCACAAAACTAGAAATTTTTCTCAAGAATAGCTAAAATAAAGGCTTATGAGAGAATATTTAGGTCTCTGGTCGCTCCCTTGCCCATAGCAGGAGAGCGACTATGGCCTCAAAGGTCAAGAACAACAGTGGGACACAGGGATAGGTTGTCTGAGTGGCTGACTAGTCTTTTGAGGGTTCGATTGATGATTTTGGATGACTGTGTACGATTTTACATGGATTCCAATTCCTTAATGTCACCTAGGAGGTTGAAACTAGTCATAGTATCCTCTTGTCTCATGTTTACCATAGTTGGCATAGTTACATGGATGGATGTGGGAGGTGGGTGTTACAAAGTGGTATTAGAGCATGGTTCAACTCTGAGATTGGATGGGTTGAATGTGTTATTCATGCATGCATGTCAGTTGCATGTGTGTTGCCTAATTTTGTATTTCATGTGCTTGTTGCATTTGCTTGAAGATTGATTAGGGTTGTAATATGGTTATCATGGAGAATTAGATATTGATTTCGCGAAATGTATTTGTAATGAGTATGTGACTAGTTGCATATGGTTCTATCTTGATTTTTTTTGACCTACTTACATCCTTGTATGTTGGGTTACATTCTTGAATATTTTGTATTACATTTATCAGTCTTGTAGGTTGATTACAAGAATTGATCGCTTATATTACACTACATGTGTCTATGTGTATGTGTGGTTGATTTGGAATTTCTTATGCACACTGTTGGTTGCGTGTGGAAATGTGTACAATGGAGTAATAGTTTTTGTCATGCATGAGGTCATGGTTTTTGTAGTTGATATGGTCATGCATTGATGAATGGACTCTAGCTAGAATTATGTGTGTATGATTTGGTACTCATGTGTTATATGTCTATATTCATTCACTATGCATGTATGGTCTTGGTTTTAGTTGTTGTGCGTGACTTTTATACCTGGTTTCTTCCCTTTATTTCCCCAGTTTTGATCCTCTTATCCTCCAGACTCATGAAACTTCACATGTTAATCACCCTTTTTCTCATTTATACAACCTATTCCACTGTCATGTTATTTTTCCATGTTTTGTTGAATAATACAATACTATATTCCCTTTTGTGGCTAACTGGGGTGAGCATTGGAGGAGTATTTTTGAATCTCTTCTCTTTTTTAGGTGTTTCTTGCGGGAGTAGGGTTACGGAGTAAACAGGTCATGTTAAGCAGTTTCAGAGCAGATAGAACAATTTTCTATTACACCCTGTATGCTATTACAGGTTTCTGTTACACACTGAATGCTATTATAGGATGTTGTTACACCTTGTGCTGATACAGACGACCGTTGTTACACCAAGGGTGTTGTTGATAGTAATTTTCGTTACATATCGAACCGTTATTCAACCACAGGATGCTGTTTTGGATCAGAGCTATCAAAGTTGTGGGTACTATTCCACACAACAATTGACAGGTGTTAGGAATTGTCTATTTTAGAAGCAACGAACCCAAGTGGTTGCAATATTATCCAATGTATATGAGAAGTATTTGTATTTAGAAATAGGTTGTAACTACTATTTTATGATCAATATGACAATATTGAGATTCTCATGACTGATCTATTCCTAATTTTGGGCATGTAATAATTATAAAAGAGACTTGATTTCCCATGCGCAAGGACGACATATAGGAAAGCACTGTTACTCTTCTCTTGTAACTCTGAATTATTTTGAATATTAAAATCATTACAGTGATTCTCTTACTACTTTCCATTTGTTTCGTTAACTAATCTCATGTTATTCCTATGCCCCTACTAGAGAGGAAGGGCCCTCCTCTTTAGCAGGGACTGCAGTGGTAGAAGTAGTGTACATTATTGTTCCTTTTATTGTGATATGTTTTCTGTTGTTGCTGTATAAATTGTGAAATACATTTATTTGTGTTCCAGATTATAATATGATGTTACACTTATTTGATTAAATAGAATTATAGTGACCAGATGGTGTAGTCATTAGTTTACTGTGTGGTGCATTCTTACTCTGGTAATTATGAAGTGTGATTTCAATTCTGTGGAGTTTTTTAATTTCTACATGAATGATTTATTTTTTTCAATTGATTCAACGACATATTTTACTATTCTTTCTATTCTTCATTCTTGTCTGTAGTGTATCGGCACAAATAATGCTACCTCCATTGAAACAATAAGACCTACCTTGGGTTGACAATTAAATGTTGCAGTCTCAGTCAATTAGGATTGATTAAAACAACACTATATTTTGGCATTGTTGCCAGGGATAGAAGTTGATGATACAGTCATCCAAGTTGTTTGTTTGATAATAGCATGTTCCTAGTCCACAATTGTTGGGCGGTAATATGAGAGGTAAGAACCTGTGCATCGCTCGAACATACCTGGGTGGGCTCACCATTGTGATCACTAGGGAACTTAGGGTTTGGCATTTTGGTTTTTTGTTTAGTGTGTCTTCATCTGCTCAGTTGTTGGACGATAAGACGACAGGTAAGAACCTGTGTATTTCTCTAACATACCTGAGCGACCTCATCTCTGTCAAAGACTGAGACACTTAGGGTGTGAATCAATACACATAGTGTCCATCTGTGCAATGTAGTAATTATAGAAATCCAAAATTACACCCACTCTAATTAGTCACATGAAAAATAGGTTAGAGAAAGGAAAGGAAGAGTGTAGATTTGGGAAGGAAAATTTTTATCCAGGAACTAATATTTAAGGCAGAAAAAGAACAATCAAGCTCTGAAATTGACACAAGGAAAACAAAGCCAATTTTTTTTTTTACTTCCATAGCAAGGACATAAACCTCTGATTTGTCTATCTCGGGGCCATACCATTATAAAGCTAGCAACCACACTTCCAAGATTAAGGATCCAATTTAGGAACAATAGGGGGGAGCTAGTAGATAGAACTTTAGGACTGAGGGACAAGGGGAAATTGGGGGGGGACATCAAAATACTAAGACAGAAGAGGACCTATTGGTGTATCAATATCTAGATTCAGGTAGTGCAATGAAACAACCAACCCTGGAGTTACCTTAGGCATCAAATCCACCTACAAGACAATCACAAGAGAAGTTTGAAGAACTTCTTTTATAGCAAGGGTTATAAGGATTAGCCATGGGAGACAACAATGACAAAAATGCTAAAATAGATTCTATTGTCACCACCTTTGAGTTCCTAGTCAGGGATATTAGAGGCGAAGCTCCCATGAAAAATATTATTCTATCATCCTTAGCTTCCTTCCAAGGGATGACTGTGGAAGACCTGGAGACCTTCTTATTTGAATTTGATGTCTTATGCAGGAATTATGACAATATCTTGGATGCTTAGGAACTAAAAAAATTTCCTGCTACTTTAAAAGGAGTAGCCTTGAGATGGTTCATGGGGTTGGGCTCTGCTTCTATTCGAACATGTAGCAACATGAAGGATAAATTCTTATCAAAGTACCAAGACTATTGTAGAACCAGGGACTTAAGGGAGGAATTATTTATATTGACATACAAGGAGGATGAGAGTCTAGAGGACTATGTAGAGTGGTTCCACTATAATTTGTAGAGGTCTAAACATAGCGATTTAGACCATGAGATCTTGAAGGCCATATTTATCATAGGAATGAGGGACGACTACCTTGATACCTTGAACCTACTAGGAAAAGGGGATATATTGTAGGAACCATTCACTGCAATTGAGAAGCTCTGTATAAGATGCTCTAGGGGATTGTCTAAGGGGAGAAGCACAATTTGAGATGCCTATGCCTGAATACAAAAATATGCAGGCGGAGGAGTAACCAAAGCAGAGATTGGTAATTTGTTCGAATATTTCAAGACCAATATCTTCAGTACTCTACCTGCCTAGATAATGACAGCACAGATTAAGAAAACACAAGCAGAAGATGATACACCTCTAGTTGTGTTCTACCCAAATTGTTGGAAGAAACATACCTTGAGGGAATGTGAATTGAACAACATCAACTTTTGCAATACTTATAGAGTCATGCAAAGAAGTGCAATGCTCTTATTTCATTGTACCAAGGAGACCATTGTAGCCACGACCTCCAGGTATGTCGCAAGATTTTTCTTCTTTCAATTCATGGAAGAATGGATATAATACTCAACAATATCCATGGCAATATCCCACTCCTTATTTAGCATAGTTTCCTTCATCTTGGAACCAATGGTCCCCATCTCCCTCTATCCAATACCCTCCATCTCAACCATACCCTTAGAACCAGAACTAGAGAGGAAATTCCCAGAATATAGCTTTACCAGGATTACCAATGCAACGAAAGCTACAATTACCTCCTTTCCAAACTCCTGCTCCTACACTGCCTGTGCAACCCCAACTACTTGTACATCCTAACCCTATCCTGAACAATAAAAAGCTCAAGGCATAAAGGCTCTGAATACCTTCTAAACCTACCTTATTAACCCTGTGGGGCTTAATGAAATTCAACTACCATTGAGTAAGGTAATTAAACCAAATCACTCCCCTATCATTATTGAGGAGGAATGTCAACCTTCCAGAGGAGATACTATAGGTCCTGAGGCGGCTGTTACAGCTATAACAACCGATAAAGAGAAAATTATTATGTCTATAATAGCCAACCCACAAATGATTGTTACCTCTATAACAACCAACTCAGGTAAGGATGATACACATGTAACAACTGACTTGACTACTATAACTTAGAATCCTCCGTATCTACAGAGATTAACTGAGCCTAGAATGGTCTCATAGCCCGAATTTGATTTTCTTAGGGAGTTGAAAAATTTGCATGTACAAATTCCTCTGCTACAAGCTCTTAAATAAGTACCTATTTATGCTAAAAAAATACGATACTTGTGCATCAAGAAACCTGGGAGTAAGCCTAAAGACCCTTCTACCATACATGTGATGGGGAAATTATCCAAATTAATGTCTTCTCAGCCCCTTCTAACTAAGTATAATGATCCATGAAACCATATGGTTACTATCTACATTAATGATTAGCCCATAACTAATACATTGATCGATCTTGGGGTTGTCATTAATGTGATGACAAAGGACCTCTTTGCCATCGTGGGGCTACATAGGCTTATACATACTCCTACTGTACTTGAATTAGTAGATGGATCCCGTGTTAAACTTGACGGGGTGTTAGAGAACATAGTAATTACAATATCTTCCTGGAGATATCCAACTTATTTTATTATCTTATAGCCCAAATCCAACTTGAGGAGACATCATTTGATGTTAGGGAGACCTTGGTTGGCCACTGCATATGCATTTATAGGATGCAGATCTGGATCTATGGTGATCTTGGATGGCCAGACTACAAAGAATCTTAATCTTTACCCCCAAAAACCAAATGTGGATTTATATAGCCCTTAGTGGGATGAGTTTGAGCCCGAATCATATCTTTCCCTACCACTCCTCACTCTGGGGAAAGCCCAGTACTACAAGGATGAGAGAGAAGATGACATCAGTAATGGTTCCATTAGTAAATCACTTTCTATCGCTTCCATTAAAAATTCGAATGAGGGAGAGAGGTAGAAAATATAGATTTTGAACAAATGAGAACCACTCCGAATACTGACAACAATCCAATTGAAATAGAACCATGAAAGTTTTAGAACAGAAACCCAACCTGACTGTTGAGCAAAACCAACTACTGTTACAGTTGTTACAAAAATACAAAAATGCATTTACATGGGACTATATGGATATGAAAGGGATCCACCCTAACCTATGCACTCACCGTATTTATTTGAGGGATGGATGCAAACCAGTTAGAAAACCATAGCACTGCGTGAACCCTGCACTGAAGGAGGTAGTGAAGGAAGATTTAAAAGAACTCCTGAGTGTTAACTTTATTTATTTGATATCTGATAGTCAGTGGGTGTATCCACTTGTCATCATTCCTAAGAAGAATGGAAGGTGGAGAGTCTATGTGGATTACATAGAACTCAATAAGGCCACTCAAAAGGACCATTTTCCTTTACCATTTATACATAAGATCCTTGACACTGTTTTTGGAAAAAATTCTTTTCATTACTAGACATGTTTAGTGGCTACAACCAGATACAGATTGCCCTGGAGGATCAAGATAAAATTACCTTTACTTTCCCTTGGGGAACTTTCACATACATATTACTCCCTTTTGGACTCTACAATGCGACAAAAACCTTTCAGACGGAAATACTAGGATTTTTTTCTGACTTGTTGAATGACTGTCCTGAAATCTTCATGGACAATTTTGACACCTTATGGAGATGCTTTTGAAATAGGATAAGTTAATTTATAAAAAGTGTTGGAACATTGTGTACAGACTAATGTTGCTTTGAGAACTAAAAATTTTCACATGATCATGATTGAAGGGATCGTGCTAGGACACTAGATTTCTACTCATGGGATCATGGTAGATCCTACTAAAATAAAGGTAATTCGGAAAAGTCCAACACCCAAGATGCAAAAAGAGGTACATAGTTTATTGGGGCATGCAGGGTATTACAAGAGATTTATAAAAAAAAAATTCAAGAATTGCATCGCCATTATTTTCTTTTCTCATGAACGATGTCGACTTTTTGTGGATAGGAAAGTTTGAGTAGGCCTTTTTGAAGCTGAAATGTTGTGTATCAATAGCTTAGGCTTTACAAGGACCTAATTTGTAGATGTCGTTTCACATAGCTACATATGCATCTGATATTGCTGTAGGTGTTGTTTTGGGCCAACTGGAGGACATAAGATCTTATTCTATTTACTACATAAGCAAAAATGTATCTCCCGCTGAGCTCAATTACATAGTGACCGAAAAGGAATTATTAGTAGTTGTGCATGCCATCAATAAATTCCAACATTATATTACTGGGTATCAAGTATTTGTACATACTTCCCACTCTGCCATTCGTTTCTTAATGAATAAGCCAATTACCAAAAGTAGAATTACACGCAGGTTATTATTGTTACAGGAATTTGATATCACAATTGTCAATAAACCTGGAAAAAATAGTGTGGTAGCTGATTTCCTTTCTAGGTTACCTATTAATGGAAATTTCATTCCTATTGAGGATTCTGTCCCTGATGAATATCTATTTTCTATTTTTACTTACTCACCTTGGTATGCATATATAACCAATTATCTTGCTGCAGGGAAGTTTCCACAGTATTTTTCCTCCAAGTAGAAGAGAAAGATCATACAACAAAGTGCTAGCTATACCTGGATATATGGGAATATCTATCACACTGGACCAGATTTCTAGATCACATGTTGTGTTAGAGAAGATGAGATCTTTGACATTCTTAAGGCCTGTCATGAGGAACATTGTGCAGGGCACTTCACAAACAAGTGGATAGGGTACAAAGTCATTTTGATAGGGTATTATTGTCCAACAATATTTTAGGATGACAAGAAGTCTTTGAAAGGATGTGATAGTTTCCAAAGAATGGGGCAACCACTGCAATCAAATGAGATGTCATTATAGCCCCAAATTGTCTTAGAATCTTTTTAGAAATGGGCCCTAGATTTTGTGGGAAAAATTAATCCTTCATCTAGATAGAAATCTTACATCTTGGTCTCCACTGACTATGTCACAAAATGGGTTGAGGCAAAGGCACTAACTAGAGCCATAGAGAAAGCTATTTCATATTTTCTATTTGAAGACATGTTTGTCAGTTTTGGTATACCCATGGAGATAGTCACAGATGGAGGGCCCTTGTTTACATCCCATATGATCCATAAGTTGGTTGAAAAATACAAAATCCATTAGAAAATCACAACTTATCATCCACAAGAAAATGGCCAAGTGGAAAGCACTAACAAAGTCATTGAGGGGATTCTTACCAAGACCGTGATCAGTCACCAAAGGAATTGGGCCAACAAACTTCTAGAAGTGTTGTGGGCATATAGGACTACATTGAGGAATACTATGAGATTCTCACCATATGAACTTATGTATGGTAAAAGTACCTTATTCCCTACTGAGTTTGAAATCAAGCCTCTAAGAACATCATTGCAAGTAAATTTGAATCTCGCCACAACACAAAAGCAATGATTGAACCAGCTCAATGAATTGGAGGAGAAATGGCTAACTGTTATCTAGAAAATAGATATTATCCATCAATAGAGAGCTAAGTGGAATGACAGATTCATCAAGAAGAAGAAGTTCCAGAAAGGATATTGGGCTCTTATATACGACTCAAGATTCAAATACTTCAAGGGTAAGCTCCACACCAGATGGCTAGGTCCCTCTGAGATAGATGCAACCTTTGACAATGGGACTGTAAATTTGGTTACCATTGATAGTGTAAGGACACCATTTCTTGCAAATGGGAACCGTCTTCTGTTATATCATCAACTTGCTTCAAGGGATTCATTTGTCAACATTGTCACAAATTTAGTTCTCTAGATTACAAGAACAGGGGAAATCCCTCCTGGGATGCAAAAATTCTATTTTTTCAATAAGTGTAACAGCTAAAAACCAACTGTTGTTGGCTGCTATTACACCTTCAAACACTTCAGAGAAAAATAAAAAAATAATCTGGCTGTGAAAACCTTTTTCGGGCGCATATAGACAATTTCAGTAGCAGTTGAAAACCACTTTGTGGTGGTTATTACACACTCTGTAACACCATTTATTATTTCAAGCATACTCTACAATAATGTTCTTACATGACCTTTTTCTTTGTTTTTATCTTTCGTGAAAATTAATAATACATAATAGTCGTCTTGGTTACTACATCTGTAGCAGTCAACGACTTCTAGAGATAATTCGAGTAAATTATTTATTCCAACAGACAACATGCATCATCGGGGATTGGAAAACAATTGACTTGACCGTCGGAGTTAGGTTCACACGCCTTGCCACCAACGTATTCTCCCCATGTCACCCAGGTACATCATAAAAAGGTAATATCGTGATCCACTTTTATTAATTAATTATGGCAATTTAACACGATATCCCTTTTTATGGCCGAGGTCAACTGTCACATTGTTATATGGAATTTGTATCTATGGATAAACACATTTTCCCTAAGTGGGTAGCTACACTTAGAACAATAGAAAGAAAGTGGTTTAACCTTTTCTTATAATAGATAGATGAGATGAAGGAACTTGTGATCTTTCACTTCCTTGATCTCCTTTGAATTGCTCCCATCGCTCCCACTTGAACTGAATCCGCTCAATTGGTACTTGTCAATAGAAAAAAAAAACGACAAGGATCAAAGCATACATGATCTATCTACTATAAACCAATGGAATTGATAGCATTGAAACACATAATCATCATAGATATGAACAAGAATATGAGAAAAGGAACAAACAACTTTATTATGTAGAGGGAAGAGTTTCACCCAACGCGGTTCGATCCTATGTAACTTATACAACTTCAGTCCAACCCTCGTTAGACCAAAAGCACACCAATCCAACAACGTAGTGTTACTTGACATGGACTCAAATTTCAAACCAACAATATTTGTCTACAATCTTCAAATTCTAGCCTCCTAATCACTATGATGAGTGGTCAATTTATAGGGAAATGCAGGTGGTTATGTCATAAATTGGGCATTGAATGGCCTCCAAAAAATGGAGTTAGCTTCCATGGAGAAAGAGATGAGAGGATATAGGGGTAATTGATCCATAGCCTATCCAAATTCGACCTCATAGGATGAGATAAGAGCTAGGCATCCTTCTAGAATGCTCTAGAATCAGAGAATATTCCTAGAATCTAATGTCATTTTTGGTCATTCTTGCCCAGCAGGGGTCAAAGAGGGCCTAAGTGCACTGCAGTGTAGGCCTGAATGGGCCTACATGCTCTGTAGCACAGTTACCCCTGACCAAGGCTGCGCTGGTGTCGCAAGGAGGCATTTCAATAGGGTCTCAAGCTAGGAAATTTTCAGGGATGGAAGCATTCAATTTGAGGAATTTTCTAGGGCATGTAACAACTGAATTAGGGTTTGATGAGTTCTAATTGTACTGATCTGAGTGTCGGGAGTGATGTGCCCAAATAGATCTATAACACACATTTAAGCCTGGGGGGATGAATTATATCGCGACATGACCTTTGTATGACCTGTGAATATTTAAAAAACACAATTAAAGCATGGTGATTTGGTAATCATTGTTAGTTAGTGATCGATCATACCAAAAAAGGAAATTGTACCTCCAACTAGACCTCCTATAACCTAACATTAATAAGGTAACATTTCTGGACAGTACAAACCATGATTGGAAATCTTAATTTCAAAATTATCACCTAGGCCACCCTACCATTTACCGCCTGTTGGAGCATTGCATCCCCATTTAGAGTGCTTAGAGAAGTGGAAAAGAATAGTTGCACATTGAAACAATTGAGTAGTGTGCTGACTGCTCCCAAACATCTAAAGGAGGGAAAAATAAAGGAGAACAACATTGAATTTCTGTAACGATGGGTGGAGCAGCAATTCGGCATGAACCAGGGTCAATAGAGGCTTCAGAGAATTTCCCTGAAGCATGTCATATTTTTAAGGATGCAAGCTGGTTTGAATTCCTCCAAGGGCTGGAGGGATCATACAAGGGAGTTTCCATGGAAGTTACGAAGAATTTAGAGAGAAATTTGACAGAGGTTAGGGGATTAAAGCTGGAGGTTATAGAAGAGGTGATTTCCTGAGTGAAGGCATTACCAGTGTGTTAGTTACCTATACCAATAGGTTTCATTTTTCATGATTGGCATGGGAAGTGCCAATATGATCTACTTTGGTGAGGCAAAGATCTCATATTCTGATGGAAGACACACATTTACATTTGGTTGGTGCTATCCTACTTCTCAATGGGTGATCCAACAACCTAAGCTGGGTCATGCCATGTTTCAATTTTTGTGGTAGATTAGAGAAAGAGGTCTGTCCAAACTGTTTAATCTTGGCAGACCAATAGCTAGGTAGAGAATTAAGGTTCCCAACTGCTTAATCTGGGGCCTTGGAAGAAATAAGTGTAGTACCAGATAGACAATCAAAAGAAAAAAGCCAATGGAAAAGAAAAGGCAGATAAGGGTCTGCAAGTCCAAGTGCACCCTCCAAGAAGAAACAAAAAATGCTAGGCAGGTAGATGGGTAGGCAGATGGGGTTGCTGAAATGTCATTCCTTCCAAACTGAATCTTGCTGGTCAAAGATAAGAAAAGCATCAATGGAGCATGTCTAACTTCCTGTTTCCCTTGTTTTACACTCATCACTAACATCCCTACACCAGTTGTGTTTATGAAAGAATTCAAGGTTTTATGTGGGTTCTGGTTTCCTTTAAGAGCCACATTTCTTGTCTAAAATTCTTTTCATTTTGATCTACTCCCTAAGCTAAGTGGTTTTCTAATAAACTTAGTGATATCACTCCTCATTCACCTTTTCCCTCCATATTAACCCCTAACTTCTATTATCTAAATCCCCTATGTCACCCTTTCCCTACTATTATAACACCATGGTGTATAAACCCCAAGCAAAGTATAAATATCCTCCCTTTTAGCACTATAGCTAAATAAGTTTGTCTAAAGGGAAACATTAGTCCACCAGGGACTATGGTCAACCCTGTCATGGGATTGCTCTAACCTCTGGTGGGAGTGATAACCTCCCCCTAAGCCCTCACCTCACCTCTGCTCAAGAAATTCCACAAAAACCCCTTCCCTCTGCTTAAAACTGACTTTTTAACCCTTCTTCCCCCCTCAGATTAACCTTTGCCCCGAAAAACCCACAAAAAAACCCTTAAACCTAAAGTTCTCCGCCCAAAATATTAACTTGAATATTTTAATATGCCGGCAGGACCCCCCCAACATGCACGATCCGTCGGGAGGCCCGCCAGCCGTCCATCGTTTGCCACCCCCGATCCAACGGTGGGCGGGTATTTCCAGATTTGGATTTGCCGTCCTTTAGCGTCCGGGGAACGGTGGTTTTCCGCCCCGTACATGGGACGCGTGGCAGACAGCGGGGTTGTTCGGAGCCCCCTCCCCGATACCGCCTTTGCCCAAAGGTGGTGCGGGAAACCGCTTACCACCTTCCCCGTTACCACCTCCCCCTTATGTCATCCATACGTCATCATGACGTAGCGCCATCTCCCACCCCCCGCGTCGCGTGGCCCTCCACATAGCCCTGCCACCTTATCTGCCCACCACCGTGTCCGGCCACGCTGGCCTGCACCTCACCAGCCACGTCACCCTCCGTACCCGGGCCTGCCATGACGTCATGCTGACATCATTGGCGGAAAGGCGCCAATTACTCATTTTTTCCGAATTCATCGTTAAAAGTCACGGTTTGGGCCATTTTATGTCATTTTCGAGCAAAGAAGACATAGCCGTTGCCGCTGGTTCACTGCCAAATCGCCTCAGGACCTCTAAATTCAAATTTTCAACCGTGCCAACTCATCAACTCAACTACATTCAACCTTCACCGTTCGGCCCGCAGGCTTTCTAAGCGATTTATCCAGGTATTCACCATAATTCTCCCATTTCGCCCATGCATACCATTTCTCTGCAAATTCACCATTAAAACACCTGTCAAATTCCACAATTAAGCATTGTCTGCTACTTAAATGAGAGCTAAAGTAACCTGCATTGCCCCAGCACTATAATTCGACATTGAAACAGTCAATTCGCTGACCAAAATTGTAAATTTGTCCTCGAAGTGCCCGGCATTGTTCCCTTTTGCCGGGTGTGGACCAGCTGCAGCTTTTTACCAAAGTAAATCTCAAATACCCTCTGCAATTTACCCCTAGCAATTCACAATACCTGTGAATTTACCAAAAACTGCAGAAACCAGCCTCCCTTTTCCACTGTGAAAAACATTTCAAACATGGTCTACAGTGAGTCTATCACTTAAGCTCTGAGGAACCTTGCAATCCTTTGCACTCACCTTGTTCAAAATCATATTATACAATGGCTGCCCCTGCACCCTCAGCCCTCAGTGTAGCTCCATTAAATCCACCAAATAAAGAACTGGAGGCCTTGCCCTTTGCTGACAAGGACTACCTCATTGAAGACTTTGTGGGTAACAAGGACTTTCTGCAGACCTTCAGGCAATTGAGAGAGGACTACTTGAATGGTCATGATACATATGGGATATGGGAGTCAAACCTGCCATACTATTGTCTCCCCTCTGTCAAAGTCTTTCCTGAGATCATTCGCCTATGTGCAGAAAACTATGATGTGCAGCACAGAGCTATTAGCTCTCCATCTGGGAGGATCCTCTTCTACATTAATCCTGAATCCATCAATAAAATGCTCCATTTTGATCAGACAGAGCTACTGTTCCCATTTTCCATGAATTATCTGCTGGAAACTGGTGCCAAGATGACCAGTGAGGAGATTCAAAAGGTCACCAGGACATTCATGAGACCTGAGTGGCAGCCTATAGGGCCACCTCCTTATCTGGATGTCTATTTTACTGAAGTAGGCAGACTATTACTGGACATGATTGCTTATGTGCTGGGATACAAAACCAGCGAGCATGTGGATGAAACAATGCTGATATTGCTAGCTGCTTACAGCCCAGGCCAACCCCCTGCCCGCAAATATAACTTTGCCAAGTTCATAGCAAACAAGATCCATGATTAGTTGGGAAAAGTGGATAGACAGGGTGTCTTCAAATACTTGGCCTATATCTATCACCTTTTCATGTACTATCAGTCTGAGGCTTTTTTATGCTACATCAAAAAGCTGGATTATAGAGGGGAAACAAGATCTGTTATCTTCTGGACCTCCGTCTATCACAAAGTCTCAAATTCACCCTATTCCTATTGTGAATTTGTTGACCAATTTGTATACCCAGTATCTTGCCTATTGATGAGGCCCCCTCCTCCCAAAATATCAACTGAGATACAGAAAGCTTTGCAGCTTTCCAAAAAATACAAAATAGGTGATTGGTACCTATATGAGAATCATACAGTCATCAGAGTCTATGGCTGTGAGCTCTGTCCATACAGGCTCCCAAAATATGTGCCTATGAGGTTATTTGCCTTGGAGCATTACAGGCAGTTGATTCAGTCCGACCTCGCCCACTTCCACAGCTCCAAAAAGAAGGCCCACCTCAAGTTCAAACACCAATTGGGCCCCTTCATCATGAATAAGAAAGAAGGATGGGAAGATGTCAACCTAATTCTCAAAGATAAATACAAGCTGTCGTATAGCTTTCGGTGGGTCCCTTATGACCCTCAAGGCTTCATTACTGCTAGAAGAACCAAGTACAGGCTTCTAGGTTATAGGCATTCTCAATATCCACACATTGAAAGATATGCCAACCAGCAAGAATGGCAGCAGGGTACTCTAGTTGAAAAACTAACTAAAGAAGAGACAATGCTAAAGAATGTAAAGGAGCTTGAAAAAACTATTGAACTAGACTCTATGTAGCAGGTACCTTTCAAACAGCCTTATTCAGCAGGAGAAGGGACCTCGGCCTCAAGGACTGCACCGGTCGCACAGGCACCTTCCATAGCAGCACCAGCTACAGACAAAGGGAAAGGCATAATGGGTGCTGAGGAAGAAACCATGAAAGAAAAGTCTGCCCCTTGAAGTGAACAGCAACAAGAACAGCAACAAGAACAGCAACAAGAGCAGCCACAAGGGCAGCCACAAGGGCAGCCATAAGGGCATCCACAAGAGTAGCCACAGTGCCCCATCCAAAAGCAGCAACAAGAGCAGACTCCCCCCCCACAAACTGAGGCACTCACAGCTCCAATTTTACAGACCCCAGCCCAAGAGGACAGGGGTACAAAGAGAGCCAGAGAAGAGTCCACTCTTGCTAGTGGATCCTCCCAGCAACCCCAGACCAAGAGGCCAAGAGTTGATTCCCCGGAGGTAGAAGACATCACTGAAGAATTCCTTGACAGTTCAAGGAAAAATAGGGAGGGCAGCCAGCACACAGGGACAAGCTCCTTTCAGCAGGAGCAAGGATTACAACTGGGTTTGGAGGTGTCATCCTCCTCACAGCAGAGCAAGAAGCCCAAAGGCACTAAGGACTTCTTCAAACAAATAAAGGCACAGAATGACCTGCTGAGGGTGGAGGTTTATAAGCAATTTCTCAATGCCACACCAGCCCAAAAGGAAAGGCTAATGTCTGTGTATGACATCCAGGAGGAGAAAATGATCCTCAGCCATTTCAAGCCTACAGTGCCCCATCCAAAATCCGCAGCAGATTATGTGAAGACAAGGGTGGAGGTCTTAGCCAAAGACATCCATCCAATGGACCAGATTGAACTCCACAAACAGACTGGAGAAATGGTCTATGCAACCTTGGTGGAGAAGGCAACCTTGGCCCATGAACTAAAAGAGTCACTCAAAAATACCAACACTCAGTTGGATTTTGAGAGAATGTCCTCCATAGCCAAAGATAACAGAATAAAGTCACTAGAGGACATTATTGTTGACCTAGGGCATGATCCTAAGGATCCAAAGGGTGTAAAGGCCCTTATGAAGAAAAAAGAATATGACCTCAATGCATTGAGGAAGAGGTTAAAGCTGCAGCCCACAGAGCATCCTCAGACAGCAGAGCTACAGAAGGAAAAACAGGTCGATGAGCAGCTAGACCTCATAATGCAGTTAAACCAGAAAATCCTTGAGTTGGAGAAAGAGCTTGAGGGGGCATTACAAGACAAACAGGGAGAATCCACATCCCAAGCCCCCCCAACTACTTGAACCACTGCAACAACTACAGAGCCAGAAGTGGCCCCCACAACAGAAGCAGCAGCAACAGCTCCAAGCTCCAGTGCAAGTGTGGAAGAATTAACCAAGGCCATTAAGGAAATGGAGCTCCAAGCAGATGAAATAAAGGAGGCCAAAGAAAAATTGGCAGAATTAGACACCAAATATGAAAAATCAAAGATAACAGTGGCAGAACAAGGCAGAGAAATAAAGGCCCTAAAAGAAAAGATAAAGGCCTTGGAAAAGGAGCTGAATCTGGAAAGTGCCATGGCCGAAATAAGGAGAATTCTGTGGGCCAAAATTGGCCAATGCATCGATAAACAATGGAGATCAATTAAAACCATACATGAGCAGATAGATTTAATTGGCCTAGCACAAACAGAGATTCAGAGGGCCAAGACAACACTGGGAGACAAGCCAGAACAGGCCAACAGGATGATAGATTTTTTGAACAGGCAAGAAAAGGAGGAACTGGCAGCCATGGGCATAGTCAACAGAATAGAGGCCGTCCTCATAGCCAAGAAAGTACTCACTCTCAGGAATTATGTACAGACAGTGGAGAGAAAGTGCTTTGAGATACAAGCTGAAGTACATGAGTACCAACATAAGATGGCAGCATTGCAAGCAAAAGGACTGCCCAGCCTACTAAGCGGTGCAGGAAAGCTGATCTCCCGAGATCAATTTTCTAACAGGATGGCAGCTTATATTGAAAACCAAATCACTGCATCTACTAGTACCTCTCAGGAAACGGGGCCTCCAACAAGACAGAGCTTATATAATAAACTTGAAGGCCTGTTTTTTATTGAGAGTGAGGTGAAGCGCCTTTTTGAAATTCCTCCTAATTTTTACAGGTATACAGAGGTTGATGAAACTTTGATTAAGATTCGAAGACATCAAATGCCTAAGGAGGATTGGTGGCCGGAAATGCTTCAAATTCTGCCCCGTTAGCTTCAGTTACTCGGTCACTGCCATCTCCAGCTCACTAGAAGACAAACAGCAGAAAAAGGTTAGCATTTAAAGCAGCTGAAAAATGACTCAGCACATGCACAACGACAGCTAGCCCAAAGGATAAGAGAATACGAGAATTTTGGACAGCTTAGCCTCAGCCGACTTCAACACCCACCAAGTCATCAATTTCTGACTATTTTTGATAGCTAAAGCCATAAAGAGTTACTGCAGCTTTTACTTTCTCGGCTACAAAGCTCCAGGAGTTGGCATAACACTTATGAGCCATTAACTCCTTTTCTTGATATTTTCTTATGTAAATTTTGTATATATACCCCCCTTAGCAAGGCATTAAGGGTTGGTAATTTTTACTCTGAGGAAAATATATTGTACACTTTCAGAATCATCTAATACAAAGGGCTGGACTAGCTCAGTGATTTCCTGAAGTTTAGATGTCTTGCTGATGACCTGCGTGCTATTGCAGAATTCTTGTGCTGTCTGGTGGAATAATAAGTTTTCTTAATCTCTGTTTGTCTTCTTATGTTATTTCATACTCATGTTTTCATCAAATCTAGCAATAGAGAAAAGGAATAGTACAGGACATGATTCATAACACTCTGTGCTCAATCTTTTATTGCTGTAAATGTTTTCTTCTGAATTAACCATGGACATGATATCTTGAGTGCTCATGTTTGCGTTAATTCAATAACTGTGGATGTTTATCTAGAAATTCTTAGTTGCTTCTAAATGATATTCTCACTTCTTCACACATCCTTTTATTGAAAGATTCTTAACTGCCTTTCATAAACTGAATACAACATACTTAATCAAAATTCCAAAGGGTTGTTTCCCAGATAAGTTATCCAGCTCTGCAGCATCACTATCATATCAACATAGCACACCAAACATCTAAAGGACCACTGACTCCATGCCCAATGACCTATAACATTCTAGTGTGAGCACATATATATCCTGACTGAAACATTCTCCAACCAAATACAAAAACAAATCTTTAAAATCATAACTAGCCTAAAATACTATCAGAACAGAGACAAATCATAAAGAGAGAGCCCTCTCTAATTACAGTTTGGCTAGGAGCTGTAATCCAAAGATTGGTTAGTGGTTACCCCGGCCGTATTCCCTTGGGAGTCAAAGGGAACAACCTGGGTGCCAACATAATTGGCGACTCCACTAGGGACCTCTTTAGGATTTTCTAATTACTATATATCTCCTAAAGCTACAGATGAAGCCTGAATATCAGCCAGGAAACCTTCAAAACTGTTTCTGTTTTACATTAACAGCTTTAGGGAAGAGCTGCTTCAATCAATATTCATACTAGCTTTGAGATATATATATAGCCATTCCAAAATCTTATCCAGTCCTTGCAGATATAAAAATTTTTCCAAAAAAAATATTCAAAAACTAGTTAGAAGCTGGCTCCCAAGAAGAATCCACGGTACACTAGGTCAAATCCTGACCCAAATCCACCCCCTTTTTTTGAAAATCCTAACACCATCCCTAGAATCATTAGGAAGTAGCAAGAGCAGGAAAATCTTGCTGATTTGAGTCCAGAGAC
This sequence comes from Pinus tabuliformis, assembly GCA_031772625.1. Classification (NCBI taxonomy): domain Eukaryota; kingdom Viridiplantae; phylum Streptophyta; class Pinopsida; order Pinales; family Pinaceae; genus Pinus; species Pinus tabuliformis. Next base: position 1,012,466,334 of record CM062813.1, on the reverse strand, counting down.
AGTTCATCCTAACCCTGTTTCTACCCCAATCAAGGTTCTTTTTCGGTCTACCCCCAATTCCCCTAGTTCACCATCCACATCTCAAAGCACTCCTCTCACTTCTTCATCCACTGCACATATCCCCTTGACCAACACTCTAGGTGCTGCTACACCTGTTACCCCTGTGGTACCCATCGTTCCTTTTGTCCCAGTTGCCCTTGTCAATCCCCCAAACCTTGTGAATATGGCTAACAGATATGCACCTTTGCAATTACCTGCTAATCCTGCAGCTTTACCTCAGGATTACCAAACCAAAATCTCATATTTTGACTCCACTGGCCCTTTCACAGCAATTCAGCATGCCAGAAGGATGCAAGACCACTTTGAAAACTATGAAATAGATGATGACAGTGTGAGAATGAGAATCTTTGTTCAGAGCCTCACAGGGGATGTAAGAACTTGGTTTAGATCACTAGCTGCAAATACCATCACAACCCCTGATAAGCTTTATCAAGCCTTTACTAACAGATGGGAGAAAAAGAAAGATCCCTTGCACATACTTGGTGAATATGACACAATCAAGAGAGGTCCTCAAGAGACCGTTATGGAATATTGTGCCAGATTTAACAACGTATACAACGCCATACCACAAAACTTAAGACCTCCTCCTGATTTAGCCTTGTACAAATTCCCTGATGGATTTGACCCTGACATGGCACATCAGTTAAAGGAAAGAGCACCTGAAACTCTCGAAGATGCCCAAAAGGTTGTTGTCATAGTAGAAGCAAACCTGATTGCTAAGAGAAACAGGGCAAGATTAGAAAAGAGAACCACCTTCAAAGAAGAACCTTCAACCTTTGATCAAAAACTGGATGCAATACTCACTGGCATGAAGAGATTGGGGGACAGAGTAGAATCCGTTGAGAGAAAGTCATCATGGGATGCACCACAAAATAACCCTAACAGGAATCCAAACTTTAGGAGAATTCAAAACCCAAACGTTGGCAAGATCGGTTCTGACCCAGACATAAGACCTCCTTTCCAGGAAAACTATACTGAGGCATCCACTTCGGATGAACAAACAGATGACACCCACATTAACCTGATGGGCCTGAATGATGAGCAACAAGTTTTTCTAAGTCAAGAGGATCATAAAGATGATGACATTCACCAATCCCAAACTAGGTCAGGTGAGTCATTTGACTTTAAACAAGGATATGACACAGCTGTTTATGAAGTTCATAAACAATATAGGCTAAGAAGCAGAACTATAAATGTGACACAACCTGACAAAACAAAGGACACAACGCAGCCTAAGAAAGCTATTATCACAGAACCAAGTGACAAAACTGGTCCAATTACAGATGAGGTAATAGTTGAGGAAATAACTGTAACTTCTCCCTCAAAACAGCAACCAGTAGAGTCATCACCCTTGCAACCCAACCCAACTAGCATTCCTCAAGAGGTCAGTAACAAGGACAAGCTTCAAGATCAAGATAAGAATCAAGAAGAAAACCTAGTGAACAAGGAAAAGGTTGTCACCCACAACACTAAGGTTCAATCTGAAAGACCCTTTGACTTGGAAGCTGAAATTGGCAAACTGAAGGTACCCATCCCTCTCTCAGAACTAGCCAAGCATGACATCTATAAACAACAAATCAAGAAGTCCCTCCAACTTACTCGTAATAAAGACAATGTCAATGTGTTGGATGATACCCCAGAATTGCTGTTCGGTCTAGAGGTTGATGGAAAGATAGTAGTCACAGGGATCTTACCCTTTTATGTCAGTTTACATGTTCATGATAAGATACTACGCAATGCAATGTTTGACTCAGGTGCCTCTCATAACCTGATGCGGAAATCAGTCATGGAAAGGTTGAATCTAGATATTACAAGACCATATAAGGACCTATTCTCATTTGACTCCAGCCAAGTTAAGTGTTTAGGCTTGATAAAAGACTTATGTGTGTCCCTTGTTCAGTACCTAAATAAAACAATTCTCAAGGATGTGGTGGTTGCTGATATCCCACCTAAATATGGGATGCTGTTATCAAGATCATGGGGGGCTAAACCCCAAGGTTCCCTACAACTAGACATGTCATATGCAACCATCTCTGTCTTTGGGCAACCAAAAAGACTATACAGAGAAACACTTATGAAGTACATGGTCAGCAGTGAAGAAAAACCTCAAAACTTTCCCATATATGCTGTTCATTCTGATATAGACTCATATATTCTTTTCAATGACAATACAGGTCTTACAAATAATGATGTTGAAACCAAAACACTTGAGCAAGACCAGGATATTAATGAACAAGCTGCTGCTCAAGAAATCAAGCTACTTCAATCAAGTGATCAGACTGTCCTAGAAGACAAACCAGGTGAAAAACCAGAGCTTCAACTCACTATCCCAGATCACAGAGAAATTATTAAATCACCCCTAGAAAAAGAGAACCTATGGTTTCTAGAATTTGATGGGTCAGTCAACAAGTTAGGGGTGGGAGCAGGGGTTTGGATACATAATAAACAACACAGTCATGCAGAGGGCCAAGCGTATAGGTTAAACATCAGATGCACCAACAATATGGCAGAATATGAAGCTCTCTTGTTAGGCCTTAAGCTAGTAAAATCCTTACAAGCCATAAAGGTTTCAATTATGGGAGATTCAGACTTGATCATCCAACAAGTAAAGGGAAATTTTGTTACTAATGATAAAAGACTGAGATCTTATAGGTCTGCTGCTGCTGAACTACTACAGTCCTTCACCGAATTCCAGATTACCAAAATTCCTAGAACCCATAATCTGCATGCCCATAGCTTGGCCACATTTGCAAGTACCTGCAAGCTACCTTTTGAGCCCCGCCACTGTTTTTCAGCCGAGATAAAACACAAACCATCTGTCCAAAACAATGTCAAGGATTGGCAAGTGTTTGATGATGATACAAAAATAAACAATTTCTTGACTTTACAGCAAGAATTTTCAGGACTAAACATTGACACTGAAAGAGCAAGTCAATTACAAATACCTGAAAGAGAAAGTCAATCACAAATACAGAGTAAACAGAATAACAAAGCAATATCACCCAAAACAGATAACCAAATTCTACATCCTACAATTTTCAACAAAGACAACATACAAGAAATCCAAAAAATTAGTTGTGAGGAGACAGCCGAAGATGAAGCTGAAGTGATACAATTGAAGGACAATTTTCTTCCAACAGGCTTAGCTCCTTTAGAAGACATTTTCGACTCCAATGATGTTCCCAACAAACCAAAAATGCAGCCCCTCAACACTTCCATAGAAGAATGTAACATTGGGATTGCTGAACAACCCAAAATAATAAAATTGTCTGCTTCCTTACCTCCTGACCAAAAGCCTAAATACATTGACCTTTTTAAAGAGTTCCAGGATGTCTTTGCATGGAGTTATGAGGATTTAAAATCCTATGACACCGCTGTAATTCAACACACTATCCCTCTCAAGCCAGATCAAAAACCCTTTAAACAAAAATTGAGGAGAATCAATCCTATGCTTCTCCCAGCAATGGAACAAGAGGTACAGAAAATGTTTAAGGCAGGCATCATACCACCAATCAGATTCTCTGATTGGATTTCAAACTTCGTCCCTACAAGAAAGAAAACCGGTGAAATAAGGCTATGTGTTGACCTAAGGAACTTGAATCAAGTATCCTTGAAAGATAATTACCCCTTACCCAAGATGGATCACATCTTGTAGAGAGTAGTGGGGGCCTCAAGGATTTCTCTACCTGATGGATTCTCAGGTTTCAACCAGATCTTAGTTCATCCTGATGATCAGGACAAAACAGCATTTACAACCCCATGGGAAACCTTCAAATATGTTAAAATGCCTTTTGGGTTGAAGAATGCAGGGGCTACATTCCAAAGAGCAATGGATATTGCTTTTGCCAAAGAGATTCATGACTTTATTGTCATTTATTTGGATGACCTCACACCTTTCTCCAAATCTGACCAAGAACATTTGAAACATCTAAGGCAGATATTCATAACTTGTAGGAAATATGGAATTTCCTTAAATCCTAAGAAATCCCTGTTTGGTTTGGAGGAAGGTAAGCTGTTGGGCCACATCATTTCTAAAGATGGAATTAGGATTGATCCAGACAGAATCCAGGCCATCTTACAAATGCCTCATCCAAGAAATGTAAAGGAATTACAAGCCTTTTTGGGTAAAACCAACTTCCTGAGGAGATTTATCCCAAATCTGGCCGAATTGAGCAGGTTACTAAATAACATGTTAAAAAAGGATTCAAAGGTAAAATGGACGGTAGAAGCAAGTCAAGCCTTTGAAGGAATAAAATTGGCCCTCACCCAAACTCCAGTTCTAAAAAATCCACAATTTGATAGGGAATTTATCATATTTTCCTTTGCTTCCCAACACACAATTGCTGCTGTCTTATTACAGAAAGATGACCAAGGAAATGAGAAACCCATTGCTATCTTTAGTAAAGCTCTTAGAGATGAACCCCTGAAATACCAGATTATGGAAAAGCAAGCATATGCCTTGGTGAAAGCTATTAAAGACTTTAGGATCTACATCCTATACTCCCATGTTATAGCCTATGTACCAAGCCCAATTGTGAAAGACATGCTTACTCAAGAGAACTTAGAGGGCAGAAGAGGAAAATGGATTGCAAATATTTTAGAATTTGACATTGAAATAAAACCTACAAAACTGATAAAAGGACAAGGTCTGGCTAAATTAATGTCTGAAACAAATTTCCAAGCCTTGGACATCAACCAACTGGACAGTGAACCGGAGCTGGCGACTCCAAAGATCAATGTAGCCTTTGAACAATCCCCCTGGTATTCTGATATCTGTTATGTGTTACAAAACCTGTGTGCTCCCCCAAGATTGTCCAGAACTAAGTGTAGATTCCTAAAAATGAAAGCTTCTAAATTTTGTGTTATAAATGGAAATTTGCTTTGGAAAAACCATGAAGGTATACTGTTAAACTGCTTGATTGAGAATGAGACTAACAATGTCACCAAAGAATTTCATGCAGGTGACTGTGGTGGACACTTGTATTGGAAGTCCACTGTGGATAAGATACCGAGGGCTGGTTACTATTGGCCCACCATTTTCTCTGATGTCAAGAAATTCACCACCTCATGTCATAAATGTCAGGTGTTTGAGGGAAAGAGAAAGTTATTGCCACTCCCTTTAAGGCCTATTACAACAGAGAGACCTTTTCAACAATGGGGCCTGGATTTCATTGGGGAAATTCATCCTTCATCTTCAGGCCAACATAGATGGATTCTAACAGCTACAGACTACTTTACTAAATGGATTGAAGCGGTTCCATGCAGACAAGCAAATGATTCCACTATCATTCAGTTCCTTGAGACCAATATTCTTGCTAGATTTGGCTGTCCTGATAAAATAATAACAGACAATGCTACTGCCTTCAGATCAAAGAAGATGGTGAATTTCTGCCACAAATTTCATATTACCTTGGGCCACTCCACTGCATACTACCCTCAAGGGAATGGCCTGGCTGAATCATCAAATAAAAGCCTCGTGAACATCATAAAGAAGGTGTTAGAAGAAAATAAAAAGAATTGGCATAAGAAACTAGTGAATGCCTTGTGGGCAGATAGGTTAACAACCAAGAGATCAATTGGGGTCAGCCCATATGAGTTAGTCTATGGACTAGAGGCCAAATTCCCTTCATCACTAGGGGTTCCTGTTATGAAACTACTGCAAGAAAGTCAAGCTGAACCAAATGATATACAAAGAAGAATTAATCAAATAATATGTTTACAGGAAACTAGAGACCAAGTTTATAACAGAGTTCAAGTTTTACAAGAAAAGTTAAAGAAAGCCTTTGACAGAAGGACCAAGGCAGAAGATTTCAACGTTGGTGACAAAGTCCTCAAATGGGATTCAAGAAGGGAAGACAAAGGAAAACATGGAAAGTTTGATTCCCTTTGGAAAGGACCATTTGTTGTTCAAGCAGTACAAGGAAACAATACTTACTTCCTTAAAAGTCTTGATGAAACTGATTTGGATGAAGGTCCTGTGAATGGCAGGATGTTGAAGCACTATTTTGACTACTACCCATAAGTGCAGCCTGAGTTTCCCTTGTACATATTTAGGTTTATATATTACTTTCTGTTAAAATGAAAAAATGCAGTTTCTCAAGTTTCATTAGTTATCAGCAAAAGGCAAATGAGTTCAGAGATCTACCAAGATGGGAAGAGTACAATTTGGCATGTCAAAGTAGCATACTTCAAGTTTTAAAAGCAGTCAAGGGCCCAAGGCATTCTGACCTGCTGTTCTTGGTCTTTCAAGAAGAAAAACCATCCCCAAGTGGAGCCACTGTTAGTTACCTATACCAATAGGTTTCATTTTTCATGATTGGCATGGGAAGTGCCAATATGATCTACTTTGGTGAGGCAAAGATCTCATATTCTGATGGAAGACACACATTTACATTTGGTTGGTGCTGTCCTACTTCTCAATGGGTGATCCAACAACCTAAGCTGGGTCATGCCATGTTTCAATTTTTGTGGTAGATTAGAGAAAGAAGTCTGTCCAAACTGTTTAATCTTGGCAGACCAATAGCTAGGTAGAGAATTAAGGTTCCCAACTGCTTAATCTGGGGCCTTGGAAGAAATAAGGGTAGTACTAGATAGACAATCAAAAGAAAAAAGCCAATGGAAAAGAAAAGGCACATAAGGGTCTGCAAGTCCAAGTGCACCCTCCAAGAAGAAACAAAAAATGCTAAGCAGGTAGATGGGTAGGCAGATGGGGTTGCTGAAATGTCATTTCTTCCAAACTGAATCTTGTTGGTAAAAGATAAGATAAGAAAAGCATCAATGGAGCATGTCTAACTCCCTGTTTCCCTTGTTTTACACTCATCACTAACATCCCTACACCAGTTTTGTTTATGAAAGAATTCAAGGTTTTATGTGGGTTCTAGTTTCCTTTAAGAGCTACATTTCTTGTCTAAAATTCTTTTCATTTTGATCTACTCCCTAAGCTAAGTGGTTTTCTAATAAACTTAGTGATATCACTCCTCATTCACCTTTTCCCTCCATATTAACCCCTAACTTCTTTTATCTAAATCCCCTATGTCACCCTTTCCCTACTATTATAACACCATGGTGTATAAACCCCAAGCAAAGTATAAATATCCTCCCTTTTAGCACTATAGCTAAATAAGTTTGTCTAAAGGGAAACATTAGTCCACCAGGGACTGTGGTCAACCCTGTCATGGGATTGCTCTAACCTCTGGTGGGAGTGATAACCTCCCCCTAAGCCCTCACCTCACCTCTGCTCAAGAAATTCCACAAAAACCCCTTCCCTCTGCTTAAAACTGACTTTTTAACCCTTCTTCCCCCCTCAGATTAACCCTTGCCCCGAAAAACCCACAAAAAATCCCTTAAACCTAAAGGTGTCTGCCCAAAATATTGATTTGAATATTTTAATATGCCGGCGGGACCCCCCCAACATGCACGATCTGTCGGGAGGCCCGCCAGCCGTCCATCGTCTGCCACCCCCGATCCAACGGTGGGCGGGTATTTCCAGATTTGGATCTGGCGTCCTTTAGCGTCCGGGGAACGGTGGTTTTCCGCCCCATACATGGGACGCGTGGTAGGCGACGGCGTTGTTAAGAGCCCCCTCCCCGATACCGCCTTTGCCCAAAGGTGGTGCGGGGAAACCGCTTACCACCTTCCCCGTTACCACCTCCCCCTTATGTCATCCATACGTCATCATGACGTAGCGCCATCTCCCACCCCCCGCGCCGCGTGGCCCTCCACGTAGCCCTGCCACCATGTCCAGCCATGCTGGCCTGCACCTCAGCAGCCACGTCACCCTCCGTACCCAGGCCCGCCATGACGTCATGCTGACGTCATCGACGGAAAGGCGCCAATTACTCATTTTTTTCCGAATTCGTTGTTAAAAGTCACGGTTTGGGCCATTTTATGTCATTTTCGAGCGAAGAAGACATAGCCGTTGCCGCTGGTTCACTGCCAAATCGCCTCTGGACCTCCAAATTCAAATTTGCAACCGTGCCAACTCATCAACTCAGCTACATTCAACCTTCACCGTTCGGCCCGCAGGCTTTCTAAGCGATTTATCCAGGTATTCACCATAATTCTCCCATTTCGCCCATGCATACCATTTCTCTGCAAATTCACCATTAAAACACCTGTCAAATTCCACAATTAAGCATTGTCTGCTACTTAAATGAGAGCTAAAGTAACCTGCATTGCCCCAGCACTATAATTTGACATTGAAACAGTCAATTCGCTGACCAAAATTGTAAATTTGTCCTCGAAGTGCCCGACATTGTTCCCTTTTGCCGGGTGTGGACCAGCTGCAGCTTTTTACCAAAGTAAATCTCACATACCCTCTGCAATTTACCCCTAGCAATTCACAATCCCTGTGAATTTACCAAAAACTGCAGAAACCAGCCTGCCTTTTCCACTGTGAAAAACATTTCAAACATTGTCTACAGTGAGTCTATCACTTAAGCTCTGAGGAACCTTGCAATCCTTTGCACTCACCTTGTTCAAAATCAGATTATACAATGGCTGCCCCTGCACCCTCAGCCCTCAGTGTAGCTCCATTAAATCCACCAAATAAAGACCTGGAGGCCTTGCCCTTTGCTGACAAGGACTACCTCATTGAAGACTTTGTGGGTAACAAGGACTTTCTGCAGACCTTCAGGCAATTGAGAGAGGACTACCTGAATGGTCATGATACATATGGGATATGGGAGTCAAACCTGCCATACTATTGTCTCCCCTCTGTCAATGTCTTTCCTGAGATCATTCGCCTATGTGCAGAAAACTATGATGTGCACCATAGAGCTATTAGCTCTCCATCTGGGAGGATCCTCTTCTACATTAATCCTGAATCCATCAATAAAATGCTCCATTTTGATCAGACAAAGCTACTGTTCCCATTTTCCATGAATTATCTGCTGGACACTGGTGCCAAGATGACCAGTGAGGAGATTCAAAAGGTCACCAGGACATTCATGAGACCTGAGTGCCAGCCTACAGGGCTACCTCCTTATCTGGATGTCTATTTTACTGAAGTAGGCAGACTATTACTGGACATGATTGCTTATGTGCTGGGATACAAAACCAGCGAGCATGTGGATGAAACAATGCTACTATTGCTAGCTGCTTATAGCCCAGGCCAACCCCCTGCCCGCAAATATAACTTTGCGAAGTTCATAGCTAACAAGATCCATGATCAGTTGGGCAAAGTGGATAGACAGGGTGTCTTCAAGTACTCGACCTATATCTATCACCTTTTCATGTACTATCAGTCTGAGGCTTTTTCATGCTACATCAAAAAGCTAGATTATAGAGGGGAAACAAGATCTATTATCTTTTGGACCTCTGTCTATCACAAAGTCTCAAATTTACCCTATTCTTATTGTGAATTTGTTGACCAATTTGTATACCCAGTATCTTGCCTATTGATGAGCTCCCCTCCTCCCAGAATATCAACTGAGATACAGAAAGCTCTGCAGCTTTCCAAAAAATACAAAAAAGGTGATTGGTACCTATATGAGAATCATACAGTCATCAGAGTCTATGGCTGTGAGCTCTGTCCATACAGGCTCCCAAAATATGTGCCTATGAGGTTATTTGCCTCGGAGTATTACAGGCAGTTGATTCAGTCCGACCTCACCCACTTCCACAACTCCAAAAAGAAGGCCCACCTGAAGTTCAAACACCAGTTGGGCTCCTTCATCATGAATAAGAAAGAAGGATGGGAAGATGCCGACCTAATCCTCAAAGATAAATACAAGCTGTCATATAGTTTTCGGTGGGTCCCTTATGACCCTCAAGGCTTCATTACTGCTAGAAGAACCAAGTACAGGTTTCTAGGTTATAGGCATTGTCAATACCCACACATTGAAAGATATGCCAACCAACAAGAATGGCAGCAGGGTACTCTAGTTGAAAAACTAACTAAAGAAGAGACAATGCTAAAGAATGTAAAGGAGCTTGAAAAAACTATTGACCTAGACTCTGTGCAGCAGGTACCTTTCAAACGGCCTTATTCAGCAGGAGAAGGGACCTCGGCCTCAAGGACTGCACCAGTCGCACAGGCACCTTCCATAGCAGCACCAGCTACAAACAAAGGGAAAGGCATAATGGGTGCTGAGGAAGAAACCATGAAAGAAAAGTCTGCCCCTTCAAGTGAAAAGCAACAAGAACAGCAACAAGAACAACAACAAGAGCAGCCACAAGGGCAGCCACAAGAGCAGCCACAGTGCCCCATCCAAAAGCAGCAGCAAGAGCAGACTCCCCCTCCACAAACTGAGGCACCCACAACTCCAATTTTACAGACCCTAGCCCAAGAGGACAAGGGTACGAAGAGAGCCAGAGAAGAGTCCACTCCTGCTAGTGGATCCTCCCAGCAACCCCAGACCAAGAGGCCAAGAGCTGATTCCCCGGAGGTAGAAGACATCACTGAAGAATTCCTTGACAGTTCAAGGAAAAACAGGGAGGGCAGCCAGCATAAAGGGACAAGCTCCTTTCAGCAGGAGCAAGGATTACAACTGGGTTTGGAGGTGTCATCCTCCTCACAGCAGAGCAAGAAGCCCAAAGGCACTAAGGACTTCTTCAAACAAATAAAGGCACAGAATGACCTGCTGAGGGTGGAGGTTTATAAGCAATTTCTCAATGCCACACCAGCACAAAAGGAAAGGCTAATGTCTGTGTATGACATCCAGGAGGAGAAAATGATCCTCAGCCATTTCAAGCCTACAACGCCCCATCCAAAATCCGCAGCAGATTATGTGAAGACAAGGGTGGAGGTCTTAGCCAAAGACATCCATCCAATGGACCAGATTTAACTCCACAAAAAAACTGGAGAAATGGTCTATGCAACCTTGGTGGAGAAGGCAACCTTGGCCCATGAACTAAAAGAGTCACTCAAAAATACCAACACTTAGTTGGATTTTGAGAGAATGTCCTCCCTAGCCAAAGATAACAGAATAAAGTCACTAGAGGACATTATTTTTGACCTAGGGCATGATCCTAAGGATCCAAAGGGTGTAAAGGCCCTTATGAAGAAAAAAGAAGATGACCTCAATGCATTGAAGAAGAGGTTAAAGCTGCAGCCCACAGAGCATCCTCAAACAGCAGAGCTATAGAAGGAAAAATAGGTCGATGAACAGCTAGACCTCATAATGCAGTTAAATCAGAAAATCCTTGAGTTGGAGAAAGAGCTTGAGGGGGCATTACAAGACAAACAGGGAGAATCCACATCCCAAGCCCCCCCAACTACTTCAAGCACTGCAACAACTACAAAGCCAGCAGTGGCTCCCACAACAAAAGCAGCAGCAACAGCTCCAAGCTCCAGTGCAAGTGTGGAAGAATTAACCAAGGCCATTAAGGAAATGGAGCTCCAGGCAGATGAAATAAAGAAGGCCAAAGAAAAATTGGCAGAATTAGATACCAAATATGACAAATCAAAGATAACAGTGGCAGAACAAGGCAGAGAAATAAAGGCCCTAAAAGAAAAGATAAAGGCCTTGGAAAAGGAGCTGAATCTGGAAAGTGCCATGGCCGAAATAAGGAGAATTCTGTGGGCCAAAATTGGCCAATCCATCGATAAACAATGGATATCAATTAAAACCATACATGAGCAGATGGATTTAATTGGCCTAGCACAAACAGAGATTCAGAGGGCCAAGACAACACTGGGAGACAAGCCAGAACAGGCCAACAGGATGATAGATTTTTTGAACAGGCAAGAAAAGGAGGAACTGGCAGCAATGGGCATAGTCAACAGAACAGAGGCCGTCCTCACAGCCAAGAAAGTACTCACTCTCAGGAATTATGTACAGACAGTGGAGAGAAAGTGCTTTGAGATACAAGCTGAAGTACATGAGTACCAGCATAAGATGGCAGCACTGCAAGCAAAAGGACTGCCCAGCCTACTAAGCGGTGCAGGAAAGCTGATCTCCCGAGATCAATTTGCTAACAGGATGGCAGCTTATATTGAAAACCAAATCACTGCATCTGCCAGTACCTCTCAGGAAACAGGGCCTCCAACAGGACAGAGCTTATATAATAAACTTGAAGGCCTGTTTTTTATTGAGAGTGAGGTGAAGCACCTTTTTGAAATTCCTCCTAATTTTTACAGGTATACAGAGGCCGATGAAACTTTGATTAAGATTCGAAGACATCAAATGCCTAAGGAGGATTGGTGGTAGGAAATGCTTCAAATTCTGCCCCGTTAGCTTCAGTTTCTCGGTCACTGCCATCTCCAGCTCACTAGAAGACAAACAGCAGAAAAAGGTTAGCATTTAAAGCAGCTGAAAAATGACTCAGCACATGCACAACGACAGCTAGCCCAAAGGATAAGAGAATACGGGAATTTTGGACAGCTTAGCCTCAGCCGACTTCAACACCCACCAAGTCATCAATTTCTGACTATTTTTGACAGCTAAAGCCATAAAGAGTTACTGCAGCTTTTACTTTCTCGGCTACAAAGCTCCAGGAGTTGGCATAACGCTTATGAGCCATTAACTCCTTTTCTTGATATTTTCTTATGTAAATTTTGTATATATACCCCCCTTAGCAAGGCATTAAGTGTTGGTAATTTTTACTCTGAGGAAAATATATTGTACACTTTCAAAATCATCTAATACAAAGGGCTGGACTAGCTCAGTGATTTCCTGAAGTTTTGATGTCTTGCTGATGACCTGCGTGCTGTTGCAGAATTCTTGTGCTGTCTGGTGGAATAATAAGTTTACTTAATCTCTGTTTGTCTTCTTATGTTATTGCATACTCATGTTTTCATCAAATCTAGCAATAGCGAAAAGGAATAGTACAGGACATGATTCATAACACTCTGTGCTCAATCTTTTATTGTTGTAAATGTTTTCTTCTGAATTAACCATGGACATGAAATCTTGAGTGCTCATGTTTGCGTTAATTCAATAACTGTGGATGTTTATCTAGAAATTCTTAGTTGCTTCTAAATGATATTCTCACTTCTTCACACATCCTTTTATTGAAAGATTCTTAACTGCCTTTCATAAACTGAATACATCACACTTAATCAAAATTCCAAAGCGTTGTTTCCCAGATAAGTTATCCAGCTCTGCAGCATCACTATCATATCAACATAGCACACCAAACATCTAAAGGACCACTGACTCCATGCCCAATGACCTATAACATTCTAGTGTGAGCACATATATATCCTGACTGAAACATTCTCCAACCAAATACAAAAACAAATCTTGAAAATCATAACTAGCCTAAAATACTATCAGAACAGAGACAAATCATAAAGAGAGAGCCCTCTCTGATTACAGTTTGGCTAGGAGCTGTAATCCAAAGATTGGTTAGTGGTTACCCCGGTCGTATTCCCTTGGGAGTCAAAGGGAACAACCTGGGTGCTAACACAGTGGAAGGAAAAAGTTGGTTTAATAGGACACTTAATGACCCCTCCTTGAAGGAGGATTTCCTTCAAGAGGAGGAAAAGCTAGTGAAGAAAGGGAGGAGGATTGATAGGCTGTCACTTCCCCAACCATGGGATGATGTTTCCCTTTACCTCATCAAGTACATCACCTATGAGGGAAGGGCAACAATCGTGTTCAATTACCACTTTTTGTTGCTAAACGACCTTCCACATCGACAACTGACAAATATTACCTAGGTTTTGCTGGGAAACATCAAGCATATGGCTATGGCCATAAAAATAGTTGCACATCCATAAACATGTGTTACCAACCATAGCCTCATCAAGATTATTGTGCTAGGTGCCCTAAGTCGCCAGGGTAGGAGTTGGGAGGAATTCATGAGAAAGGAGGCTAGAACTACTGCAGGAAAAAAATTGGAATGTCTGATGAAGCTTCGGCGGAAACGAAGGAGAAACCCCAGCCTTCGAATATAAGGGTTGGCAAGAGGCCAATTGACAATCCAATTGGTTATAGGTGGCCAAAGCAGATAATAAGGGTTACTGGGCACCCAGATTCCCCATCCATGTTTAAGAAGAACTAGGAGGTTGTAGAGTAGAAGGACGAGGAGTAGGCTCAGCTGAATGAACCTTCCTCACTTGGTAAGAGTGAAACTCAATCCTTGTTGTTAAAAATTGAAAATTTAAAAAAAAAAATATAGAGCTAAGGAAACAACTAGAAGAGGAGACGGTAGAGGCAAGATCCTCGAGGTTAGACACTTTGGCCAAGGCCGGAGACAAGGCCATGAAGGGAGATGTCCAGGGTGCTATGTGCACGGCATACACTGAGAAGCTAGTGGCAGCGGGGTATAGAGTCTGTGTAGTGGAAAACATCTCGAGGGAAACACAAACCAAATCCTGGGAAGCTGAAAAACAAAAACTTGTTCAAGATGTTGCTGTTACAAAAGAACCAACGACTAAGACGGCACACTCCATAGAAAGTAATTTGGTAGTAGATACATATGAGCCCTTGGTTGACACTGCTTTTACACAAGAACTAGTATCAGAGACAAAAGTCAGCCAAGGAAAGGAAAAAGAAGTTGATATCCATGAACCTGTGATTGACACTGCTGTTACAAAAGAACCAGTAGTGGAGACACAAGCCTACCAAGGGAAAAATGATACACGAAAACCTATCGATGACACTGTTGTTACAAAAGAACCATCAGTGGAAATGGAAGCTGATTAATAAGAGAAATAAAGTGTTACACAAAACTCCATTGATGATGTTGTTGTTACACAAGAGCCAACAGTCGAAATGGAGAAGTTTCACCCTCTGGAGGTTGTTACACCCTTGATTGTTAGTGCATGTGGGAGAACATTGGGTCCTGACGAAGGATGGTGTTCTAAAAAGATGTTGTTGTTACTAGAGCTACATAAATGGAAGTAGTATATTCTCTCTCTACAAGAGGGAGTGATCTCACTCAATGCACACAAAAGGATTATGGATTGCCTCAGGGAAAAATGGTTAAAGGAAGAACGGGAGAGAGAATGGGAAGCATGGAGACATAAGGGAGCCATGAAGAAAAGGACAAAAAATTGCAGCTTTTACAATGGCAGGTCTTCGATCTGACAAATGACAAGACAAAGCTTCATGATCATGCCTTGAACATGCTGGCATGTAAGCGACCATCCCCATCATAAATAGTGTTCCTCTTGGAATAATATTATTTATTCCAGTTAAAAGCAGTTTTTGGGAATAAGTCTTATTTGGGTTCTTCTACCCGAACTTTTCTTGAGATTTTCTACCACTTGTGATTTTGATGAAGAGAGCTCGCATTGTGATCTATTTTTGCTTAATATCATGTGTGAGTATGTCAACACAAAAATGGTAGTAAGTGTCTTCTCCTATATGGGAGATTTGCAGTTGTAGGCTTTTATTTCGTTTATGAGAAACCAAATTGAATGGCATCTGGCCATGAAATCAACTGAAACTAATGAAGAAATGAAAACGTTATGGTTCGTAGCAGAACCAATGATGGTTTATGAACTCAGTGTGAGTTTAAGTTGTTCCTAAGAATACCAGAGATCAAGGAACAGTCAACCATCTATAGGAAGAGGATTGTGAGGATTTCCCTCAATTTGCATGCACAAATGAAAAGTCGAGCGCTAGTGGGATACCTTTAATGCATCGAAGCCTGTAGAACTGAGTTGTAAGAAGGGGATCCTTTTGGATATAGAAATTTTGTGGCTGATATTACATAGGTGCCCGAATATGCTCAGATCGTGCAGACATTGGGGGCATTCTAGATCGGGCTTAGATTTAAATTTCCTTTGATTTGGTTACTAGTAGAAGAATATCAGTTGGACTACAACCTATGTGATTATGAAGAAGAATCCTGGCCAAGACAGTTGATGGCCACTCAGGGGTACAGAGCTCTGGGTGAAGACATTGCTGATGATTACAATTTTACAGACTTGCATCGGGGGTATATCTGGAGAAGTCGAGGTTCTGCAAGGGGACATGCAGTTGCTTAAGTTGGGGGGAGATGTTGGGTGTGACTTTTATACCTATTTTCTGCACTTTCCTTCCCCAGTTTTGATCCTCTTATCCTCAAGTCCCATGAAGATTCACATGTTAATCACCCATTTTCTTTTTTATACAACCTATTCCACTACCATGTTATTTTGCCATCTTTTGTTGAATAATATGATACTATATTCCTTTTTGTGGCTAACTGGGGTGAGCATTGGAGTATTATTTTGGAAGATCTTCTCTTTTTCAGGTGTTGCTCGCAGGAACAAGGTTACAGAGTAAATATGCCACATTGATTAGTTTCATAGCAAGGTAGGGCAATTTGCTTTTGCACCCTCAACACTATTACAGGTTGTTATTACACATTGAATGATGTTATAGGATGTTATTACAACACGTGTTGATACAGACGACCGCAGTTACAGCAAGTATGTTGTCACCAGTAATTGTCATTACATCCTGAACCACTATTCGAACATAGGATGGTGTTGCACTGGAGCTGGAAAAGTTGTGGGTACTATGCCACACAACAGTCATCAGGTGTTAGGAATTAGCTATTTTATAAGCAACAAATCCAATTGGTTGCAATATTAACCAATGTATCTGAGAAGTATGTTTATTTAAAAATAGGTTGTAACTACTTCTATTTTATGATTAGCATGAGAATCATGAGATTCTCATGAGTGATCTATTCATAATTTCATGCATGTAATAATTATAAAAGAGACTTGATTTCCCATGTACAAGGACGACATATAGAAAAGAATTTTTACTCTTCTCTTATAACTCTCAATTATTTTTAATATTAAAATCACAACGGTGATGCTCTTACTGCTCTCCATCTGATTCGTTAACTAATATTGTGTTATTCTTGTGCCATTGCTAGGGAGGAAGGGCCCTCCTCTTTAGCAGGGACTGCAGTGGTAGAAGTGGTGTACATTATTGTTTCCTTTATTGTCATATGGTTTTTTGTTGTTGTTGTTGTTGTATAAATTGTGAAATATATTTGCTTTTGTTCCATATTATATAATGATGTTAGATTTATTTGATTAAATAGAATTATAGTGACTAGTTGGTGTAGTCATTAGTTTACTGTGTGGCGCATCCTTACTCTGGTAATTGTGAAGTGTGATTTCAATTATGTGGAGTTTTTTGTTTTCTACATGAGTGATTTAATTTTTTCAATTGATTCAACAAGATATTTTACTTTTCTTTCTATTTTTCATTCTTGGTTGTAGTGTATCAGCACAAATATTGCGAACTCCATTGAAACAACAAGACCTACCCTAGGTTGACAATTAAATGTTGCAGTCTCGGTGAATGAGGATTGGTTAAAACATCACTTCAATAGTTATTCATGAATAGTAGGTCAAACATGCTTTGTGAAGTCATGGTATGTAGTTTAGGTCATCATGGTGGTATTGGTATGTTATGATGCTAATGTGTTGAATGAGGTAAAGCAGGAGATGTAGATCATCAAAGTGAAGTTGCACCATTGGACCTCGAGGCAACAGAAAATCGTCATATAGGCATTGTATGTTTGGCATGTAGGTATGTAAGTTAATGATTTTCATATGCATTAGGTTTATGTACATGTTTTTGATTTTATGGTTACATACATGATAGATGATAGGTTATTAGTATAGTCAAATGCACATGTGTTGGATAGTCATGAATGACAGTAACCTGTGGTTGTATGCATTTCTATTTTTGTTTTATGTTAGATAACTTGATGATTATGTTATATGATATGTTGTTGATGAGTATGTTATAGGTTAACTTGTTGTTTCTATATGCAAGTTAACTTGACAATTAGGTTTTATTTTGTTGATGAGCATGATATATAGCTTATGTTGTTATGTGATATTAACTTGATGATTAGGATTATTACATTGAGATACTGATGTTGTAATTTGGATTGGTCATATGCGTGATGGTTATGTTCATTGCATTGATGATATTTATGTTTTATGTATTGTGCTAACCTAGTTTTACCTATGGAGATGGTTATGGTTGTGATATTAAGGTATCAGTTGACATATTTGTGATATGGTGTCATACTAATATGGTTTGATTGTACATATTTCATTGTTATGCATGAACAACCAATGCTTTTGAGCTTATGATGTGAATATGTTAGTTAGTTATTGTTATGGATATCATGATTTATGTTTAATTTGATATGTTGTGAAGTTGTATTGTGCTAACCGAGCTTTATTGTGTAAACAAGATAGCCTCCCCTGATATACATTAAGATATGAGTTTTCTTAAGTGTCGTATATTTGGTGCTTGGTTGTTTGATTATGACGTCTATTTGGTGTTTGAGTGTTTGGTGCCTAGTTTATTTATTTAACATGGTATGTTTGCAAGTTGGTTTAATGTTTGATGAGTTTCATAATATGAGTATGCATTTCGATGATATTTCTTTAAGATGGTTTTACTAACACATATGTGTTGAGGCAGTTGATCTATACTTTAGTGTAGTAGGTGAGAGTTGTAGCATTATGCCTAATGAATATGAGTTGAGTATGGATTATGACATGATTGTTTGTAAAATTTGATTTCGAATTGATAGATATGATAGTCTTGATATTTGGGACATGTGGTTGACATGTGTGAGAAGTTGCAAGAAACATGCTTCGTATTAGTGTGACGAGGTAATAATTGATGTGTTTATATAATTAACAGTTCAGTGACATGAAATTATATAGTAAGACTCAGTTGCAACAGGGTAAAGGTAGAAAGAAAGGATCGAGGTAATAATTCCTTTGGCTATGTTTGGAAACCTAATTCCAAACGAATGAGTGCTTCGTGTACAGGAAGTCTTCTTAACCTTGATTTTTCCTAATATTATGTGGATATGTTATATATTCATGAACATGCACTTGACAAGTATATTAGCTAGTCTTTAGTTACAAGTGGATCTAAAAAATAATTCAAGTCCCTTGAGAGATGGCGTGGATGTGTTCAGTTACAAGAAATGTGCTTCACATAACAAAGTAAGGTAACCAGTGTATTGTTACATTTTTTATATACTGACTACTATGTGTTAATGGATGATTCAGGGATTTTCATGGCAAGAGAGGTTTCCATGAAGCCATGAAGAAGGCTCTGGTTGAGTTTCCTTGGGAACCATGGGGATTGAGTCATGGTGTATATTGCGAGTCTTGTGCTTTTGGTTTGTTATGAATTGAACTTGATTGTGGTTTTTTTTATGTTTGGTGCAAGGCCTTGACACTTTGTTGTGGTGTAATATTGTTATTGACTTTCGTGGCTTTCTTGTTATTGTTGTTTCTGTTCTTTCCTTTTATCTTTTGAGTATGGGGATTTGGTTGGGAAAGATGAAACATTGATGGAGCTTGGGGAGAGTTTTGTGGCACTCAACGGGTAATTTAAGACATGGATGAAGCTCAGTGCATGAGTGAGCACATCTGAAGTTAAGAATATGATAGTTAGTTTGATTGGTTTGGTCCATTGTGGCAAATATATGATGACAAAACAATCATGAGAAAGTTAATCCGAAAAAGGTAAAGTAAATGGACCTGAGGTGTCATTTGCCTTGGCTATGTTGGGACTGTTGTTCTCAATATTGCACATGTGTTACATGAATAAAGGAAGTTCTGTTAAGCTAGACCTTATGCTATCTGGTAATTATGTTATGATCGTAATTATGGTAATGTTTATATATGAATACATGTGTGTATGTATGTATGTCATCTCTGAAAGGGTTGTCATGGATCATGGTGGTTTAATTCTAATATTTATATGTATATATGCATATCGTTGTCTAACAGGATCATCATTGTTTTATGATAATGATTATATATGTATGTATATATGTATCCATGCCATTGTTTGACAGGATTATCAGGAATCATTCTTATCGAGGATTGATTTCTTATGTAGGTTAATGGCATGAAGAGATTTTTGGTTCATGAGAAATCATGTGGGAAGAGTCGTCATGAAAAATATACGAGGTTAGTATCATGTGGATATGAATTGATATTGTATACCTGTATTATGCCTATGTCTATGTTATGGATAGGTTATATTGAGGGATACAACACAAAATGAGAGCAGTGTGGTCTATGACATGTTGTGCCAAGCATGGATAAGACATTAGAAGCAAGGTTGCTTGGTAAAGAGTCAGTGTGGTTTTGGATGTGTTGTACGACTGTTGTGAATATATCATACATGTTGTACTCGTTGCACCTTTGATGTTGTGTGCATGCGGTGTGGTGTATATTTAGTGTGTGTACATTTTCATTATGTAACATTATGTACATGATGTAGTAAAGATAATGTTGTATGAATGTTACATATTCAGTGGTGGGCATAGATGGTTCTATATACATGTTGGATATGTAGTATTGTGTACATATTGTACTGTGTGCATGATGGATATGAGGTGTTGTGTACATATGGTATTGTGCATATGTTGGATATGCAATGCTATGTATAGATGATGTTATGTACGTGTTGGAAATGTAGTGTTATGTACAATTGGTGCTGCGTGCATGTTGTACAAATGATGTTATGTGAATACGGTGTGGTGTGCATGTGGTTCTTTGTACATGTTGTACAAGTAGTACTATGTCTAGGTGGTGTTGTGTACATGCCTTGCATGTGGAATTGTGTACATGTGGTGTCGCATACATGTCATGAGTGTTGTACTTTGTACATGTGGTATTGTGTACACATGGTACAGCGGGGCAGTGTACATATGGTGTTCTATACACGTTGTGTAGGTGGTGTTGTCTACATGTCATGTTGTGCACACGTTGTGCAGGTGCTGCTTCGTACATGTGGGACTAGTGTATGTGTGGGATTACGTGCATGTTTTCTATGTTGTGCTGTGGGCATGCAGTACTATGTATGTGCATTGTGTAGTCATGGCATTGTGACATATTCATGCATTGTGTTGCACTCTAGACACATATTTGTGTTATGTTGTACATTAGGTGTAGGTGCACATATTATGTTGTACATCAGGTATAGGTGTATGAGTTGTGTTGTATACCGTGTATGTGTATGAATTTTGTGGTGTTGCATGTTGTGTGCAGATGAATGTCTTATGATGTACATTGTTCACGTATATGTATGGACATTGGGTGTAGGTGTATGTGTTGTATGTCAGGTATAGGTTCTTGTGTTGCATGGTGTTGTATGCCATGTGTGGTTGTATGTGTGTGATGAACACTATGTGTATGTGTACATGGTGGAGGAGAAGGAAATGGGTGCTTGTCTAGTGTGGTAACCGATCTAGTGTGCGTACGAAATAAGAAGAATGGCGGATGTAAGAACGGATTAAAGGATAAGTATCGATATATTATTTCAATTTCAATATGAATGTGATTTATGATTCCGGTATGTGATGATTACATGTGATCTATGATTTTGGTTGATGATGGTTACATGTGATTTATGATTTTGATCTATGATGATTCTGTTTTGAGCTCAACTGATGTGATTTTTTTATACATGATGCTAGTTTGACTTGTCATGAGAGGAAGTAAACAACACTGAAAGTGTACCTTATTGACGAGCTACCAATGAGGTATGGTTTGAACTTATTTCAATTTATTTTTAATCTAATATAATTTATGTGCTTGGTACAAGAAGTAAGGAAATTTCTAGTTGGGTGGTTAAAATCAAGTTCAAGAATTAGTAGCAATAGTGAAAAGAATTGGAATATGCAACAGTATGTTGGTAAAGCACTTCAGGAACAGGGCCATTGTGGAACACTAGTTCCCACTTGTGTCCATTGATTTTCATGATCATGCTATGACCAATATGATGCCTTTGAGGTAGGTACATGCCTTGGTTTTTATATCTTCTAATTACAGGAAGCCTTGCAAAGGGATGGAATACCCTGGATGAGGGTATCAACAAAACTTGGAAGGTGGGTGACTACACGGAAGGGTTGATTGGATTGCCTGAGGAATTGTGTAGAAGACAAGGGAAGAACATGGATGGATTTGTTTTGGTCATGATCATCTCGAGATGGAATCAAATGCACATTGGGAGTGCGCCATGGAACAATGAGTCGGTAACTATTCACTGACAAGATAAGTGGCATAGGATTGTAGTGCTAGAAATTGGATGCATCCTTGACTGTGGTAGTAGACTCTAGATTTCCTGGGAAGGAGGTGAATCCTGGTACTACTTTGAGAGTGGAGGTGTGAGCCTTTGGATTCCCTTTTTTATTTATACAGGCATCATATTCTCTTATTTGTTGGTTTAGCAGATGTGTATATATGTTTATGTGATTATTATAAATACCATAATGAGTTGTGTTATAAAGCTCCAGTAAATGGTATGTTTGTCATGTTTTAATAGATGTTCATTATAAATATTGCAATGATCTATGTTACAAAGCTCCATGGGAATTATGTTTTGTTTTTAGTGGTCATGTTGGTTATAGGTGTCATTGAACACCGAGGATGGTGTTCCCCCAAGGGGGAGGGTTCTGTAACAACCCCGGTGAAAATTCCATATAAAAAATATATAAATACCACGGATGATGGGACATGTATTCCAATGTGAATGGTTGGCATGACATCTGAGTGGGTGTTCATCTAGCAGTTTATGGCTAAGGAAATTGGCAAAGGAAATGGCTAAGGCATTAAAGAGGAAAAAAGGTTTTTTGGGAACTTTATTTATGAAAATAATGGAAATTAGGAGAAAAGGAAGGTGAAAGGTCACAGGTTGTATGTGAGGAGGCAGTTGAAGGAAAATAATGAAAAACAAAGAGAATAGAAGGCTCATTAATAAAATGGCTTCTGAGGATCAGTGGGCAGGGTTTGGTCAGTGTAACCTTTTGTTAGTTCAGCTTTAGAGCTCTTTCATTATTCTCTCTCTCTCTCTCATACTCTTGGACACTTAGAATTTTCTTGGAGCACTTTAGAATTGGAGCAAGAAAGGCAAAGAAGGCAAGAAGAAGCAAAGATCAAGTAGGGAAAGGTAGGATCAAGTAGTCATAAAAGGCTTCGTTACAAGTATCGAATTGCATGTGTATTTTCCTTGATATATTTGGCATGCATGTGTTTATTTTCTACCATGGCATGGGTTTTTCTAGGTGTGACATTATTTTCAGCCTAGCCTTGCCATTTACTGATAGCTTTGATGAGATGGGTTCTCTCACTTTTATGTCAGATGGCTAGATTGGAGTCAAAGATGAGTGGGGTGGATCTTTGAATTGAAAAACACATGGTGTAGTGGTCCCTAACTCGGAATGAGGATGCATGGAGCCACTGGCATAATAACCCTTGAACAAAATTATGGGTTGCGAAAAAGCAAGATTGTGAGCCTCGGTGGGCCTAGGAATCCTTTCCAGTGAATGGAAAAATATACGGTAAAGACAAGAGGTGGATTTTCTCTCTGTTGGGCCTAGTTATTCTGGGATGGAATGCACGATAAAGCCTGGAGAGTATATCTCTATGTAGGGCCTAGTTGTACCTGTATCAGATTGTGTATGCATGGCAAAGCCTGAGAGGCTAGGGTGCACTCAAATTTCTCATAGTATAGGCGGTGAACTCTAGTGGCATCGATGTTGATTGGTTTTTTTAATGTGTTCTATGAGTCCCACATTCATGCTTGGAATATGGCATAGGGGTGATTGGCTGAAGAAGGGCTTGGTAAATCAATCTATGGTCAATTGGAAAATGGTAATATGATCTCCGATTGGTTTTGGTTAAGGTATTGTTGAGTTTATTTCTTTTTTCTTAATTCTTTCCTTGTACTATTATTGATTTCAAGCTTTCATTTCATTTTGGGTAGTGGCCTCGACTCTGGGCCTAAAAAAGTGGCCTAAATCCCAGGGTCACTAGCAAAAAACTGGCATGTTTGGTCCACAGTGACTGGCATGTAATACTATGAGAGTGACTTTAGGTGTCTGGTCGCTCTCTTTCCCATAGCATGAGAGTGAATGGCCTTAGAGGTCCAGAACAATAGTGGGACCATGGACATACTATTTGAGTGGCTAACTTGTCTT
Organism: Pinus tabuliformis; assembly: GCA_031772625.1. Classification (NCBI taxonomy): domain Eukaryota; kingdom Viridiplantae; phylum Streptophyta; class Pinopsida; order Pinales; family Pinaceae; genus Pinus; species Pinus tabuliformis. The sequence continues at coordinate 1,012,442,400 of CM062813.1, read as the reverse complement.
TTGAGGGTTCTATTGCTGATGTTGGTTGACTGTGTATGATGTTCTGTCGATTCCACTTCCTTAAGGTCACTTAGGAGGTCGAATCTGACCATAATGGCCTCTCGTCTAATGTTTACCCTGGTTGGCATAATTACTTTGGTGGATGTGAGAGGAGGGTGTTACAGAGTGGTATCAGAGCATGGTTCAACTCTTGGACTCGATTCACGAAATGTATTTATCATGAGTACATGACTGGTTGCATTTGGATATATGTCTTTTATATGTTGATTTTATGTCACCTACTTACATACTTCTATGTTAGGTTATCTTCTTGAATGTCTAGATTACATGTATTAGTCTTGTAGGTTGATTACAAGAATTGATCACTTATGTTGAACTACATGCATCTATGCATATGTGTGGTTGGTTTGGCATTGCTTATGGACACTGTTGGTTGCGTGTGGTAATGTGTATAATGCAGTAATGGTTGTTGTCATGCATGAGGTCAAGGTTTGTGTAGTTGATATGGTCATGCATTAATGACTAGACTCTAGCTAGAATGATGCGTGTTTGGTTCGGTACTCATGTGTTATATGTCTATATGCAGTTGTTACGAATGTATGGTCTTGGTTATAGTTATGCATGAATAGTAGGTCAAACATGCTTTATGAAGTCATGGTATGCAGTTTAGGTCATCATGGTGCTATTGGTATGTTATGATGCTAATGTGTTGAATGAGGTAAAGCAAGAGATGCATATCATCAAATTGAATTTACACCATTGGACATCGAGGCAAGAGAAGATCATCATACAAGTATTGCATATATGGCATGCAGGTGTGTAAGTTAAGGATTGTCATATTATGCATCAGATTTATGTACATGTTCTTTATGTTATGGTTACATACATGATATATGATAGTTTATTGGTGTAGTTGCATGCACGTGTCGGATAGTCATGAATGATAGTAACATGTGGTTGTATGCATTGCTATTTTTGTTTTATGTTAGATAACTTGATGATTATTCTATATGATATGGTGTTTATGCGCATCATATATAACTTATTGTTATTATGTGCTATTAACTGGATGATTAGGGTTATTTCATTGAGATCTTGATGTTGTAATTTGGATTGGTCATATACGTGAAGGTTATGTTCATTGTATTGAAGATCTTGATATTATATTTCTTGTGTTAACCTGGTTTGAACTATGAAAATGGTTAAGGTTGCAATATTAAGGTATGAGTTGATATATTTGTGATATGGTGTCGTACTAATCTAGATCGATTGTTGATTCGAATTTAAATAGGAACACAACAAATTACAACTATAACCATAAATATAGAAATGCAATAAAAATAACACTTCCTTTCATTACTATCAAATAATGAGATATGCTTACAAACATAATGGAAATGGGACTAGCTCAGGCGATGGTAGCTTATCTTTGAGAGGAGATGTGGCAGCTACATGCCTATGAATAGTGTTACAATGAGGGTGAAAGGACTATTTATTATTGAAAAACAATGGAAAACCCTAAAAATCCAAAACCCTAACCCTAGGAGATGAAGTGACAAAACTGTGGGCCCCGTTTGGGTAAATTAGTACATCAACTTCCTAGGGTTGTAAATTTGGCATACGATCTCTGTTGGGCTATAATAATACCTCATTTAGAAGAAATCAAAGAGAAGGCCAAAGAAAAACCAGAAAGCCAATTTGGGATGTTTTTGTGTGGTCACCAATATCCACCTGGATCATTCCTACCCGCTCAGGAAGAAATGGTCCCCATTTCATTGAGTGCCTCCATGAGATGGGGAAACTTCTAACAAACCTAGTCCTTTGTGAGATGTTTTGCAATCTATGATGTGTCCAGTAATGGTGGGAAGCATGGTCGAGGGTGGTCCACATTGGACACTCAATGCAAGATAAGGAATGGAGGAATGTTGCACTGCAAAGAATTGTTTCCCACATCCTTGGTAATGGTGTAAGGACCATATCGGAGTGGTTTGAGTTTCTGATGGGCTCTTGTATGGCATTATTTATGCAAATGTAACTAGAATTTATCACCCACATGAAACTTGTGTGGCACTCGATGTTGATAATGTCACTGCTTGTACTTGCGACTTTCAATAATGGAGTGGTGATATATCGGCCCGTGCATATATGGACAGTGCAACAGTACTCTGTTAGGACTCCATATTGTCCCTTTTTGTCTACACATTTTGTTATCTTCCATCCTCTTTCAAACTATAATTAAGGCCCATGTTATTACTTTGATCTATTTTCCAAGGTATATAACATGTCTTCTGATTACTATATGTTTGATTTATTTTACATGTAATTTTAAATTTCCTTCATGGTTAATCGTTGATCGGATAGTTGCTGAAACAGTTTTGAAGACTGCAGATATTATTGCAGACTACGTTGCTGAAACAGTTTTGATTATGTTGCTGACACAGTTAAGAATACTGCGCAAATCAAGTTGCTGAAACAATTGTGATTTGAATTTTTAGATCTAGCAGCAACAGAAGAAGATCATCGAAGGAGCTCTTACATGTGCCATAACAACTGTATTCCAAAGTCAGGCATTGTCATAACCATTGTAACAATATTTTGTTAATGGAAGACTCGGTTATCCTATTTTAGCATTGCAGGTCAAAATAGGATTGACAATGTAATTAATTGCAATTGATGTATCCTCTTTAAAAAGAGGAGACATCAACATTAGAAGGATATAGAGATATCACGGGAAGGTCTAGCTAGGAGCAAGGAACTTTAATCTTTTGTAATATGATACTTTGACAGATGAATAAAAGACTATTCTGAGAATTTTCTGTTAAGTTCCATTGCTCGGGGAATCTTGTGAGAAGGACAGGGCCCACCTTCATCACAAGATTCACCCCTTAAATTTTGTAGTTTGTTAAGTATTATTTTTACATTCATGTCTTGTTAAATTCCTATTTCCTGAATTTACATATGCGTTATTGAAACTTTGTATTTGCTGTTGAAACTCTGTTTTTGCTTAGTTATTGCATTGTTTCCATAATTTCGTTCATTGGTAATCAATGATTATTTTGATTGTTTTCCTAGAGTGAGTTTGTGAAGCATAGTAACAGGTGCTAAAGATTCCTTCTTGGGGGATAGGGTCTTGTTCTCCATTAGAGCACAGCCAATCTTTTCCTTTGCAGATTGATTTCCTTTCTAGATTGTTCTTTTTAACTGTGATCTAGGATTCCCTTGATCATTATCTACAATAGAGAGATTGCTTTTGCTGTAACTCAAAGTAGAACTTTAGCTGTTTAAATCAAGGTGTGATTAGAATAAATTATATTGCAACTTTTTACTGCTTTTGGAATTGAGCATATATAGTGTGTAATTTCCTTTGAAATAAACAAACTTCCCTGGGTTGATAATTTATGTAGCACTGGTTGTTTAGATTAAAAATCAATTAAAGTGACCAACATTTTGGCACCGTTACTAGGGAAAGCAATTGTTGATTTCAAAAGAATTAATGTTTTTCTTTTAGATATGCAGAATGCATGAGAGGACGCAAGAAAAATAACCATATAGGTGGCAAGGGCAAAGGAGGAGGAAGAAAGACCTTTATTGACGATATCATATCAAAGGCTGAAACTTCTCAGAGGTTGAGCTCTTGGAAGCCCAAGCCTCAAATCTCCCTCTAGACAAACTACGAAAGAGAGGAAGTTGTGGGCCTGAAAAATTTGAGGAAACAGCAGAAGAAATTGAAGAACTAGTAGAGGATTTTAAGGAACCGATTAAAGACATTGAGGAGACAATTGAAGACATTGAGGAACCAATTGAAGACATTGAGAAACCAATTAAAGATGTTGAGGAGCCAACAGAAAACATTGAAGACAAAGCAAGTGAAGCAGGAGAACAACCAATGGAAGAGAATAATGAAGGATTCTATGGTGGAAGACATGTAGAACCTGAAGGAAGAGGTGAGAATTCTCTCTCTACCTTGGGATTTCCTATTGGTGATTTTCCCAGAGGAGCAACTCCTATGAAGAATATCCCACTTTTGGCCTTACCTAACTTCCATGGGTTATCTTCTGAAGATCCCGATGAGTTTCTTTTTGAGTTTGATATATTATGCAGAAGCTATGATTATGTTACTAATGCTACAAAATTGAAGATTTTTCCAGCAACACTAAAAGGAAATGCATTAAGGTGGTTCATGAGTCTAGAAGGCCATGTAATCACAACATGGGAATAGATGAAACAAAAGTTTCTGCTCAAATATCAGGACTACTGTCGAGCGAGAGAAAAGAGGGAAGAATTATTTAAGATGGTGCAAAAGGAGGATGAGAATCTGGAGGACTTTGTGGAAAGGTTGCAATATAACTTGCAAAGATCCAATCACCCTGATGTAAGTAAAGATATTCTTAAAAAAATATTATTGAAAGGGGTGAGGGATAATTGTCTAGACATGTTAAACATGCTTGGTAAAGGGGACATATCTAAGGAATCATATGATGAAATTGTTAACCTCTGCAAAAGATGTTCAAGACGAGCTGTAAGGAATAGATCAAACAACATGGATAATACATCTTCAAGAGTTCAGAAATTAGCGAGTGGAGGAGCAAAAAGAGCTGAAATAGGTAATTTACTTGAGGAATTTAAAACTGAAATGTTAAGTTCTTTTGCTTCACAGATTGACACCCTGTAGGCTAAGAAGAAGCAAGTAGAAGTAGAAGCTACTTTGGCCATCTTTTGTTCTAAATGCAGAGAAAAACATCCACTAAGGGAATGCCTACTGGAAAAAGTGACAATTTGTACCATTTGTGAGAGGGATCATGAAACAAAACAATGCTCTTCTTTACCAGGAATAAAAGCACCATTGCAACCAACTAAAGAAGACGCTAAAGTAGTTTATCTGTTGACACAGAGAAGGCAATGACAACCATGAGGACAAGGTATGAACTCTAATATGCCATTTTCTAATCGTTGGAACAATTACCCTTCTTTTAATCAACCAAATTACCCTCCCTTTAACCAGATGCAATACCCACCCTTCAATCAAATGAGTTACCCACCCATGCAACAACCAAACCCTCCCTTTGTAGATCCAACAATGTGGACTTCTTGGCCCCCACAACAAAAATCTTATTTTAATTAATGGAATCCAAACTAGAGGGGTCAGCAACTCCCATTTCCAAACCAATTTCCTTAGGTTTAGCAACCACTCCTACCATCAGGCGCTCCACCTAACAATCAAAAAATGAGACCCCAAGTATAGGTACAATCGAAACCTAACCCCAATAATAAAGCCATACAAGTTATTGATATTTAGAACTAGCCTATGCAGTGGAATGATATCCACTTACGATCTAGGAAAATAGTTGAACCTATTATTGATGACATTACCTCTTCTGATTCTGATAAAGAAGAGACTGAGAAAAATAATTCTCGTAAGGAGGAACAACCACCCTCCAACAAGGGGGTTGAAATAGAAGAGCCACCATTCCCTGAGCGTTTAGCTTTAACTAAAATGCCTGAGCCACCTGCTTTTAACCTTCTGGGGGAATTACAAAATGTTTATGTTAAAATTCCTCTTTTACATGCATTAAGAGATGTACCAATCTATGCCAAAACTATGAGAGATATTTCTATCAAGAGACCTGGTAGGAAAGCTAAAGATCCCCTTACAGTTCATGTTATGGGTGATCTATCAACCTTAATGACTGGAAAAGCTCCCCTGTTAAATATGGTGACCTCGGACATCCTACTATTACAGTTCCGATTGGAAAACTATCATCTCACGAGTTATAGTAGGTTTAGGTGTTGCTATAAATATTATGACTCTAGAAACTTCACAACTGTTAGAGCTGAAGAATGTGATTAGAGAGACACCAACCATTCTAGAATTAGCTGACCATTCTACAATCAAACCGGAAGGAGTCGTCGAGGACCTAATCATTTCAGTTGAGTCCTAGAATTATCTAGCTAACTTTGTGGTATTACATACTAAAACAAAGTTGGGAGGACACCCTCCAATTCTGGGAAGGCCTTGGTTAGCCGCAGTCGATGCCTTTATCAGTTGTAGATCTGGTTTAATGGCAATTTCTAATGGGTGTGAAACCAAGCAGCTTACCCTCTACCCTCGTGCCACACCTATGATTAATAATGATAATTATGTATGGTTGGACTATGATGATGATGCTACTCAACCTATTTTGACTAACGAACTAGCTTTAAGTCTTAAAGATACCACTGAGGATGAAGTAATTAATAATTTTATTTGTGAACCTTCCTCGGTCACTGCTGAAACACACAACCAGTTGACTGCAATCTTGAAATCTGATACCCAGGAAAAGCTTAAATCAGAAGATCTACCTCAAACGTCAACCACCATCTCCTCTAAAGGCATAACAGTAGAAATCGAACCTCGAAAAACATTGAATATAAACCCCAATTTAACAGATGCTGAAACAAAACAATTAATGAAGCTACTTCGTGAAAATGAGGCATTTACATGGGATTATATAGACATGAAGGGAATCTCTCCTAAATTATGTACTCATCACATCTATATCAAGGAAGGGTACCGACCAATCTATCAACCCCAACGACGACTGAATCCGAATTTAAGGGAAATTGTCCAAGAAGAACTTCAGAAATTACTTAATGTAGGGTTTATATATCCCATATCTGACATTGATTGGGTTTCTCCATTGGTTATAGTACCTAAGAAAAATGGCAAATGGAGAGCATGTGTAGATTATATAGCCTTAAACAAAGCAACTCAAAAGAATCACTTTCCTTTGCCATTCATTGATCAGGTGTTAGATAGTTTGTCAAGAAAGAAATTCTTCTCCTTTTTAGATCGTTTTAGTGGGTATAATCAAATTAAAATTGCACCCCAAGACCAAGATACAACCACTTTTACTAGTCCCTAGGGAACTTTTGCCTATAGAGTTCTCCCATTTGGACTATGTAATGCTCCAAAACATTTCCAAAGAGTAGTGATAGGAATATTTTCTGATATGATTAATGACTCCATGGAGATATTTATGGATGATTTCACCCTTATGGTGTGTCTTTTAAAGATGCATTGCAAAACCTTCAAAAGGTACTTAAACGTTGTGTACAAGCTCACCTTTTCTGAAGCACTGAAAAATGTCATATGATATTGAATGAAGGAATTGTACTTGGACATTCTATTTCATTTCAAGGAATTTAGGTAGATCCATCCAAAATATAGGTAATTTAGAATCTTCCTATTCCTAGAACACAAACTTATGTAAGAAGCTTTTTAGGACATGCAGGATACTATATAAGATTTATTAAAAAAAAATCTAAAATAACTTCTCCTTTGTTTGTGTTACTTATGAAAAATGTTGAATTTCAGTCTTCTAATCTTTGCCAGAAAGCATTTGATGAACTCAAGCATCAACTATCTACAACTCCTATTTTAAGGGGACCTGATTGGGCACTTCCCTTTCATATGCCCTCTGATGCTTCTGATATTGCAATTGGAGCTATCTTGGGACAAGAAGAAAATCATCTTCCTTATGCTATCTATTTTATTAGTAAGAATATGACTCCTACTGAGCTTAATTACATAGTTAATGAAAAGGAATTCTTAGCAGTTATTTACGCAATTAACAAGTCTCAACATTACATTACCGGTTACTCTACTTTTGTCCATATCGACCACTCGGCTATTAAGTATTTAATGAAAAAATCTGTCATAAATTCCCGAGTTACCAGGTGGTTACTATTATTACAAGAATTTGATATTACAATTGTAGATTGACCAGGTAAAGAAAATGTAGTTGCTGATTTCCTTTCTCAGTTAAAAGCTGATGATAATATTCCAGTAGATGATTACTTTCCTGATGAGTATTTATTTGGATTATCTGCTCACTCACCTTGGTATCCATACATTTCCAACTATTTGGTTGTAGGGAAGTTACCATCACACCTATCACATTGAGAGAAAATAAATATCATTTAACAAAGTGCTCGGTATAGCTGGATAAGTGGGTGTCTTTTCTACACAAGACTTGATCATGAAAGCCGGAGATGCACTAGAGAAGATGAGATTTATGATATATTGAAAGCTTGTCATGATGGCCCTTGTGGAGGGAATTTTTCTAATAAGAGAATGACACATAAAATTCTCAGGATGGGCTATTATTGGCCCTCACTTTTCAAGGATGCAAATACATATGTTCGGGCCTACGAAAACTGTCAGAGAATGGGTAAACTGAATCATAGAGATGAAATGCCATTGAATCCCCAGGTAATACTTGAACCCTTTGAAATATGGGCTCTAGATTTTGTAGGGCCCATTAATCCTCCATCCAATCAAAGAGTTTACATATTAGTTTGTACAGATTATATGACCAAATGGGTGGAGCCTAAAGCACTCATTAGAGCTAATGAAGAATTTGTTTTAGCTTTTCTATTTGAATAAATCTTTGTTAAATTTGAAGTACCTAGAGAGCTAGTTACAGATGGAGGACCTCCTTCTAATTCTCACGGTTTTAAATCCACCCTTCAAAAATATCTTATTCATCATTAGTGACTACACCATACCACCCCCAAGCTAATGGGCAGGTGGAGAGTACAAAGAAAGTTATAGAAGCCATTCTAACAAAAATAGTGAAGGAGAATAGGAAGGATTGGTCTCAAAGGCTCCCTGAAGCACTATGGGCTTACAGAACTACCTGGAGGAATACTACAAGATTTTCTCCCTATGAATTGGTTTATGGTAAAAGTGTTGTTTTTCCTATGGAATTTGAAATCAAAACTTTAAGAACTGATTTAACTGTTAACCTTGATTTGACTAATGCACAAACAACAAGGTCACAACAACTTCAAGATTTGGATGAAAAGAGGTTAGATGCCATTCATCAAGCAACTATGATCCAACAACAGAGAACAAGGTGGCATGACAAAACCATCAAGCATAAGCAGTTCCAAAAAAGTGATTGGGTTTTATCGTATGATTCTCGGTTTGAAAATTTTCAAGGGAATCTACGTACAAGATGGTTGGGACCTTATGAAATAGATACTATTTTTCCCAATGGAACAATAAGGCTCCCAAAAATTGATGATTCTAGGACATCGTTATTGGTAAATGGTCATCGGCTTCGTCTGTATCAACGACCCATTTCCAAAGAGGACTTTAAGGCCACTTGCATGGCAGATTCACATTATCTTTTCTTGGGGGAGCCTACTGCCCCTCATTGCCATTAATTTCTACATTATATTTTTAAGTATTAGATTAGATTTCTTAACTAATAATCCCTGTCAAGGGCTGGCATGTTACAATTGACTTTTTGCAGATTCCAGATTTAGGAAAGGCTTATTGAAAAGGATGATCCTACTATAAGCAGATCCAAGCATCATTTTGGAACTCTGTCATCTCATTTCAATCCATCCATAATTCATTTCCCCATCCTCCAGTAACGTTTCCATCATTTCTCATGCCCCCATCATCTTTCAGCAAAATTTTTCTCATCAAGAAAAATAATATCTTTCAACAACATTTCCCTATTTTTCCCATCCCTGCAATAGTATTCTTCAGCAACATTTCCTTTATCTTCCCCATTGTTGAAACATCGTTCTTCATCCATTTCCTGTTGCTGAAACACCATCTTTTACTCATGTTCTGTTGCTGAAACACGATTCTTGACTCATCTTTCCTGTTGTTGAAACATTGTTTCAAAGAACATAATCACACAACATTTGTTGACACCTAATCTTCATGATTGGGGAATTTGTAAAATAAATAAATCAGGAATGTGAACGGTCATCGGAAGATGAACTGAACAATCACTCCTAATGTATAAAACAATAACATACCTATGGAATAAACACCAATCTGTTTTTCTGCCCTTGGAGAGTTACTTCCTGGCCTGACATGGTATCAGAGCCAGCTCCTTTCTTTAGCTCTTGTGCCTTGTAACTCCCTTGTTTGATTGAATACCTACGTTCTGCTCCATATTTCATTACCTGCGCCCTGCTCCATATAGTACGCTGCCCATATATTCGTTGGTATCAGTTGACTGACATTTTCTCTCAATAAACCGCCCTCCAACCGTTATGCTTGGTAAATATTGCTACCTGGTCTCCCTTCATACACTGCTGCTCTTTCCACGCTGATCACCAAACCAAAAAAAAACCTATGCTGCTACTCTTCCCATAACTGTCACCACACTGTTGTATCAACGCTCCATTGCCAGACCTGTTGCACACCAGCCGGCCTCCCTTTCAGATGTTGTCGGCTTTAGCTAGCGTGCCCACAGAGATTTGCACCCATTCAGACACATTATGATGAGAAGACACATGGAAACCTGCATGATGGTGGTTTTGCCTTCAATGGCTGAATTGAATTGACAGAGATTATTCAATAAGTTTGATTCATCCAAATCAGTGAGTATTGAGATATAGGCGAAGGGAAGGTTGTCGCTCTTGGTGTCCACACTCAATCTTTGTATGAAATCCTTGAAGACTCGTGCTTTTCACAGAGCAGGTTCATGGAACCAGTGCGTATCATGATCACATGAATATAAAGGCCGAGACTGGTTTGTACCTTCGCATATTGTGGGAATGCCATTGTTGTGTGGCTAAATGAGATAAGGCACATCCAAAGAGGCCGAGCTCCCGAAGGAAGAAGCACTTCCACTACACAATATTAAGAGATCACGCACCGCTGCTCCTCAGAGAAATCATCACGCCTGCGTGCTTCATTGTTTGGTAATGTAATATGTAATATTTTGTAATGGGCGTATATTACATGTGAAATGTAATGGTCATATATTACATTTAAAGGGTTGAAGTAATATGTAAAGCGTTGAAGTAATATGTAATATTTTGTAATGGACATATATTACATTTAAAAGGATGAAGTGATATGTAATACGTAATATTTGAAATGATGGATGCTTTTTATATCAAACATTGGAGGGATTTGAAGAAAATAAATTTGGAGAAAATATGTTGCATAAAGTTGTAGCTTGAAGTATTGACGTACATATTGGTATATGAGAAAGAGATTTGAAATCTTTTGAGAATGCCCTTTTGAGTACAATTTCACTGTATATCAGCAAACGTATTTTTGCTATCAGCAGAAGGTTTTTTTTTTACAGAATGCATTCAATCATCTCTATGGTAGGAATAGTTCTCACTAGCAAGGAGAAATATCCTGAATGGTCCCGGATGATAAAACACACCCTCATCTTCAATGAGTTGTGGAAGGGAGTGTGTGTCGGAGAAGGAGACAATGACCCAGTACAGCCTACATCAGAAAAAGAGCTCGTCATTTGGGATAACAAGAACAACAAAGCATATGCATTAATCACAACATCTGTAAATGAAGAAGTAAGTCGCCATATTTCATCATATTCAACTGCCTTTGAAGCTTTACAAAAGCTCAAAGAATTCTATGACTCACATTCTGCACTTGAAGTTGTTCAGCTCATGATTAAGCTCTTCACTCTTGAACTGAAAAATAATGATCCTCGTGGTCTTGCATCTGAAGTAAAATCCATAATGCATGATATCAAATCCACTAAGGTTGAGCTGGATATCCCTCTTATTTCTTTTCTCAAGGCACTCTATCCTACCTACTCCAATTATCTTGAGTCTTTACAAGCAAATTGAAATATTAAAGATATAACCTTTGACTCTCTTGTGAAAAAGTTTGCTGAAAGAGAGAAAGCCTTTGGAATGAAGACAGTCCCTGAATCTTCTGAAGAGACTGTGTGTCTTGCTCATAAAGAAAAGCATCCTGCTCAAGATTCTACAAGAGGAAGAGGTGGTCGAAGAGGAAGAGGAAGATACTTCAGAGGCAGGGGGGCAGACATTCTCAAGGAGAAAAAGCAGATCTGCATTGCATTCATTGCAAACGAAATGGATCACATGATGCTTCTACATGCAAGCTACCATGGGACAAAATTGAGTAGAAAAGAAACCAGCAGAAAGGTAAAACTGATGATACAGACAAAGGTAAAACACCTGAATCCGCTCACTATATTGAGGCACAATGTAACATTGGAGTAAATAAAGATTTGTTTAATGCTTCACTTGCTTCTTCGAAAAATGATTGGTTGCTTGATTCAGGAGCAACCTATCATATGACTCATAGGAAAGATTTTTTTGAAGATTTCACTGACAATGTTGATGGAGCAGTATACTTTGTAGATGAATCAAAAATCAAGCCACCAGGGCTTGGCACAATCAGGCTTAAACTGCCTAGTCTTTCAAACTTTCTTCTGGATCATGTTCTATATCTCCCACAACTCAAGAGAAACTTGCTGTCCTTGGTCCACATCTGCTAGCAAGGTCACTCCTTTCATATCTTTGATGGCAAGTTTGAGGTAATAAAAGCATCTGACCACTCACTTGTCATGAGGGAAAGACTTCTCAAACTACAAGGAACCTCTGCTCATGCACAACATTTCTCATATATTTCTCATCATGAATAAGGTACACCTCCATCAAGTTTATTATGGCATGCTAGATTTGGACATTTAAACTATGACAGTCTCCGCTTATTGAAGAAAAATGGTGTTGTTGGTTTGCCTACAATTCCTAGGAAACATAAGCAATGTGATGCCTGAATTCTAGGAAAGCATAGCAAACCGTCTTTTCATGATTCACATTCAAGAGCACATAGGAAGCTTGAAATCATTCATTCAGATTTATGTGGTCCAATGCCTGTTCCTTCTGCAAATGGAAATAAATATATCATGACATTTATTGATGATTACACCAGAATGTGTTGGGTTTATTTATTGAAGAACAAATCTGATGCTTTTCAAACATTCAACAATTTTCATAAATGGATTGAAAATGATGCACAATCTCATATTGGGTCTATTCGCACTGATAATGGAAAATAATATACATCAAATGAATTTGAAAACTATCTTCGCCAACATGTGATCAAACATCAAACAACTGTGCCTTATAATCCCCAACAAAATGGTGTAGCTGAAAGAATGAAGAGAACAATCTTGAATATGGTACGATCCATGCTTTTCTTAAAAAATGTAAAGATAATGCTTTGGGCTGATGCTGTTCTATGTGCTGCATATATAAAGAATAGATGTCCATCTAATGCTATAAGAAACAAGACTCCTTATGAATTGTGGTATGGAGATGTTCCTTCGGTAAAACATCTTAGGATCTTTGGTTCCACCGGTTATGCTTTGATACCAAAGGTACATAGAAACAAACTTGGTGCTAGAAGTCGTAAGTGTATCTTCCTGGGGTATTCGAACACCTCCAAAGCATACCGTCTCTATGATGAAGTAAATAAAAAGTTTGTTTTATCTAGAGATGTAATTTTTCTTGAATCATCCAAATCTGACAATGTTGTTGAGCGACAACTTGATCGCTTGGATAGATTCGCAAAAACGAAATCATTTCAAGAATTTGATAATGAGATTCCACATCTTGAAGGGGGGATTCCTATACTGGATCAACATGTGGAATCTTCTTTTGAAGAACAATCTCCCCTGCATGAAACTCCAACAACGGATGATGCTTTAAGTGATGTAATTGATAGAATTGGGAGACTCAATCTTGATTCAGTCCCAACTCAATCAACAGAGTAGCCTGAACCATCTCAGAAAGGTTCCCAAAAGTGGCCGACAAAGACACTTGAAAGTGTTCACCCTGATGAAATTGGAAAAACAGGAACCATAAATTCAAACTGACAAAATGGAGGTGATGTAGATGACTCTAATTCACCTGTTGATATGGATGTTACTTATGATTGTGAATTGAACTTGTCTACAGATTTTGAACCAACTTCCTTCAAAGAAGCTGCTTCTCATGATGAATGGAAAGAATCGATGAAAAAGGAGTATGATGCCCTCATAAAGAATGGAACTTGGAAGTTGGTTGATCCTCCATTTGGAACGAAACCAATTGGCTGCAAGTGGGTCTACAAGAACAAATACAAAGTTGATGGCTCACTTGACAAGCACAAAGATAGGCTTGTGGAAAAAGGCTTTGCAAAGAAGGAAGGGGTTGATTATGAGGAAAATTTTGTCCCCACAGCAAAATGGGCCACCATCCGGACACTCTTTGTACTAGCTGCTTAGAACGGTTGGAAAGTCCATCAAATGGATGTAAAAACTGCATTCTTGAATGGAGATATAAAAGAGAATGTTTTTATGTCCCAGCCTGAAGGATTTGCTATGAAAGGACATGAACATAAAGTATGCAAGCTTGTGAAGTCCTTGTATGGCCTCAAACAAGCACCGCGAGCCTGGTATGAAAAACTAATTGAGCATCTTCTGAAACTCAACTTCAATCATTTTGATCTTGATGATGCAACTTTATTTGTCAAGAAAGTTGGCAAAACAGTTGTGTATCTTTTGGTATATGTAGATGATCTTTTAATGACAGGGAACAATGAAAGCTACATTTCATCCATAAAGAAGGAATTAGGGAAAAGTTTTGAAATGACTGATTTGGGCTATGTTCGTTACTATATTGGCATTGAAGTAAGCCAACATCCAAAATCCATATTTCTTTCTCAAAAGAAATACATTGGAGATTTTTTAAACAGATTTGGCATGATAGAGTGCAATCCTCTTTCTATTCCAGTGGAAGAAAACTTAAAGCTCACATCTATTTAAGGAAAGGAATTTGAGGATGCAACAAAGTATAGACATCTTGTAGGAAGTCTCATCTACCTCACTAATACCAGACCAGACATTTCATTTACTATTGGAATCCTCTCCAGGTTCATGCAAAAGCCTTGTGAGGGACATTGGTCTGCTGCAAAAGGAGTTCTAAGGTACTTGAAGGGAACTTAAGACCTTGGAATCAAGTATACACAGGTGGATGACTTCAGCTTGATTGGATACTCTGATTCAGACTTCGATGGAGACAAAGAAACTGGGGTATCTACTTCAGGATATGCTATGAGTCTTGGATTAGGAGCTGTCTCCTGGGGATCACGCAAAAAATCAGTTCCAGCAGATTCCACAATTGAAGCAGAATACGTGGTAGCAGCTGAAGCAACGAAAGAAATTGTGTGGCTCAGGAAAATTCTTGAAGATTTGCAGGTAAAACAAGTACAATCAACTCCACTCATGATTGATAATACCTCTGCAATAAAGTTTGCCAAGAATCCAAAGTTCCATGATCGAACAAGGCATATCAATACTAAATATCATCTGATTTGACATCAAGTTGAGGCCAAAACAATACATCTCCATCATTGTTCCACAAATGAGCAAATTGCAGACATCTTCACCAAAGCACTTGGAAAGGAAAAGCTTGAACGATTCAGAATGATGCTTGGACTCACCAACATCCCTCCAGATTAAGGGGGGGAATGTTGACACCTAATCTTCATGATTGGGGAATTTATAAAATAAATAAATCAGGAATGTGAACAGTCATCGGAAGATGAACTGAACAATCACTCCTAATGTATAAAACAATAACATACCTATGGAATAAACACCAATCAGTTTTTCTGCCCTTGGAGAGTTACTGCCTGGCCTGACAACATTGTTCGTCATAAAAGTCACTTCTGATGCTAATTTCGTCCCTTCACTGCCTTCTCCTATAATTATACAGACCTATAACAAAATTATCCTCATAATTTCTTCCATGATTGTTGATGATCTATTGGCAACGAGTATTATGTTTTTTTCGAAATATGGACTAAAGGTAAACATGAGGTATGTAAATATTATGTGTGAATACGATTAAACTATAGTTAAATGAGAAGATTATGTCATAATTACAATGATCCCTGTACATTTAAAAGTCGTAATTTCAGCCGTATTTTGGGGGGGGGGATACCGAGATCATACACCATCATTTCACAGCAAGCCAATTACCGTCGTTGTTTTTACCCACGAATTACATCTCATCGCCTCACCTCAGCATTATAACTCCATGTCCCCATTTGCAAAAGTTACTTTGTCTGAAGAGCGGTGACTGGATTTTTGACTATGCATTTTACTGAAGCTGGTTAACTATGGGGGGACTTGCTATTCGACATGAGCCTCGCTCGATAGCTCTACTTGAATTACATCCAAAAGTATATTAGATTTTTCATCAGGCAGGCTAGGTAGATTATTTTCAGAGGCTTCAGGGATTCGATTCACAACAAGTCCTTGAATTTTCACGTAATTTATGTGATGGTTATTCTACGGTTCAAGGAGTTTGAATTTCGGTTACAGAGCATGACATAGTGCAGGTTTCAGGCTTGCTAGTCACTAGCATTCATTGGTTTAGCCATAAGCATATCATTCTGAATGCACAAATGGATTTTCTTCTGCTAGGAGAACAGGCCAAGGTACCCAATTTCACTCGTTACCACCTCCATGGCCGACGGTTGCTGAATTCGTCAAGCATTATCTCACTTGTGAAGGTCAATACCAGATAGTCTATCAGCATGAATTTGTCTTATTAAATCATTTGAGACATGGTAGACTATTGAATATTCATATTATTTACTTGGGTGTCTGAAGAATATGTCACTTTATTGTAGATAGGCAAAATACCCACTCCTTTCCCTCATCCATCACCTTCTTGTCCAGCTACTAATTTAGAAGGGCTTTTCTCAACAAGCTCTCCCTCCTAATAACCCACCCCTAGACCCTCAACAGGCTATTGAAAATCCTCAAGAAGTCCCTGAAAATCCCCATGAGTAGCAGCCTGATAGCATTCCTGATCCCCCAGAAATTCCACCAATAGAATCAACTAATCCAATTGGCCCTCCTACTGCATCAATTCCATCCCATAATTTAGTAGAATAATCCAATCCCACTATTCATATTCCTAGTGATGACTCTGAAGATAACCTTTCGCTCACTATGCTAAAAAGAAAAATACAGAGTAAGACCACTTTCCTACCAAAAAGGCAAAGTAGGTCCTCCACCAAAGAAGCTACCATTTCTGATAGCCCTCTCCCTCAGAAGAAATCTACACATAAAAGGAAAATTACTCCTCTTGCTGCCTTTTTACCCTAAAGACGAATGAGGGCATTAACTGAAGTAGCAACTGCTACCACCATCCTGAATTCCCCACCAATTTGTCTAAAACCCTATACCCCATCACAATCCCAAGACCTTGAAACCTTGTTTGTCTCACCGTCGGGCACTAAAACAAAAGAAACAGATGCCTAGGGTTTTATAACATCGTTTCTTTCTGAGCCAGTAGCTAAAACACAAGAACCAGCTACTCAACCAACAATTGCCACACAAGAACCAACTGTTGATTTACAAAATCCAGATGCCCAGGAAGTTGCACAACACGTAGCTATCACACAAGAACCGGTTGTTGATTCACAAAATCTAGATGCCCAGGATATTGCACAACAGGTAGTTGCCACATAAGATCCATCTACCTATCCAGCAGTTTCTCCACAAGAACCAGCTGTTGAGATACAAAACCTAGATGCCCTGGACATTGCATAGCAAGTAGCTGCTCCACAAAAACCAGCTACTCATCTAGTAGTTGCTCCACAAGAACCAACTATTGAGATACAAAACCTGGATGCTTTTAATGTTGTACATGACATAGCTGCCCACAAGAACCAACTGTTGATACACAAGATCTGGACACTCATAATGCTACCCATCTAGTAGCTGCCACACAAGAACTAGCTACTGAGACCATGACAAATACACAAAGCCTGGACACTCTGGCTTCCCTTTTGTAGGAAAATGAGTTTTTAAAGTCAAAAATTGAAGGTTATAAGCAGGAATTAGTAAAGGCAAGGGAATCCTATGACAAAGAGCTTAATTTATATACTCTAGCCCATGCAGCATCCACAACCGAGAAAAGTGCAGAGGCAGATCAGTACAAGGAATATATGTGCAGCCAATGTGGTAATATTTATCAACAAGCAGGGTATAAAGTAGTTGAAATCCCACTTCCTGGATCCTCCCTTGCACCCACCACTTCAAAAACCAGAAAGGAAGACCCTACTATTACACAAGAACTAGTAGGGCCTTCAGAAATTAAAAAGGAATACCCTACTGTTACACAAGAACTAGTAGGGCCTCTGAATATTAAAGAAGAATGCCCTACTACTACAAAAGAACTAGTAGGAACTTTGAAAACTTTTGAAAAGGAGGAAAAACCACAAATATCTCAACCTACTGTGCTAATTAAAGCTAAAGATCAGGTACCATGGCCTACAACAATAGTCTTTACTCAGACTGAATCTCGGCCTGCAAAAACTGTCTTTACTCAGACTCTAAGTACTGAACAACAAATCAATAGTTGGAAAAAATAATATGTTATGTCACAGGATAAGATTCTGCGGGAGCATAAAACAGTCTAGCAAAATCACATATATTCAAATTGGGAATCCTTAGAGCAAATAATCCAACAGTTTCGTGCACAGAAGAAAGAGAATAAACAACTAAATAATAAACTGTTTCTTATATTTGATCTTGTTCAGAAGTTATTAGTTGCTAGAAAACCATCATTGAACTACTTTCTTTTTCTTGCAGAATGCTTAGCATTCTTCCAGATAAAAGCAATCAAAAATGGGAAACCGCATGAAGTTTCTACACCTGTGCAATTTGTGGAAACTTTCACAGAAGCATCTATCACTGATCAACGTTTGGTTTGTGAATTGTATCTACATAATGAGGCTATCCTTGAAGATAGGAAAATAAATCTTAACACTTTGGTGGGTGATGTTTAGATTAGGGCATTTGTCTCTTTCCTAGCCGATCGGATCACATGGCAGACTGCCTTCCTTGCAGCAAAACACAATGAGGACAACAAACTCTTGTGGATTCGATCAGAACCATAAAATCCTACCATGTTCATCTAGGAGTATTCTCAATTCTTGAAAGAACCAGGAATGGCTGAGCATATAAGGCTGCTACAAGCAACATTGATACAGGATTGCCAACATTTTGTCAAGACTAAGCAAGTTGTTGCCTTGAAAGAAAACAACTTACTCTGGCAGCAATCCTCTAAAGAAAGGCATGTGTATAATCCTTTCGGCCCAACTAATATTGAAACAATAATCGCAAGGCTACCTGACTATATCAGATGTGTTCAACAATCTGCTAAAAAATGGATAGGCTATTATTTTCATTTTCCTCTTTTATGGATGTCAGCACAGGAATATAAGGCACATCATAGGTTAAGTAAGAAGGAAGAAGCAGCAGCATGGAAGAAGATACAAAAGGTCGATGGGTTCAGAGACTTAGCTGACAATACCTTCTACAGTTACTGCCTAAGTAATGTGCACTCCAAAGCCTAGTACCCCTAATCAGATTCAAAGTAAAAGTTGCATGAGGACATGCAACCCTTTCAGTTGGGGGGATGTTAGGACTCCATATGCTCCCTTTTCATCTACACATTTTTTTTTATCTTCCATCCTCTTTCAAACTATAATTAAAGCCCATGTTCTTACTTTGATCCATTTTTCAAGGTATATAACATCTCCTCTCATTACAATATGTTTGATTTATTTTACACATAATTTTACATTTCCTTCATGATTAATCGTTGATCGGATAGTTGCTGAAATAGTTTTGAAGACTACAGATATTATTGCAGACTGCGTTACTGAAACAACTTTGATTATGTTGCTGAAACAGTTAAGAAGAATGCGCAAATTGCGTTGTTGAAACAACTGTGATTTGCATTTTTAGATTTAGCAGCAACAGAATAAGATCATCGAAGGATCTGTTACATGGGCCATAACAACTGTATTCCAAAGTTAGGAATTTTCATAACCATTGTAACAATATTTTGTTAATGGAAGACTCAGTTATCGTATTTTAGCATTGCATCAAAATAGGATTGATAATGTAATTAATTGTAATTGATGTATCCTCTTTAAAAAGAGGAGACATCAACATTAGAAGGATATAGAGAGATCACTGGAAGGTCTAGTTGGGATGAAGGAACTTTAATCTTTTGTAATATGATACTTTGACAAATGAATAGAACATTGTTCTGAGCATTTTCTCTTAAGTTCCATTGCTTGGGGAATCTTGTGAGAAGGACAGGGCCCACCTTCATCACAAGATTCACCCCTTAAATTATGTAGTGTGTTAAGTATTATTTTTACATTCATGTCTTGTTAAATTCCTGTTTGCTAAATTTACTTATGCGTTATTGAAACTTTGCATTTGCTACTAAAACTCTGTTTCTGCTTGATTATTGCATTGCTTCCATAATTTCATTCATAGGTAATAAGTGATTATTTTGATTGGTTGCCTAGAGTGAGTTTGTGAAGCATAATAATCAGAAATAGGTGTTGAATATTCCTGCTTGGGGGATAGGGTCATGTTCTTTGTTAGAGCATAGCTAGTCTTTTCCTTTGCAGATTTATTTCCTTTCTAGATTGATCTTTTTAAATGTAATCCAGGATTCCCTTGATCATTGTCTACAATAGAGAGATTGATTTTGTTGTAAGTAAAAGTAGAACTTCAGTTGTTTAAAGCAAGGTGTGATTAGAATAAATTAAACTACAACTTTTTACTGCTTTTGGAATTAAGCATATATAGTGTGTAATTGCCTTTGAAATAAACAAAATTTCCTGGGTTGACAATTTATGTAGCACTGGTTGTTTATATTAGTAAGAAATTAATGTGACCAACATACCCCCGTGGGTGAGGAGAATATATCCCTGTATTCTTTCATGATTGTATCCACATGCTTCTGTTGCATGGAGGAACCCTTCTCGGGGGCCATGGATGTGGCTATGATCTTCCCCTTACTTTGACAGTGAACCAGAAAGAAAATAAGTTTCTTAGTCTCGGAGATGATCTTACTACATTTCTTGGTAGAGATCAAAGAGGTGGCAGTAGGTGGGGAAACCTTAGGTATCCTATATAGCGTATCACCCAAAGAAATAATCACAGAGCAAGGTCTAGGCTCATATACAACATGTCACTTTGACAAGTATGGTTTTCCTAATAATACATCACAAATGTTGAGAGGAGCAACATCACACAATACCTCATCTGTGAAGGGCTTGAGGATGTAGGGAAGAAAGCACTGCTAGCTGACTCGAAGATCTCATCCTTGGTGAAGCCACCCGATGATGTATGACTACAGGTATGGTAGGTTCAGTAGGCCTAGCCACTTCATGACCTCTGCTGAAATGAGGTTATTTTGGCTTCCATTGTCGACAAAGAAATGCAGTGGTGAACCCTTCACACACACTTCTGAGTGAACAAGACGCTCCCCTTCCTCTGGATTGTCAGGCTCATTCTTTTGGATCTTAGCGATGGAAACAGTGGAGTTGGGCTCTCCATTAATAATATGCTTCCCTTTGTCATTCCCTGTGTCAGAATCTAACTCAGGGATGGAACATGCATATGATTCTGAAGCCTTCAACTTGGCCACCAGAGACTTCTTGATTTGACACTTGTGTTGTGAGTGGGGATCTTATGGAACTCACACCACTTTCTTGTGCCCTTCCTTGACTTCGTGGTGGTGTTATTTTCTTGTAGCTTTGACGGGTTGTCTTGGGTCACCCCACCTTGGCTTTGTATTTTGTTCTTCGGATTCACAAATCTAATGTCTCGCTTCTTTTGTTTAAACTTCTGCTCAATCTTGACAGCATATCAGTACACCATGCCAAGCAAGGAGATGTCCAAGAAGTCCATCTCATCCTGGTTGTACCTATGTAGGAAGCCACAGTATTTGAGTAAAAAATGCAACTCTTAATCCTTGATACCCAACTTTGTGCAAAGGGTATGAAAAATATTGGTAAACTTTGGCATGTCTTGGTCCCTTCCCTGCCGCAACATGGTCCACTTTATGTATTTATCCTCATAGCCTCCTATAGGGTAGTACTGATCCTTGATGGCATCGTGGAATGAATTCCAAGTGGATGTGGCTAAAAATAATGAGGTCGTAACTTCATCCTTCTGCTCGCAGTAGGTTTCCCACTAGTCCTTAATATGGGTGGTGGCTTTGAGAAGTGAAAAAGTGATATTTTCCAGCTAGAAAAATAATGAATAGAAAAATATCCTTCTAGCAGATTTAACCATTTATATAAGGCACTCATATCTATCTGGCCCTCAAATATGGGAATGTCAACATTAACTTGTACCTTAAAGGGTGTGGTGCTTCCAGAGTAGCTGCTGCAAGTAGATGTGTCGCCCCTAGGTAGCCACTAAAGGATCTCGGAAAAATTGTCCATCATCGTGTTACTTTGTCGCTCGAGGGCTTCTTCGAGCAAGATTTTGATAGGATCTCCTACCCCCTGTCTTTCTTTTCGTCCTCCATGGGAGGCCATCGGGATTTGTGAGGTTGATCTTACAAAGGTTGAACCAGATCGAGCCCTAACTCCTTATATCTCAACCTCGTTAGGGAGAAGCAAAGAAAAACAGAGAAAGAGCAAACAGCTCTTATACCACTAATCTGAATTTAAACAAGAATGCAACAAATTACAGATATAACAATAAATATAGAGATGCAACAGAAATAACACTTCCTTCCATTAATATCAATTAATGAGATATGCTTACAAATAGAATGGAAATGAGACTAGCTTGGGTGATGGTAGATTATCTCTGAGAAGATATGTGGTAGCTACATGCCTATGAACTATGTTACAATGAGGCTCAAAGGCATATTTATTATTGAGAAACAATGGCAAACCCTAAACATCCAAAAACCTAACCCTAGGATATGAAGTGCCAAAACTATGGGCCCCGTTTGGGTAAATTGGTACCTCAACTTCCGACGCCGTAAATTGGCATATGATCTCCGTTTGGCTATCATAATACCTCATTTTGAAGATCTCAAAGAGAAGGTCAGAAGCAAACCAACGAGCTCTATTGGGAATTTTTTGGTCTCTCTGTTTTCCTTAAAAACATCGTTTAGGGCCTTAAAATGACTCCGGAAGTTCAAGACCAGAACTACCAAAAATAGTAAACTATTCTACAATTAAGGAAACCAAAAACCTAAAAGAGACACTGTTGGGGGTCCAAGTCGAATAGGTAGGTGGCCACCAATATCCACCTGGATCAATTGTACATATGTAATTGTTATCCATGAACGAAAAATGCTTATGAGCTTATGACATGAACATGTTAGTTAGTTACTCTTATGGATATTATGGTTTATGTTTGATTTGATATGTTGTGAAGTTGTATCATGCTAGACTATATTTATTGTGTAGACAAGATAGCCTCCCCTGATATACATTAAGGTATGAGTTTTCTTATGTCGTATATTTGGTGCTTGGTTGTTTGATTACAATGTCTATTTGGTGTTTGAGTGTTTGGTTCCTAGTTTATTTATTTAAGATGCTATGTTTGCAAGTTGATTTAATGTTTGATGAATTTCATAATATGAATAGGCATTATAATTATCTTCCTTTAAGATGGTTTTACAAACACATATGTGTTGATACAGTTGATATGTACTTGGGTGTAGGCGTTTCCAGGAATACTAGTGTCTTTTCGATCTACTAGTCCCACTAAGACGAGTAGCTATCATAGAAACAAACAATCAAAGAAATTTGCGATTTCCTTTATGTAAGATAGATAAGAGAGAAAAAAAGAGGACCAACCTGGATCTTCTGCTTGGCTCCTTGCTTGATTTCTCTCTCCCTTGATAGAGTTTGCAACTCCTCTCCTACATGTATCACTTTACAGAGTACATGTAGAGTCAAAGTAACAAAACACCATCAAAGCATATCGATATATAATATCATAAATAATGTAGAATCAGAAATACATTGACCATACAATTGCATTAACAAATAACAAGATTCACAAATACACGATTATATGGAGGAAAACTCAAAGAACTTTATTAATAGTAGAAGAGAGGATTACAACCCAGTTGTCTGATCTAGCATGATCCTCCCAGGATCAAAGCCCTCTTCACCTCATGAAAAGTAAGATCACCCAACAATACAATGTCTCTTCTCACAGATAAACCAACAATACTTCCTTACAAATTAGAAAATTCCAACCTTCAGATCTCTCAGATGAGGGATCCATTTATAGATGCCTTGCAAGGATGTGAGCCAGCTCTGGGTTTTTGGTTAGTGTTATTCCACTGATAGTTCTTGGTTCCACTTGGAAATTTCATTGATCTCTTACTCATTCCTAGGCAAATTCAGAGAAGAAAGTGTCATGGGAGAAGTTTCTAGAAGATTCCATGAGCTTCCACTTAGCAAATTGTCTCTGCCATTTGTCTATTCTCGCTCATCGCACCCTACAGAAGGCCTCTTCAGTATGCATCGCACCTGGCTAGTGTAGCAACTAGTATGCATCACACCTTGACCATGGAGCAATCAGTATGGTCCAGTTTTGGCCAATTCTGAGTGGTTTTTCAGGTGGCACTTATGGTAAATGATGTAATCAGTTGACCATGATCTTTTAGGGTATGAAACAACACTTTTAGGGGTTAAAGAGCCCCTGGTTTATCGACATATGTGATTGGGGTTGAAGTGCCCAAATATGTCTATAACAGTTGACCCCTAAAGCATGAGGTTGTAAATATTTCGATGGTGGGTGAAATGCTTTATCATGAGGATCCGAGGTATTCGAAATTGAAGGTGACTTGTATAAGATACAATACAATACATCATCATCATATTATTTTCATGATCTAGCTAAGGCGGGCATTCCCATGCTAATATTTATAAATTCATTTTCATGTATATAGGATAGATAGTCGTCTTCTATTGCAAACTGGGGATTCTTTATATGTAGAGTCATCATCCCTTAGCTTGGATGATCATCTCTGCAGTTTCTATTTATAATTGATGTCTCCATTTTCCTAAATATATCGCAGCCCAGATGGATGAAACGAGATTTGGGGTCTTCAAACTCATTGAATCTTCACCCGATGTACAAGTCGATCCATCTGAAAAGATGTTATGAAGTCGAACATGGAAAGACATCACCTGATTACTAACCAATAATGTAAGTTGTTAACAAGTGCGAGAGGAGTCATTGATAATGATAATGGCCCTCACGGTACTACAGTACAATTCACATGGTGTGAATATATGAGCTGATATCGAACACCATGCAAAATCTTTCGGTCGAAGGTCATTGATGTAAACCTGTCACCAGAAGTGAGAAACTTGCCATTGAGGCATGCAAGCTTCAAAGTACTGAAAGGGTTGTTTCTAAATCAACTTCTTGGATAATGAGCTGATGTAGACAAGAAGTGACCTGTCATTGGAGGGCCTTGATGTATCCCACATCTACGAAACAAAATGAAGAAAATGATTTTCTGGAGGTGAAAACAATCTGATGATACAAGGTTCAGGAATGGCAGTCATGAAAAATGAAGGGTGAAGGTATTGCAGCGGATGAGGCGTTAGCTAGATGCTGAATTCTCTGAATGACTTCTCTTGAAAATGTCGGTGACACTGAAATGGATTGATACCATTAACCCCAAAAGATGGATTGTACGGAGGACCAATGGTGATATGACTGGTGAATGGAATAACCCAACCCAACTCAATCATGGTGATGGAGTGAAAGTGTCATGTCCAAGAGCGACCTGCTACCAATAAAATTCTTCAAGTTTTCTTCCCTTTTCCCCAATCATTGTTGACCAGTACCTCTTTATTTTTTTCAAGCTTGATGAGGATAACATATGCTTTTTCTATAATTTTCCCTTTGGGCAAACCTGTCACTACGTTTTAGTGAGCCTAGCAACAGTGAAACTCGTTCTTGTTTCGATGGACAAGTTTTTCGCTATTGTTTTAATGAGTTTAACAAGAAAGATAACTCAATCCTTTTCATGTTTAGATATTTTTAAAAGGGACAAAAAGGAAACTCCAGTAGTCCTTTTTCGTATCGTAATCCCTTAAGTTCAAAAAAGTATAAAATAATGCGAAAGGGATGAATTTCTGATCGCTTTAGCAAGTTGATAAAGACAAGCACTCGATCTTTTTGTTTGATAATCCCTTAGGTCCAAAAAATTAAAATGTGCAGGAGGGATGGTGCTTCCCCTTACTTTAATGAGCCGGAAAGGCCAATAACTCAACAATGTTTTTATATTTAACGCATCTAAAAATAGTTTAAAAGAGACTCATTTTTTAGGAACAAGTGGTGTTTTGGGGTAGCAACTGTTTCCAAGTAAGCTTGGAACATCTCAAGACATGGTGATGTGAAGAGGGCGGCTAACAAGACCACTCGTTGCAGTTGTTCCTCAAAAGAATAAACAGTCAAGTGGAAGCATATGATCGGCCAAAAGAATGGAGGTGACGGTAGGAACACAACCAAGGTTCAAAAGGCTGATAGTAGGGCAATCACAAAGGCTATTTACCGAGTGTGGATTCATTTCTAATGAGCTTGAACCAGGAAAAACTATGCTCATAGGCGGGTTTATTTTTTAACGAGCTTCAACCTTGTGGAAAAAATGCTTATACCAGTTGTTTAAAGATGTCTCTTATTGGTAGGTTTATTTCTTAGTGAGCTTGAACTCTACGATAACATATGCTCATTGCCTTTTTATGTAGGCTAGAAATGACCAAACTAAAAAGCTAACTACATTAAAGCTAAGGAACTATTGAGGTTAGGTAGGATAGTTTTGTCTTTCGTCTAGACAAAACACTTCCTTTGCTTCATCTGCACGCTGCAGACAAAGGTGAATGGTGGATCAGACCAATCACCTAACCTAAGAAGTTGAACTAAAAAGCTAAAAAGCTAAAAAATGCTAAAAAGCTAAGAAATGAAGTCGGTCATTTTTTTTCTTGCATAAAAAATGTTTGCATGCCCCCAGGTATCACGAAAAGGAGAGTTTCCAGGTAACCATATGGAAGTCACTATGGTTAGGCAGGATTTTTTTTGTTAGCGGTTAGACAAAAACACTTCCTTGGCTTTGTGCATCGAAAATAGAGGAAGGTGAATGGTGCGAGCTTCCAATCACATAACCTGTCGGGAAACCTACCTTTTTCAGTTGGGTTTGCCTGCTGACGCAGACCAAGGTGCATGCCCCCTAAGCTTTGTTACATTCACCAGACTACTCATGGTAATTAGGTGGATGAAATGAAGGTTGAAGAGACATTCTAAATGCAAAGAGACCATTTAGGGATGATGTTTGACTTGTAGCTATGTTTGAACCGGGAAATGAAATTTGGTCGATAAGTTGTACTAGTTTGCCTTCATGCGGAAAACACATCACTCGAAAGAGTGTGGAAACAATAGCTTCCATGCTATATATATAGTCACGTCCAAGAAGCATATTGTAATCTAATGGTCCTTGGACTACCATCGTGTTTAAGTGAATAGTTTTCCTTTTCAAAGTTATTGTCAACTTCGGAAGGATCCCTAACGGTGGACTGGTTCCTTTGTTAAAGCCTGAAAAATGATGTGTGATGGGCACAAGCGATGGTAAACCAAGTGCTTTCCAAGTAGTTGAGGGAAGGATACTCACTGAAGCCCATTCATCTATGATAGTGCCAGACATGATCATTTTGTAAACTTGCACTATGATCCGGAATGGTACATTAGATGGAAGGCAGGGTCTTGCTAGTTGATTCCAATAAGAGGAAACAACTAGACTACTCAGAGGAGGTACCAGATAAACAGTTGGATGAACCTCATGGACTAGGGGGCTTTCCTCCTGTTGTAAAGGAATGGGTCGATTACCCCCAAGTTCATCAAACTTTGTATTGACAAAAAGAATTTGAACGGTGCCATTCTCATTCTCTTTAGAAATTGTATCATCTGAAGGTGGACCTTTTGAAGGCAATACTGGGTCGACTGCCATCTTGACTTGTTGACTTTGGTCTGATATGGACTCAGAAGGTTCACTTTCAACGATAGGCATTTCGACCAACAATTGAGTTATGCTAGTCGAGTTTTCAACTAGTGATGGACTTGGTGAGAGTTTCTTGTATTCAGGTGGAAGTCGTTGTAGTGAAGTAGGATGGTTATCCAAGACACTTTTGGCTTCGTCCAAAAGGGAACAACGGTGAGGAGCATGATTACCTTCACATAACCTACATGGAAATCTGACTTTTCCTTTTTGTCCACTAACTTCATTTTCACTATTTGATGGTGTGTTGTCAACCTAATTACTAGAGGTTGATGACACCGAATGGTGTGAACGAGGAGACCATTCTCTCAAGATCTGTGGAATGCAAGGACAATCTAGATGAAGGTGGTCTCCCTTGCAAATTATGCATGGAGATCTGTGCTTGGAAAGTTCGGTGTGCATATTTTCACCGGATGACGCATGGTTGCCCCATTTCTTAACTGACTTCTTCTTCTTCTTTTCCTTCCCTTTCTTCTTCTTCTCAACTACTTTGTTTTTAGTATCACTAGTTTCACCAAGAGAAGAGGAAGAAGGGGAGGGAGAAACAAGCAAAGTAGAAGGTGAATGGACAACTTCAGTATCATCTGGTGCTAATTTGATTGCTGAGGAATCACAGTGTTTTGAACAATAGAGGTCAAGAATAGCCATACTGGCAGGCCAATTGTGATTCCTGGAAGGGACAATGTAGCCATATATGTAGCACCAATATCTCCCCAAGAAGAGAAAGGACTAGGATTCCCCCCAAGAGGGATTCCTTGATTGGTGGACTCCATTATCTCAACTGAAGATCAACGAAGGAACGAGAATGTTATTCCGATTTAATGAGCCTAAAGTGACAAGTTCTCAAATGGACCTTTTCTTTTAAGGAGTCGAAAAGGAATGAAAGTGACTACTCTGGAAATCTAGCAGAGGGATTACCAAACCAATCACAAAACTGCAAAATACACCTTGGTGATAAATGAAAGAGAAATTACCAAGGACTTATGTGCGACAGTCAATCTTCCCGAATGCTGTGTTTAGTGCATTGCGATCGATAGGGCGGCAGACATAGCTTCCTATGGATAAAGGATATCAACCTATTGTGGTCTCCCAATATATACTCGACAGTACAGGGAGCATAATTCCATACTAGCACTTGTCGTATCAAAGAGGAGCAATCACCCAACCTTCGATGAAAATGATAGTTACCAGGTTTTACGACGCCGGAACACGTCTCTAGCCTAGAATTCTAGATGTGTTGCGTTAGGTTCCAGAGTATTTTTATGTTCATTGAGACTTATTTTAGAGTTGATATTGTTTAGAAGTTTGTCTTTCAAGGTTCACCACATGATGTAGATGCAAAATTCCTAAATATGCAATCTCAAATGATAAAAAATCATTTATTTTCTTTTAGCAATGAAAATCATAGCTACTAAGGAAAGAAGATTATGATTCTTTCAACAGAGAGAAAAGAGCACACACTAAATGCACTTTTCCTAAATCATTTTCTGCATATAGTCTAAATGCAAATAGAAATGCATGTATTTGTTTTTCATTTCCTTAATGTGAGAATTCCAAAAAGGAAAACTTTGTATAGATCTGAAATATTTTCTTTAAAGCGACATTTCGACAATTTCTTTTCAAAATGAAAGCAAGACTAGACGACACTTTTTGATTTCGAATAGAAAACTACTTTCAACACTTCAAATATTAACAATTCAAATTAAATACAGTGACAAAAATACAATCGACAATCTAAAGGAGGAAGATTTTACGACACTCTTCTCTTTGATTCAAAATGACAGTTACGACACTTTTTTCATCAAAACAACAGTTCAATTAAGCTACTTTTTTTTGAAGAAAGACTGTAAATGATGGACAAACACATAAGAACATTTACTAATCCTTAATCAATGGAGGCTGAAATATGTAAAGGAAGGTGGTTGCAGTAATGTGATACTGATCATAAGCAGCAACACAATCAAACATAGTTGAAAACAAGGACATAAACCAAATTTAAAAGAGAGAAATGAGATCACTCAGTCATTGCGCTTGCGCTTCTCAGAAATAGGGATGCATCTCACCTGCTACACATGGGAGGTGCGATGCATACTAGTTTCCAGTTACAGAGAGTGCGATGGGCCAGGGAGCGAAACTGAGTTGGGTTTCTTGTCAAATTTGCAGCTGAGTTCAAGGATTTAGGCTGAGCTATTATGAACAGTAAAGAACAAAGTACAGGGGTATGATCTTAGGAGGTTATTGAGCTACCACAAGGGTGCTTAGAATGCTTGTAAGCAGATGTTGAGTTGATAAAGCAACCCGAAGATTGATTGAAGCAACATTCATCTACTTCGCAATTGCATAGCAAAGGCGGTTTGAAGGCTATCTGGCTAACTTCAAGCTCCATCTATAGTTTATAAAGAAAACAACAATAACAAACAAACAAACTATTCGCTCCTCAGCAGAGTCACCATTTTGTTTCTAGGAAAACTAGTGTCTTTTTTATCTGCTCATCCCACTAAGACAAGTAGCTATCTTAGAAACAAACAATCAAAGCAATTTGCGATTTCCTTTATGTAATATAGATAAGAGAGAAGCAAAGACAACAAACCTGGATCTTTTGCTTGGCTCCTTGCCTGATTTCTCTCTCCCTTGATAGAGTTTGCAACTCCTCTCCTACTTGTCCCGCTTTAGAGAGTACCTATAGAGTCAAAGTAACAAAACACCATCAAAGCATCTCGATCTATAATATCATAAACAATGTAGAATCAAAATTACATTGACCATACAATTGCATTCACAAATAACAAGATTCAGAAATACACGATTATATGGAGGAAAGCTCAAAGAACTTTATTAATAGTAGAAGAGAGGATTACAACCCAAATGTCTAATCCAACATCATCCTCCCAGCATCAAAGCCCTCTTCAGATCATGAAAAGAAAGAACACCCAACAATACAATGTCTCTTCTCACAGTAACGAACAACACTTCCCTACAAATTACAAAATTCCAACCTTCAGATCTCTCAGATGAGGGATCCATTTATAGATGTCTTGCAAGGGTGTGAGTCAGCTCTGGGTTTTTGATTAGTGTCATTCCACTGATAGTTCTTGGTTCCACTTGGAGATTTCATTGATCTCTTACTCATTCCTAGGAAAATTCAAAGAAGCAAGTGCCATGGGAGAAGTTTCTAGAAGATTCCATGAGCTTCCACTTAGCAAAATATCTCTACCATTTGTCTATTCTCGCTCATCGCACCCTATAGAAGGCCTCTTTAGTATGCATCACACCTGGCTAGTGTAGCAGCTAGTATGCATCGCACCTTGACCATGGAGCAGTCAGTATGGTCTAGTTTTGGCCAATTCTGAGTGGTTTTTTAGGTGGAACTTCTGGGAAATGATGTAATCATTTGACCATGATCCTTTAGGGTATGAAACAACACTTTTAGGCGTTAAAGAGACCCTAGTTTGTTTACATATGTGACTGGGGTTGAAGTGCCCAAATATGTCTATAACAGTAGGTGGTGACACTTGTAGCATTATGTCTAATGAGTATCTGTTGACTATGGATTATGACATGATTGTTTGTAAAAGTTGATTTCAATTTGATAGATATGTCTATCTTGATATTTTGAACATGTGGTTGACATGTGTGAGAAGTTGCAAGAAACATGCTTGGTATTAGCGTGATGAGGTAATAATTCATGCTTTTATATAACTAACAGTTGGGTGACATGACAGTATATAGAAAGACTCAGTTGCAGCAGGGTAAAGGTAAAAGGAAGGGACTAGGTAATAATTCCTTTGGCTATGTTTAGAAACCCTAATTCCGAACGAATGAGTGCTTTGCATACAGGAAGTCTTGTTAACCTTGATTTTGTCTGACACTATGTGGATATGTGCTATATTCACGAACATGTATTTGATAGGTATATTAGCTAGTCATTAGTTACATGTGGATCTATCAAATAATTGGAGTCCCTTGAGAGATAGTGTCGATGTGTTGAGTTAGAAGGAATGTGCTTGGCACAACACGATAAGGTAACCAATATTGTTATGCTTATTTATGCACTGAAAATTATGTGTTAATGTTAGTATGATGCAGGGAGTTGCATGGCAAGAGAGATTGCCATGAAACCATGAAGAAGGCTCTTGTTGAGTTTCCTTGGGAGCCATGGTGATTGACTCATGGTGTCTCTTGTCAGTCTTGGGCTTTTGGTATTTTATGAATTGAGCTTGATGTGGTTTTGTTTATGTTTGGTGAAAGGCCTTCCCACTTTGTTGTGGTGTGATATTGTTATTAACTTTTGTTGTTTTCTTCTTCTTCTTGTTTCCATTCTTTCCTTTTATGTTTTGAGTCCGGGGAATTGGTTGGGAAACAGAAAAATTTCATGGAGCTTGAGGAGAGCTGTGTGGTACTCAACAAGTAATGTAAGACACATATGAAGCGTGGTGCATGAGTTAGCACATTCGAAGGTAAGACTATAACAATCAGTTGGACTAGTTGGGTCCATTTTGGTAAATGGACGATGACATAACAATGATCGGAAAGGTAATCAATAAAAGGTTAAGTAAATGAACTTGAGGTGTTGCATTCCTTGGCAATGTTGGGATTGTTGTTCTCAATAAAGCAAATTCTCTTAAAATAGAGTTTATACTATTTGGTAATTATGTTATGATGATGATTATGCCAATTTTTATATATGAATACATGTAGGTATGTATGTATGTACTTTCTAACAGGGCTATCATGGATCATGGTGGTTTAATTCTAATGCTTATATGTATATATGCATATCGTTGTCTAGCAGGATCATGACTATTTTATGCTAATGATTATATATGTATGTGTATATGTCTCCATGTCACTATTTGAGAATATTATCAGGAATCATTCTTGTGTAAGAATGATTTTTTATGCAAGTGAAGGGCATGAACAGATTCCTTGTTCATGAGAAATCAAGTGGGAAGAGTAGTCACAGAAAATATATGAGGTAGTATCATTTGGATATGGATTGATATTGCATACTTGTATTCTACCTATGTCTATGTTATGGATAGGTTACACTGAGGGATACAATAGCTAAATGAAATCAGTGTTATTTATGGGATTTTGTGACAATCATGTGCTGGGTTGTGTTATATTATTTCCACAAGTAGCGGCGTAGTTAACCAGGGGGGTTAGAGGGGGGGCAGAACCCCCTCTTTGTTGCGCAGATTACGTAGAAGGGGGGTCATAGGGGGGGTAGAAACCACCCTTGTCTGAGGGGTTTAAGGGGGGCGGGTATCTCCCCTCTACGGGGTCCGAGGTAGCGCCCTAGGAAAATTTATTTTGGACCATATATGACGTTGGGTGGACCTACTTATGGATTTGTGCATGGTTTTCCAACATGGTTTTGGACGCGATGGTTTTCGGTCCATGGTATTGGATACTTCAACACTTATAAATATGTATTGTAACATTGAAAGGAGTATAATGAAAAATAAAGCTGGTAGTCCCTGTTTTGGGATCCAGGGGAAAATATCTGTGTATATGTGTTTTACGTGTTGTACTCTCACATTGTTTATTTTCTATGTTGTATAGTTCGTATGCATGTAATTTATGTATGGGGTTAAAATCTACATTTCGTATTGGAGCTATTTTGGCTTCAAGGGGATGCCTTTGTTGCTGAGGGGTTTCGATCGGGCCTTTGGTAGACCCTGCTCAGTGGGAGATTTGTGGGATCGATTCTAGTGCTGAAAGAAGATGGCAAGGAGTGGAAAGATAGAGATCGAGAAATTTAATGGTCGGAGTTTTGAGTTGTGGAAACTCAAGATGGAGGATCTATTGGTGGATAAAGATCAATGGATCACAGTAGATCTGGCTACTAAACCAACGGGAGTGTCTAATGAAGAATGGAAGAATTTGGATCAGAAGCCAAAGAGCACAATACGATTGTGTGTCTTAGATTCAGTATTGCTGAATGTATCAAGGGAAAGTATGACTAAGGATTTGTGGGACAAGCTAGGGACTTTGTACCAATCTAAGTCTCTGGTGAATAAATTGTTCCTACAGAAAAAGCTATATAACCTGAGGATAAAAGATGGAGACTTGGTGATAGAGCATCTGAACACATTTAATACTATGGTAAGTCAATTAGTATATGTTGATATTAAAATTTCAGATGAAGATAAATGCATCAGTTTGTTATGTTCTCTACAAGATTCGTGGGATAGTCTTGTTATTGCAATAGGTAGCAATGCAATTGCCTTGCAGTTTGATGAAATAGTCTCATCCTTACTGACAGAGGAGATGAGATGGAAAAATATGGAGAGCCAGAATGGTGATGCCTTGTCCATATGAGGATGGTCCTAGAACAGAAACAAAATAGGTCATCGAGTGGGAGATCTAAATCTCTAGGAAAACCTGTAAAATTGGTTTGCTGGAAATGCGGAAAGGAAGGGCACTACAAAAGGGACTGTAAATCTAGAGGTCCTGAAAAAGGAAAGGGATATGATGATGCTCCTTCTATAGAGGCAAAAACCACCTCAGATGAAGGCGAGGATGTGTACTTGGCTTCTTTAAGTACACATGTATATCATGAGGCATGGTTGATTGACTTAGGTGCATCCTTTTACTTCACTCCCCATAAAGAGTGGTTCTGTGGGTATGAGAAATATGATGGTGGTGATGTCTTCTTAGGGGGTGATAGGAAGGCTAGAATCATTAGTCACAAAAAAGTAAAGTTGAAGTTGCAAAGTTGAAGGGTTAGGACACTTTTGGGTGTTCTGCATATTCTTGCATTGGCCAGAAATATGATTTCTATAAGCAAGCTGGATGATGTAGGTGTAAAAACAGTTACTGAGAAGGATTCCTGCAACATGGTTCAAGGAGCACTGGTATTGATGCAGGGAGTTCGAATTGGAACTCTATACAAGATACAAGGTAGGACTGTTGTTGATGGCTGCAATAGTTTTGCGGTTCCTGAAAGTGGAGCAGAAAATCTAGTGGTCTCTCGAGAGAAGACCATGTTGTGGCATCAAATGCTTGGACATGTTGGAGAGAAGGGCCTTTGAATACTTCATGGTAAAGGTATGGTATGACTAATATCTCTCTCGACTTTTAGTTTTGTGAAAATTGTGTATATGGGAAGCAGAATTGGGTGAGTTTCCCCTATGGTGGTAAGAGGGCGAAACATATATTAGAGCTTGTGCACAGTGATGTGTTTGGACTTGTGAAGGTTCCATCACTCGGTAAGTCTATGTACTATGTATCATTTATAGATGACTTCTAAAGGAATACATGGATATATTTCCTTAAGAAGAAATCTGAAGTCTTTGACAAGTTTAAAGAATTTAAGGCTCTGGTTAAAAACTAGACAGAGAAGAAGATAAAGGTGTTGAGGTTAGATAACGGTGGAGATTTTTGCAGCAAGGAATTTGAAGAATACTATAAGAAGTGTGGTATAGCACGGCAGAAGACTACTCCATACACACCGGAGCAAAATGGACTTGTAGAAAGAATGAAGAAGACATCGATGGAAAGGGCAAGAAGCATGCTCAGTGGTGCCGAGTTAGGACAGGAATTCTAGGCAGAGGAGGTGGAGACAATATGTTACCTAGTCAACAAATCACCTTCATCAGCATTGGAGGATAAGACTCCACAAGAGGTATGGATTGGTAAGAAACCCTCTCTTTCACATCTGAGGGTATTTGGATGTGATGCACATATACATGTTCCAAAGGAGAAAAGAACCAAGTTGGATAATAAATCTAAAAATTGCATCTTTATTGGGTATAAGGATAGTTTAAAGGTTATAAGCTTTGGAACCCATTAACAAGGAAGGTTGTGTACAACCGAGATGTGGTGTTCAGAGAGGTGAAATTTGTTATTAAACATGAAGTCCAACCAAAGGAAGCTGAGAAGATAGAGTTTGAGCTTAAGGAGGAAGAATCAGACTCTACAAAAGAGGAGGAATCAAAAGATGAAGATCCACAAACTCCAGGTGTGAGAAGATCAGTTCGAGAGAGAAGGAAGCCAGAAAGGCATAGGCCATCTACTTTATGTTCAAATTTCTTTATCTATTATTGATGATGATCCCAGAAATGTGAAGGAAGAAATAGATTCAGAGGATGGAAAACTCTGGAAAGAGGCCATGGTTGATGAAATGGCATCTTTGCACAAAAATGAGGCATGGTATCTAGTGGAGTTGTCGACTGGAACAAAACCCATTGGCAAAAAATGGGTGTTCAAGAAGAAGACAAATGCATAAGGAAAGGTGGAGAAATACAGAGCTTGGTTGGTAGCAAAAGGTTATTCCCAAGTGCTCGGAATTGATTTTGGTGATATTATTTCTCCTGTTGCCAAGGTAGCTTCTATTAGATTACTTTATCTTTTTCTGCTGGTTTTGATTTTGAGGTAGAAAAAATGAACATGAAGACAACATTTCTTCACAGGGATTTGGAAGAGGAGATCTACATGAAGCAACTTGAAGGCTTTGCGGTGAAGGGTAAGAAAGAATTGGTATTTAAGTTAAAGAAGTCTCTGTATGGGTTAAAACAGTCACCAAGGATGTGGTATCAGAAATTTGATACATTTATACTGGGACTTGGCTTAACTAGAAGCGAAGCAAATCACTGTGTGTATTTTAAATTAATTGGTGACCATGTTATTTAACTGGTCTTGTATGTGGATGATATGTTGCTGGTTGGAAATGACAAAGAAATTATCCAAGATTTGAAGACCCAATTTTCGTCCAAATTCTACATGAAATATCTTGGTGCTTCAAACTATATTTTGGGCATGGAAATTAAAATCCATCAAGCAAAGAGGAAGCTATGGTTAAACAAAACAAAGTATGTTGAGACAATATTGCAGAGGTTTAATATGCAAGATAATAAATTGGTGAAGGTTCCTATTCCTGTAGGTGTAAAGTTATCTGCCGAACAGTGTCCCAAGACACAAGAAGAGGAAGGGGACATGTCCTATGTTCCATATGCAAGTGCAGTCGGTAGTCTGATGTATGTTATGGTCTATACTAGACCAGAAATTGCACATGGAGTGGGAGTATTGAGTAGGTTTATGTCAGAACAAGGGAAGGATCACTACACAACAATGAAGCGAGTTTTCAGGTATCTGTGTGCCACTAGTGATTATGGTTTCTGCTACCATCGAAGATCAGGACTAGACAGTGTTGGATATTCATGGCTTTGTTGATGTAGACTGGGTTGGAGATTTGGATCAGAGAATATCTACAACTGGGTATGTGTTTAACCTATTTGGAAGTGCAGTCAGTTGGATGCGTAAGAAATAATATGTAGTGGCACTATCAAGTACAGAGGTAGAATACATGGCAGCCACTCATGCAAGCAAGAAAGCAGTTTGGTTGCAGAGATTGTGTTCAAGTATGGGGTTAGTATAGGGAGATATAAGGAGAGACTGTGACAACCAAAGTGCAATTTTATTGGCAAAGAACCCTACTTACCATTCAAGGACAAAGCACATCAATGTTCAGTATCACTTTGTGAGGGATATGAAAGAAGACAAAAAGGTGTTGCTGGTAAAGGTGGACACTTTGAAGAATACTGCAGATGCATTGACAAAATTTGTGACCTTTGATAAGTTCTCTTGGTGTATAGAAAAAATGGGTGTTGTAGGGCTGGATAAATGACTAAGCTCTCCTGTGGCCCCCTGTGGAAATAAAACAAAAAGTGGGAGAATCTTGGGTTGTGTTATATTCTTTCCATGACTAGTTGATGTAGTTAACCAGGGGGTTGGAGGGGGGGGGGGGAGACGCCATTAATTGCACTGATTGCGCAACAAGGGGCGGGTAGCCCCCCTCTACGGGGTCTAGAGAAGCACCTTGGGAATTTTTTTTTTTGACCCTATATTAGGTCGGGCAGACCTACCTATGGTTTTCGCACATGGTTTTGGATGCGATGGTTTTCAGTCCATGGTTTTGGACGTGATGGTTTTCAGTCCATGGTTTTAGACACGATGGTTTTTAGTCCATGGTATTGTATGCTTCGACATGTATAAATATGCATTGTAAAATTGAAAGGAATATAATGAAAAATCAAGCTGGTACTAGTTTTGGGATCCCGGGGAAAATCCTTGTGTATATGTGTTTTATGTGTTATGCTCTCACATTGTTTATTTTATGTGTTTTATAATTCGTATGCAGGTAATATCTGTACATGGTTAGAACCTATAGCATGGATAAGTCACTCGAAGCAAGGTTGCTTGGTAAATATTCAATGTGGTTTTCTATGTGTGGTACGACTATTGTGAATATGTCGTATATGTTGTACTTGTTGCAATTGTAATGTTGTGTGCATGCAATGTGGTGTATATTTGGTGTGTGTACATGTTGATTATGTAGCATTATGTACATGGTATAGTACAAATAGTGGTGTATGAATGTTTCATATTCATCCTTGGGTATAGATGGTGCTATGTACATGTTGGATATGTGATATTGTGTACATATTGTATAGTGTGCTTGATGGATATGCGGTGTTGTGTGAAAATGGTGTTGTGCACATGTTGGATATGCATTGCTATGTACAGATGATGCTATGTAAATGTTGGAAATGTAGTGCTATGTACAAGTGATTTCACATGCATGGTGTACATGTGGTGCTATGTACATATGGTGTGGTGTGCATGTTGTGCTTTTTACATGTTGTACAAGTGGCGTTGTGTGCATGTGGTGATGTGTACATGCCTTGCATGTGGCATTGTGTACATGTGGTTTCACGTACATGTCGTGCATGTGGTACTGTGTACATGTGGTATTGTGTACATGTTGTACAGTGGTGTAGTCTACATATGGTTTTGTCTACACATTATGTAGGTGGTTTTCTACATGTGATTTTGTGCACACGTTGTGTAGGTGCTACTTGCTACATGTGGTACTGATGTACATGTGGGATTGAGTGCATGTCATACATGTTGTGTTGTGAGCATGGGGTACTATGTATGTGCATTGTGTAGTCATGGCATCATGACATATGCATTCATTGTGTTGCACTCTGTACACATATTTGTGTTATGTTTTACATGAGGTGTAGGTGAATGTATTGTGTTGTACATTGGGTATAGGTGTATTAATTGTGTTTCATACTGGGTGTATGTGTATGCATTTTGTGTTGTGTGTGGATGAATTTCTTCTGATGTACATTGTGCACGTATATGTATGTACACTTGGTGTAGGTGTATGTGTTGTATGTCAAGTATAGGTGGATGTGTTGCATGGTGTTTTTCATTGTACGCATGTGATGCACACTATGTGTATGTGCACCTAGTGGAGGAGAATGAAATGGGTGCTTGTCTGGTGTGGGAATTGAACCAGTGTGCATACGAAATAAGAATAAAGGTAGAAGTAAGGATGTATTAAAGGATAAGTATCGATATATTATTTCAGTTTTATTATGCATGTGATTTATGATTCTGGTATATGATTATTACATGTGATCTATGATTTTGGTTTATGATGCTTACATGTGATTTACGATTTTGATCTATGATGGTTATGTATTGAGTTAACCTGATGTGATTTTTTTATACATGATGCTAATTTGACTTATCGTGATAGCAAGTAAACATGATTGCAAGTGTAGACAAGCTATCAATGAGGTATGATTTGAATTTATTTCAATTTATTTTGAATCTAATGGAAGATATGTGCTTGGTACAGGAAGCATGGAAATGCTTGTTTGGCTGGTTAAAATCAACTCCAAGAATTAGAAATAGCAGTGAAAAGAATTGGAATATGCAGCAGTATGTTGGTAAATCACGTTAGGAACAAGGCCATTGCGGGACACTGGTACTCACTTGTGTCTATTGATTGCCATGAGCATGCTATGACTGGTATGATGGTTTTGAGGCAGGTATATGCCTTGGTTTTTGTATCTTTCAATGCTAGGAAGCCTTGTAAAGGGATGGAAAGACCGAGATGTGGGTGCCAACGAAACTTGGAAGGTGAGTGACTGCACGAAAGGGTTGACTAGATTTCCCGAGGGACTATGTAGCAGGGAAGGGAAGGTTGTGGATGGATTTGTTCTGGTCATGAGGATTGCTAGATGAAATCAGATGCACATTGGAAGTGCACCATGGAGCAATGAGATGGTAACTGTTCATTGAGAGGAAAAATGGCATGGGATTGTAGTGCTAGACATTGGATGTATATATGATTGTGGAATTAGATTCTAGACTTCCTGGGAAGGAGGTCAATCCTAGTACTACTTTGAGGGAGGAGGTGTGAGCATTTGGATTCCCTTGGTGATTGACACAGGCATCGTATTTTCATATTTGATCGCTTAACATGTGTGTAGATGTGATTATTGTAAATACCGTAATGAGATGTGATATAAAGCTCTAGTAAATGGTATGTTTGTCATGTTTTAGCAGATGGTCATTGTAAACACTGCAATGAGCTATGTTCTAAATCTTCATCAGCGGTATGTTTTGTTTTTAGTGGTCTTGTTGGTTATAGTTTTCATTGAACATTGTGGATGGTGTTCCTCCAAAGGGGAGCGTTCTGTAACATCCTTGGTGAAACTTCAATGTAAAATATATATAAATACCACGCATGATGGGACATGTAATCCCAGCTAAATGGTGAGAGGGACATCCTAGTTGGCATTCATTTTTTTGTTTATGGCTAAGGTAATTAGGAAAGGCAATGGCTAAAGCATTAAAGAGGTAGAAAGGTATTTTGGCACATCTATTTATGAAAATAATGGAAATTAGGAGAAAAGGAAGGTGAAAGGTCACAGGTTCCATGTGATGGAAATGAGATTTTGGGGGTTAATCAAAATCCCATTTCCTTAAAAAGTCAATTATGAGGCCTATGGGTTATGGCCCAGAAAGCCTACCGGAAGCGCTTATTAGGCCTTAAGCCTTTAAACCATGGACTTATACTCTATTGTAGTTATTACACTATCAGCCCTTTTAACCATCGGAGGCATTATACATAGGCGCTCAAGCGTTAACCCGCTAACGGTACAACCATTGGAAATACACGGGAATCATATAAAAACCCCGCTCCTGAATACATACCAGACTTCAAATCATACGCACCCACTTTAATAACTATCGGCAGGTCCGTAGCTTTATGTTATCGCAAGTCCGTAGATCCAACCCATCCTCCGATCCCCGATAGTGATTTCTCCAATCACCGATCGCCATAAACCCCAATCGCCAATTGGCCGATCGACGATATCACTTATTGGTCGTCACAAGGGTCATATATCAGCACTACTCCCTAGACCGATGCGATATCAGTTTTGCTGCTCCTCTATGATTTCATCCAGGTTGTTGATCCATGTGATCAAACAGTTCCTGTGTATCAATTTTCAGCGTCCTCATGGACTTGGATTTGCTTGCCTTTGACAGATTTACGCCTTTCTCAGGCTTCTTCTGCCACACTTCACCAACACATGATAGTACAATACATATATAAAAATATTTCACTAAATTTCCATTGATCCTTCTCGTGGTCGATGGTCGATCATGTGCATGCAACCGAGATTTAAACCATTCGCACGCACATATGAAACAGAGTTGGAAAAACCATTAATGCATATATATATATATATATATATATATATATATATATATATATATATATATATATATATATATATATATATATATATAACACAAACAAGCACACAGTTCAACATAACACACATATATTCTATTATATACAGAGCATAGTTACAATTATAAGGCATTTTAGCCTTAGTACAGGTTCTTCCCTCAACTACATTGCAACACTTTGAATTCACACAACACATATAACTCTGTCACTCCTCTCTCTCCTACTTTGAACGTGCAGGTTCATATATATAATAACATTGTTGGATTGGATCATGGAAGGATCTGATCACATCCCCACCTTGATTTGCTCCAACAAAAGCCATAAGGCTTTATAATGCATGCATATGTCTAACACATGGAAAATTACATTGATAACAAGTCTTCAAGAGACTTTTATCCATCTTTTTCCACTTTAAATCTGTTTTAAAACATATTTTTCCTTGTTTTTCTCACCTGGTCCATGTCTTCCTCTTCTGATTCGCTTTAGATTCCTCCCTTTGACAAAGGGTGCTGGATTCTCCTGCATCAGACTCCCGAGGCACAAAAATTTATGACCTCCTGGTCATATGCTTCTCCTTGTCCTCAGTAATTCTACTCACTGATACTTCTTCAGTGGAATTGCTTTCATGGTCTTCTGTGAGCTGCAACCAAACATCTGCAATAACAGTCTCCTTCTACTACATGAAACCTCACCAAGCTCTCCTCACTCCGTCTTTTGGCATCCTTCACGTTCTCTCCTGTAGAAACATATGAGCAATCCATGCTCTAGGCTTGCTGCAATCTTCCCACCTTCTGTTGTCGTTCTCTGTATGACAGCAAGACCATAACTCTCCAGCTTCATCAACTGTACCTCCTGCTCCTTCTTCTTTCTCTCTGGAATCCTTTCCCTTCTCTTGAACGTAGAATCTTCATCACCTCTGATACCAAATAATGAAAATGATATTTTGGGGGTTAATAAAAATCCCATATCCTTAAAATGACAATTCTGAGCCCTGTGGGTTATGGCCCACAAAGCCTATCCGAAGTGTTTATTAGGCCTTAAGCCTTTAAAC
This sequence comes from Pinus tabuliformis, assembly GCA_031772625.1. Taxonomy (NCBI): domain Eukaryota; kingdom Viridiplantae; phylum Streptophyta; class Pinopsida; order Pinales; family Pinaceae; genus Pinus; species Pinus tabuliformis. Next base: position 1,012,400,062 of record CM062813.1, on the reverse strand, counting down.
CGTGGACTTATACTCCATCGTAGTTATTACACTATCGACCCTTTTCACCATCAGAGGCATTATACATAGGCGCTCAAGCCTTAACCCTGCAGCCATACAACCATCAAAAATACATGGGAATTATATAAAACCTTGCTCCTGAACACATACCAGAATTCAAATCATATGCACCCACATTAATAACTATCAGCGGGTCCACAACTTTATTCTATCACAAGTTCGCAGTGCCAACCCATCCTCCAATCTCTGATAGCGATTTCTCTGATTGTCGATCGCCATAAACCCTTATCGCCGATTGGCCGATCGGCAATATTGCTTATCGGCTGTCGCAAGGATCATATATTAGCACTATTCCCCGGTTCGATGCGATATTGGTTTTACCACTCCTCTGCAATTTCATCCAGGCCGTTGATCCATGTGATCAAACGATCCTTGTGTATTAATTTCCAGCCTCCTCTTGGACTTGTTTTTGCTTTCCTTTGATGGATTTATGCCTTTCTCAGGCTTCTTCTACCACACTCCACCAACACATAATAGTACAATACATATATAACAATATTTCACTAAATCACCATCAATCCTTCTCGTGGTTGATGGTTGATCACATGCATGCAATCGAGATTTAAACCATTCACGTGCATGTATGAAACAGAGTTGGAAAAACCATTAATGCATATATATATATATATATAACACGAACATGCACATAGTTCAACATAACACACATATATTCTATTAAATACAAAGCACTGTTACAATTCTAAGGCATTTCAGCCTTAATACAAGTTCCCCCTAAAGTACACTGCAACACTCTAAATTCACACAACACGTATAACTCTGTCTCTCCTCTCTCTCCTACTTTGAACGTGTATGTCCATATATATAAGAACATTGTTGGATCGGATCAAGGAAGGATCTGATCACATCCCTACCTTGATTTGCTCCAAAAAAATCCCTAAGGCTCTATAATGCATGCATATGTCTAAAAAATGGTAGATTACATTGATAACAAGTTTTCGAGAGACTTTTATCCATATTTTCCACTTTAAATCTGTTTTAAAATAGGATTTTCCTTGTTTTGTCCCCCTAGTTCACGTCTTCCTCTTCTGCTTTGCTTTGGATTCCTCCCTTTGACTAAGGGTGCTGGATGCTCTTGCATCAGCATGTGAGGAGGAAATTGAAGGAAAATAATGGAAAATGAAGAGAAAAGAGGCCTCATTAATAAAGGATTTTAAGGATTAGTGGGCAGGGCTTGGTCAGTGTAACCATTTTCCAGTTTAGCTTTGGAGCTCTTTCATTATTCTCTCTCTCTCATACTCTTGGACACTTACAATCTTCTTGGAGCACTTTGTGTTGGGATAGGGTCCCTAGGACCAATGTTTTATAGTTTTAGCAATTTTTGGTTATAATTTGGTAAAGAATGTAAAGTATCCATGAAATGTGGAAGCAGAGCGCGTAGCTAAGTAAGAGTCAAAGGGGATTTAGCCCCTGATATGGGTAAGTGATAGGATGGTTTTAATACTCACCCATAGGCCGCGGACCATGGTATTGTAATAGAAAGGCTATAAATATTTGAGTCATAGCGAGTTTAGGATATAGAAATTTTTATTGAATGATGGTAAGGGCAAGGTGCTAAGACAGGAAAAGTTTGTTTTCCTGTACTTAGGTGAAAGGGGAAAGCTCTTGCAGCTGAGTGCATGGAGAGATTGGTAAATCTGGAGTTGAGTGCGTGGGCCCCTGCAGTAGGTATGCAGGGTGGTAAAGAGTCTGTAACTGAATGCTAAATCTAATAAATATTGTTTGGACCAAATCTATTGCATTGGTGCCTTGTTCTTACTTTTTTTAAGTTTATACATCTTTGCTCAATGATTTGTTTTCTACGAATTAAAGTGTATTTTCTATGCAAATCTATTGGACCTTTACTGTCTATGCATGGAAAGTATAATGATATGTTTCAGCAAAGATATTACATAGATCTATTATTTATAATTGTTCGAAAAGGGAAGATCTACAAGAAGGTAGATCTAGGGTTGGTATTTACTAAGCGAAATTTGTGAATCTACCTCTTGTATGCCTGATAAGAATGATTGTGTACCTTCGTGAAGACCTAGACATTAATTGAATAGAGTTGTAGTAGAGGACAGTAGGAAGGTATAGATCTACGAGAAGGAAAATCTGAGCTAGAGGGGCTTCAAGATATACATCACACAGTCTCTAGATGTAGAAACATGGTTCTAGCATCCTCCAATACTGCTTTGGTTGAGATTGCAGCCTGCACTATGCAAGTTGTTTCCGAAAGGGCCAACAATTAGGGTTTTTTTGGTTGGTGCGAATAACTCTGAACCTGGGTCAAGCCCCCTTAAGCAAACAAATGGTTCTATTGTTGAGATTGAGACCTATCTAAGAGGTGTGTGGTGTCAAATAAGTGGTTTATTATGAAGAAAAAGACCGAGAAGTGGATTGACCAGAAATTTCACGCATTTGCAGCTCAAGAGAATAGGAGTCCTAAATTGTTGAAGGAGCTGTGGTTGTAGATATATTTGTACACAGATGAAACCTAAGCATTCTTATGTTTCTTCCCTGATTAACTACACGAGTGGTTGTCTAGATTGGCAGATAGTCAAGGGATGTGGAGGCTCAATGGCCCTATAGTGTGGACTCTAGAATTGGTGTGACATCTGGAAGCATTAGAAAGCAACATCGTGCAAGTTGTAGATCACTGGATTTATCGCACAATTGGAAGATTTGTGATTGATTTCGTGATCAATAGAACTATTAGTTATAGTGAGGCAGAGAATAGGCTCTTCAAGAGACCGCAAGGCAAGTACTTGAAATCATTGAAAATGTGGATTAAAATGTTGTTATGTGAAAAGCGGGTTATGTAATTACCTTGATGTTTGGAGCTATGCAAAGTGGGAAATTATTTAGAAGAAATGAATGAATGGGCTCAGAGTACAATCTGCTCATTGATTAAGTAGGGTATCCTGTGCATACCTCATCCATCCACTCCCAATGTACCTACACCTCCACCTCATATGCCTACATCTCCACCTCTACCTCCACCTCCACTTCCACCCTTCAACATGGTGAACGTGATGAAGATGTCAATTTTTAAAGTGTTAGGGAGTAAAGACCCTGAAAAATTTTGGTTTGATGCAGGATCTATGTGGATGATGCAATAGATTACAGATGATAACATCAAGAAAGCACAAGTACTCATGGATTTACAAGACCGAGATTTAACTTGGTATATCAAGTATTGCACTAATAATTCCAACATGATGTTGGAAAAAACTTAGCAAGCACTGAATAAAGAATTTAGAAAGCCTAATTCAGAGGCACAGTCAATAACTGAGTTTAAAGAAATTCAACAAAAAATAGATGAGTCATCATGGGATTTCAACAAAAGATTGAAATGCCTAATGAAGTAGGCCAATATGGTGATCTCAAATTCACAACATCGAGACCAGTATATCACATCACTCTTACCACACTAAAGATTGTTTTTGTCACAACAAAAGATGGAAATGCAAGTAGAAACCTTAGAAACCACGATCATGTTGGAAGACTCACCAATATAGGATACAAACATTGGAGTGCAACAGATTCACTCTCAGCTGGAAAGCCTTTGTTTGGCATTGCAGAGCCTGAAGAAAGGAAAAGAAGCCCAGCCTGAGGTGCGCATTGAGGTTTGCTGCTTGAAATGCAAGGGCCATGGGAACGATAAGGACCATTGCCCAGTTTATTAGAAATATCTTATAAGGGGTGGTTGTACCCCTAAAGCTAGAAAATATCGATGGACCGAGCATGGGAGTTGCGCCATGGTGCACTATTTTTCAAGTTATAAGACAACATGCAATTGATAATTTCCATTTACTATAGAATATTTTACAAACTCATGACCAATCTTTTTCAATTTCTACAAGTCAGTAGTTCATGATAAGCGTCATTCCCAAAGCTATGAATTGATGATGGATAGAACCCCTACCTATCACATGTAGGGAGAAACTTGGCCTCAAGAGCAGGGTGTGGGTGGAGAACATGGAGGATTCCAAGGCCATGGAAGAGGAAGAGGAGGAAGGGCTAGTAGAGGTCATGGACAAGTGATCTATTATAACTATGCCAAAGCTGGACATTTTTCACGTGACTATCAAAATCCCACGCATCCTCCATGTCAGTATTGTAGATAGTTTGACCATTTGATAGAACATCCATATGATGAGGGCGGTGCCTCACAAGGAAGATCATAGTGTAAATATAGTGACAAGAAGTGGTAACACCAAAGGAGAAGACAAGGGAAAGCAACCTGAGGTTCAAGGTTGGGTTCATAATGCTGCTGAGAAATAAGTAGAATATGATCTCAAGAAGGCTAAAGAGACCTTCTTGGAAGCAAAGAAAATCTTTGCTGAGGCCTCCACCTCAGAAAGCCAAGAGAAAATGTTCGAAACTAGTACAACACAGGAGGTAAATCCTCGAGTGTTAACTAATTTTATAAAGAGTTGTAGGAATTTGTTGCGCAGAAAGAAATAAGCATAAGGGATGCAAGGGCTAATCGACAAGTGCACGAATAAAGATAAGGTAGTTGTTGAGCAAGAAACTGTGAGGAAGCTTGGTAAGCATAAGAAGCAAACGGGTCATGAAATGAGGCTGACCGCGTAGATAGGAGAATATGAAATGGACCAAGTAATCTTGGATCTGAGGTTTGATGAAAATTTCCTACCTAAGCAGGCATGGGAGACGATGGGCAAACATATGTTGTAGTCATCTCCTATTCAGTTGCACATGGCTAATAAACAAAATATTTTTCCAACGGGACACTTATATGGTGTAACGGTAGACATCGAGGGTGCGAGCACGCTCGTTGAATTTGAGGTCATTGAAATAGTGGATGATAGTAACTCGTACCTTGTGGTATTGGGAATTGACTGGGATTTTGGTATGGATGTATTAATCAACTTGAAGAAGTGGAAAATTGTTTTTGAAAGAAAAGCATTTAGGGTGGTAGTGTCACTTGACCCTGCTGAGGGAGCGTGCTATACTAAACTTGTTCGCAACTTTGTGGAGGATGACAATGATCTAGATCAAATATACAAGATCGCAATGGAAAACGAATATTGGATCAATCCTACAGCTGATGGAAGAATTGCATGGGACAAGGATAGTTCCTACACCTCAGACTCGGAAGAAGAGCTCGAGCACTAGCAGAATCAGTTTCATGAAGTATCTACATTGTGTTGCAATATGATGACCAAATCACTGTAGTGTGGCTTAACTGAGGTAAGGAAGCTTCCACATTTTAATGTTTTGACTGATGTTGATCTATTTCCAGAAGAATTTGAAAGGGAAGTACCTAAATAACATTGCTTCTAAGAACTTGAATTGGCACTGCACGGTACACCTACACGTTTGTGGGTTACACACAAGGAGATTTGCGTCGGTTGGAAGCACTATATAAGGATGATGAAATTGAGGTTTGGATATGATAATACAAGGATGACCGAGAGATAAATTGGGAAGGAAGATCCTCTTGATCATTTGGAGTGGTGGACTAAGGCTTGCAGAATAGAGTCACAACCAGAATGGGTGCACATTTTTTGTCATACCTTATATACAATCCAAATCAACTAGTATTTTGAAACGAAGCTTCACCATGGGACAAATGAATGGGACATATTAAGAGAGAGTTTCTTATTGAATTTCATCTTTGAGGATGTGTTTTAATGCATTGATGAAGTGCTCCAAGAGATAAAAGAATCTATATTCAGAACTCCTAAGGAACTAGTAGAAAGGACTCAGTCAGATTGGAGTACACAGCTACAACATACGCTAGAATGTTACAATGTGACAATTGAGGAGGAGGAAGAAGACCCGTAGAATATTAACCTTCCAGAGAAAAAAGTACAACATGAGTTCGAAGGACTGATAACCGATACCCTACATATATCAATTCCTTTGAAAACTAAACAAGTAAATATTGAATCTGAAGCAGAAGCTAAGTTCACGAAGATAAGAGACTATTGGGATGAAGGTATAGTCGATAAAGTGGTTGAACTAATGTGTGAATGTCAAGATATATTCTTGAGAAAGTTCTCATATTTGAAGGGGATCGTAGGAGATTTGGGTGTAATGAAAATCACTTTGAAACTTAAAGTGAAGCCTATCAAACAGAGACCTTATCAGCTCAATCCGAATTATAAATAAAAAATGCGCCAAGAGCTTGATAAGATTCTGGATGTTGGAATTATTGAGCCAATGGAGCAATCTAATTGGGTAAGCCCAGTGGTCATCCAAGAAAAGAAACGGAAAGGTGAAATTAGGATCTGCGTAGACTTAAGAAAACTGAATGATGCATGTATGCATGATCCATTTCCAACACTGTTTACAGATGAAGTATTAGAGAATGTTGGCGGACAAGAGGCTTACTCATTTAAATTGGATTTTTAGGATACCATCAATAAAGATTGCGTCGGAAGATCGAAGTAAGACAACCTTCATGACAGAGTGGGGTTGCTTTCAATATAAAGTAATTCCATTTGAACTAAAGAACACACCTGCAATATTCTCCATAGTAGCAACCACGACGTTCAAGGAGTTCATTCATAAATTATTGGAAGTATATTTTGATGATTGGATTGTCCTAGGGTTAGTGAACAACCATGTTTCTGTTGTAAAATAATTTGGTTTTGATAAGTTAGTACATTAGTCAAAAAATAATTTTAAAATGACAAGTTAGAATATGGAGTAAAAGAAAGAAAAATTAAAATGTTATGACAATTTGATATTTTATAGGTATCTATATCAATAAAATGATAGGAGTTAGCTACCCTAAGAAAAGAAGGCAAAAGAAAATTAAAATGTTATGGAAGAAAAAGAAAATAAAAGCTTCATTTTCATATAAAAATAAATGCAAAGGCTGCAAGTCCAAATGCGCCACATCAGAAAAATGTCAAAATTGTGTTAATATATGATTAATTACTTAATTAGGATTAATTATTTGATTATAAACTTTGGCATTTCAATTATATTATAATGCGCAAGCTTGATTTGACCCAAATCATAAATGATAAAAAGGTCTTTTCGACTTTAGTAAAAAGAATGCATGATCCGACGGTTGATCTACTCCCCACCCAGAACAACAGCGGGGAGAGATTTTGAACCCCCCTCCACCATTTCTCATTAACGTGACGAGGGGCCTCTAAAACGTGGTTTCCATGGCAGACACCCCGACCTTACGTGTCACCACCACATCACTCTGCACCCCTTCTACTCAAAACCACAAACAACTCACTACCCCCCTCGCAAACCACTCATGGTTTTCTTCCACCAACAACTATTTCACCCCACCAAAAATCCGTTATCCCTCCATTAATCCCGAGATGACACATCACATATCCGTTACCTATTCATCCCATCAATTACCTCCTTACACTTTTCTTGCCCCAGTTGGCATGCTTGTTGTATCCATCTATTGCAGTCCTGCTCCCTTTCATTTAAAACTGTTATGGTTATCAACAAAATCGTTACCCCTTCCTGAATCTTATAAATAAAACGAAACTAGCCTTTTTTTCATTTTCTTCTCATTATTTTCAATTGTTTGCATGTTTACAATGTTGCAGAGCTTCTTGCCTTTTTCTCATTCTGTCACTTATTAACATTTTTCTTCCTGTCTGCCACCCTGACCACAAAACCAAAAATGAAGAAGCAAACCACAGAGGAAAGTGTTGTTACCCCAACCCAACTTGACCTTGACCACATATCGATAGTTGATTCACTATTAAAAGTTGCAGAACCCAAGTGTGAGTTTGATTGTTATGAACTACACTTCTGGCTTAAACATAATTATTTTGACCAACAAGATCCGATTAGATTTTGGGAGTCCCTCTTACCTTTCTACAGTTTCCCAAAGACACATGAATTCCTTGACCTTATTACCTGGTATCAAGCCAAGTATGATCTTGTGAAAAGGGCAGTCATGGCTCAGAATGGATAGATTCAAATAACCGTTTATGCTCAAACCATAAATGAAATGCTCTTAATTCCCAAAATTGGCTCTTTGACTCAATTTTCACCAAAAACACTTATGGATCTATACCATAAGTTAACCTTCCCATAGAGAGCCCAAATATTCGAAATATTTTTTCTTGAGGATGCAGAATTACTGAAAATAAATCCACCTTATTCATCCGCCATCTTTCCTGAGGCCTCTAGACATTTCATTTCCTTGTTTTCCTATTTGTTAGGATACCTTGATGACCAATCTTTTGATGAGGTTACCCTTGGTTTCTTATCCATCTTTAATAAATACCAACAACCAACACTCATGTATAGTTACAACTAATTCTTGGTTGATAATATACATGAACAACTCATGAACTTCACTGTGCAAGGAGTGTTCAATTACATCTCAGTAATTGTCCACGTGATTCTTTTCCAACAGGGTGATGTGTTATCTATCAAACTCAGTAAGCAGGATGAACATGGAGTGAATCAATTAGTGATTCACTGGATAGAAATGGCCAGAGAAGAAGAAGATCTTGAAGTAACATGTGTAGCTAACTGAGATACCTCAGGTTGTATAACCTTAGGTTGTAATGTTTCTGATTCAAGAAACTCGGGTTCAATAACCTCACATAATGAAATATTAGGTGCTTCTTCTTCGATTGTGTCAGACTCACCAGAAAATGAAGAAGTGATCACAGGTCCTGTACTAAGAGGAAGAGATGATTTTAATGGATTTATTTCAGATGGAGAACCAGAAGGAGTAGCTTCGAAAGTACTAGATTCAGTATTTTGTGTCTTTTTTTCCTCTGAAGATGTCTATGATTTTCCTCATGAGGAATAGGAGGAAATGTTTGCATCCTATGTGAATGATGGGGTTGTGTTACACTAAAAAATGTCACCATGGCTATTTACAGTTGGTATGGCTCTATCAACAGTCATACTACCCTCTTAAGCAAGTCTTATGCCTCTGCTATCCATGTCAAACTCCAAGAAAGAGAGAAAGTCTTTATAAAATATGTTTATCTCTGGATACGTAGGTTCTCTCAAGCCTTGCCTGCGGGTACGCACCTATTGTTCATAAGTTCTGCGTCCAAGGACGCTTTGTATCTAAAGGGGCAGGTGCGTCCCTCTGAAAAGGTTAAAATGCGCAAGTTTTATCTTCAAAAACTTACTTGTGGTCATTTCTAGAGCATTCTAGAAGGTTGTTTGACGTGTATTGAGCGCCTCCAGATGGTTCATGCACTCCTACCAAAGAGGAACTTATCCCATCAATAAGGGAGTGATCCCATCCAAAGAGGGGACTATCCCATTGATGGTGGACCTGATTAACTTCCTCTTGAGCACTATAAATACAGGCATTGGGCCAGAAGGAGGGAGGTTGAAAGCTATACATTTCTAAGGGTAAATGCTGCAGGAATTAGGACTCCCATTTAGAAGCTTGTGAGGAGAGATTGCCATCTTTGCTTGTTCTATTTGGAAGTGGGTGAGCTTTGTCAAAGTAGAGGAAGACTCTTGTGGACCCTGGAAGGAGCTTGCACAACACCAAGGCTCAGGTTGTAATGGTTCCTTTTGATTACCTTTAATGCAAATTCGTCCATTCTTCTCAATAACTTGTTGTTTATGGGTTATTTCATGTACTCCTTGGTCTATATGTTGAATATGCTTTGTTTTATGTTATAATCAGGTGCTATTTAATTGTTTGACTGTTGGTGATTGCAGGTTTTGGAGAAAAGGAGGAGCTCATCCAGATCAACAAAGCTTGGACTTCTACAACAGCGTTTGGACAAAGGTAAGAACAAAACACTTGATTTCTCATATCATAATGCATGTTTAGAGAAGGATAGCTCCAGTTTGTTTTGTTTGTCATTAGAATGTCTTAGACTTCTAGGAAGGTCGGTTGTGTCCTCACTCTTGACTGATTCCATGTGACAAATTGGCGACTCCACTGGGGATTCCATTGATGAGAAAAGTCTTTTCCTTTATATGAACTTTGCTTTGAGAAAATTGGTTTATTTTTCTGGTTTTGGCTCTGTGTTTCTGGCTCTGGGTGGGTTAGCTTAGGATTAGTTTTTTTTTGGTTTTTCTTGAGTTTTTCAGAAGGACGCACCCTCTGAGTGCTGCACAGTGCATCCCTGGACGCACTTTTGCTGTATGCACAGAGCGGGCCCGCACCTGTGCTAACGGGTTGCCTGCGTCCCCTGCCAAAATTTGAGAAAATTCCATTTTTTACACTTTTTGCTCTTAGATTTTGTTTTTTCTTAGTTTTTTCTGCCCAGATTCATTAGTCCCTTGCCAAGAATCTTCACTTGAACTTGTTTCGATAGCATTGAGTGTTTTAGTGGATTTCATCGAAGTATGAGCCCTAGGGTTTGATTTTGAGTAGGTCTTGTAGTGACTTTGGCGGTAGGAGTTGTCAAGCCTTAGATCTCTCTGGTTTTGTCAGCATTCTAAGAAGTCAGACCTGTCATAAAGTATACCTGTGAGAGCAACTTACCATCGAGTTGTCTCTTGGGCCAATTTCGAAGTGCTTGTTGCTTAAGTCTTGAATTCCATTTTACAAAAAGAACAAAAAGATTTGAGTTTTGTTTTGACTAGTCTTTTGATTCTGCATTAGCTGGTCCTTGATTTGATTTTGATCAAGTAAAACAACCTAGAATCATCTTTGTGAGCTTTTGCCTTGTTAGGTTTGTTTAGAGTAATTTCTCTTTTGATTTGCTTGTGAGTCAAGTTTTCATAGTTTTTGTAGCTTTTGAGATTATTTTGTGTTAAGATAGGTTTATATGCTTTATTAAAAAGAGAAAATACAAAAACATCTCCTTTGAAAAGTTTTGTTTCAAGTAGCTTTGAAAGTTTTGAAAGAAAAAGAGTTTTTCGTGCAAGTAAAGAGTGGTCATGTTTGTGTGCTTGAAAAGAAAAAGAGAATTGTTTCTTTGATTGTCTTTTCTAAGGAAGTTGTTTTGTCTAAAATTTGCATTCTCTCAACTCTCTTAGTTAAGAATTTCATTGAAAAAAGCAAAGTAGCGTAAATCATCTTAGGTGCATCTTTGTAGTGGTTGGAGTCGAGTCTACACACCATTGGTTTCACTTCCACTACCTTGTGACTTTAAAGAACAACCATAAAAGTAACGCTTAAAGTAAAATTGAAATAGTAACTTTTATTTACTAGGGCTCTGAAGCACCAATTTAGATCAGGCTAGTGTCTTGGAGTAGGTGAGTAATTAACTCTCCAAGACAACAAAACCAAACAAGTAGCTTATCTTGTGATAGAATAAATCCAATTGTCTCACTTGTACTCTGGGAAAGCTCCTCTTAAAGGAGAAGCACGAGCTCGTGTCCGAACCAGTGAGGGGATCATTCCCCCCTCGTTGGGAACGACGCCAGACACGCACGTATTACAAACGGTAAACCTCAAATTAACCATTGTCGAGGAGACAGGGGTCACTTGTCGGTAAACCTTGGATTATTGTCAAGGAGCCGGCAAGGGGATTGAGCTTGCTACTCTGCCCTTGCGTGTTGTCGGAGTTTAGACTGTTCCCCCAGGTGCATTTGTTGTGGTTGGTAACCTTAGTGGCCATTATCTTTAGGATTCTACCGAGGTGACGGTGGAAGGAAGGTCCCACTGTACCTGGAGCAGACGTCGGCTATACTCACTTGGATTTTTTGGGGGGTTCACTTCACTCGAGACGGTTAAAGTGGAGGAACTTGGTCCAGTCTATTCATTAAGCAGGTTGTCGGGGTAACTGTTCCACCCGCCATTTCTGTACTGAATCCAGCAAGGTTGGGCTTCATCACCAACTAGCGCTTTTGGTCCGGAAGACTACTGTTTGTGTTTGGTTTGACGCCCTAGATTCTTTAGGCGTGTGATTCAAATTTGTTTGGTTCTTTAGAGACTTTAGGTGGTTTGATTTGAAATTTTATTTTGTTTTCGTGTGTAGTAGTTAAAAGTTTTTATCTGTGGCGGAATTACCGAGACAGTCCCGTAGAATTCGGGGCCAGTCTCCTGAAGTTGTTTCCGTGGCCGAATTGTTGAGAAGATCCCGTAGAATTAGGGGTGAACCTCCTCAAGACGAGTCCAGTCATCTAGAAGGTTTAAAGGTCCTTGTAACTCCTCCTAGTGGCAGTAGAGTAGGTTCACCTAAAGAAGGAGAATCTTCCTTGGTGGTCCATCCAGATTACCAAAGTTTAGAGACAGGTTATAATCCCGAAGCTGTTACAGTTTCTGAGCTTGTTGGTAGTTTTTCGTCTGCTAGTGATACAGGCGAAGAACCAGAAATATCCGAACCTGTTACTCCGACTCCTAGTGTTCCTGATTCACCGAGAATAGAAAGAATTATCACCGAAAATATTCCTGTTGGTTTGATTGCTATTGAAGAACTTGTTCCAGAGGAAGAAATAGGCGTCTCTGATCCTGAAGATCAAATTACCCTTGATCTAAGGGAGCGTGAATCTATCTTTTACAGTCCTCCTAGAAGTACTACTTGGTACCTTTCGTTAACCAATTATTTAGACAACTTTGGGCTAGGTTTTTCTACACCTCGTACTCCTTTTCCACCTGGAGGTATTCATACTCCTGTAAATATGTCTGGTCAGTCGTCCGTGTTTACACAAAGTCCTGAATCTTTTTTACATGGCGGTCCTTCTGTTCCTACTGGGTATCAATCTCTTTCTGGTACCTTTGCGGGAGCATCTCCTCAACCCGTTGATCATGGGTTATTAGTTGGAAACAGTGGTAATGTACCATTGGGTGTAGGAGACATTTACATGATGTCAGGTTCAGTTCCCGTTTCCCAACCTCAAGGTGGCCAATTACCGCCTGGGGGGCAGCCTCCATTAATGCCTCGGGGGCAACCTCAAGGTACTTCATTCGTGTCTGGGGGGCAACCTCAAGGTCAGTACGCTCCTATGGGGCAATACATACCTCAAGGTCAACCCCAGCCTCAATATGTACCCCAAGGTCAACCTCAGTATCAATATCAACCTCAAGGATGGCAACCTCAAGGGTATCAACCCCAAGGGTATCAACCCCAAGGGTATCAACCTCAAGGATACCAACCTCAAGGTCAAGGTCAACCCCAGTACCCGTATTTACCTCAAGGTTATCAACCTCAAGGTCAAAACTCAGGTCAACGTTATCAACCACCTCAAGGTCAATCATATGGTCAAGGTATGGGAACTGCACCTTACAGTTATCAATCCTATCCTCAATCCGGCTATGGATCTCAGTATCCTCAACCTGTTATGGGTCAATACCCTGGAATGTTAGTGTGGGATCCATCACAGGGTCAACAGGTGTTGCAGCCAAGTATACAGTCGGTACCTCAAGCTAGACAACCTGTAGTTTCTGGTCCACCCCAGCAACCGCAACTTGTCCAGTCTAGTGTTCAAACCTCTGTAACTTCGGTAGTTACTCAGCCGCCAATTGCACCTAGTACTCCATCTGAAACGGCTGCTGCAACTACCGCCACATCTACCATACTTACTTCTGGAGTATCGACGGCTCTAGTTTCTACTGTCTCTGTAACCACTCCTATGACATCTATACCGTTGTCCGGATCTACGATTCAAACCACGGTCCAGATGCCTATAGGCCAGCCTTGTATAAGTACGGTTGTCACTACTCAACCTCAATTTGTTCAACCTCCGTACCAGGGACAGTATCAACTTGGGCAAGCTGTCCAACAACCGGTTTACCAGTATCAACCGTATCCTGGGTACACTTATCAACAACCTCAGCAACCCCAGTATGGTCCGGTTAATCCTGGTTTTCCAGGAGGATATAATATCCCAAATGCAACTCCTGTTCCTAGTTATCCTGGATATCCTCCTCCTGGGGCCGGTATTGTGACCCAGAGTTTTAGAGATCCTAACCGGCAGTTACCGTTTATCGCAACTTTGGATTTACCAGACTTGACGCGCCTAACGAACGATCCAATTCAATATCTTCCGTTCTGGCCGCCAATGCCAAATAAGTTGCCCAGCGATATACCCAAGTTCGAAGGTAAGTCTGGAGAGGATCTATCCAATCACGTGATGACTTACCACCTCTGGTGTGCTTCAAATTCTATCTCGGATGATTCGATCCGCTTACGTCTTTTCCAGCGTAAACTCATTGGTCTCGCGGCCAAGTGGTACATTGAGTTACCACGGGCCTCTTTTTACAATTTTAGCCAGTTAGCTACCTCGTTCTTAACTCATTTTCAGTTACCGGTCAGATACGATAACGGTACGGAGTTATTAACTTCACTAAAACAATCAACCTCCACGTATATTTCCAATCACATTCATGAGTGGAGACGTCGAAGAAGGCTAGTGAAAGTTTTTATCCCGGACCAAATCTTAGCTGAATGGTTTTTTAAATCATTATTACCAAGGATTACTGAAGATGTAGCTAAGGCCGGAGTAGTTACTGAGGAGCAAGTCATTGCTCAGGCGCAATACCTTGACTTAGTTTACACTCAGTCGGGTACATTACACGAGAAGATTCCGGATCTTCCAAAGTCGAATCAAATCGCTGCTGCTCCTTCGGGATCTCATGCCGCTGATGGTATGATTGGTATCGTGAATACAAAGAGCAAGAAGAAGTCTTCCAAGGCTTCAACTACTCCTATTATCACTTTGCCCGATTCCCCGACAGGAGAGTCTTCTCCTGAACTTACCGCCGATATTCACGCTGTAGAGTCATCTACGGCCAAATCAAAAAACGGCGGAAAGAAGAAAGGAAAGAAGAAGGCTAAAGCAGACAAGGCTCCAAAGGAGAAAACAGAAAAGTCGGAAACCAATGACGAAAAGCGCAAACCTCGATATCCTTGTCTTATTTGTGAAGAGGATCATTTTACGAGAGATTGCCCTCATCGGGCCGAGGTAGTGAAAATAGTCAAAGGTTCTCCCACTCCTGCTGTGTTAAAAAATCCATTTCCGGAGCAGGAGAATAAGATGATAGGTTCTTCCTCGAATGCCAGTGAAGAACCCATTTTGATGATGTCTCATGTGAGGATTGCGACTCGATCGCAAGATTATGGTAGTAAGAATCCTGTTGATGGTAAGGAAGCAGAATCTTCTCACTCTAACCCATCAACCTCAGCTCCTGGTTCCGATCCACTACAGATCGAGAAACCTAACCCAGACTTAGTAATTAAACCGCCCGCCAAGGGTGTACTTCGAAGGTCTGCTTTCAATCCACATGCGAGAGCGGCCCAGAATTACAACATTGTTGAGGACTTAGCTGTTTCACCCTCAGCAATGTCGGCGTTAGAAGTGCTGCAATCATGCCCAGCACAACGAAAATTTCTTTTGTCGGCTATAGGAGCTGTTGATGTTCAGGATCCGAATCTAATGATCTTCGATCTAGAAAATAGTACACCGCGTCTCCCCCATCAAATGGCTTTCCAAATTCCAGTGATAGTAAAAAACAGGCCTATTCATAGGACTGTGATTGATGAGGGAGCTTCTACGTGTATTATGTCGATTCAATGTTGGAGATCCCTTGGTTCTCCTTCGTTGAACCAATCCCCCACCATCCTTAAGGCCTTTGATGGCCGTGGGTTCCGTCCGTTTGGTATTCTACAGGAATTGCCTATAGGGGTAGAAGGTAAAATCGTTAGTCTGGATGTGGAAGTGGTTGATGCCCCTCTAGACTACAACCTTCTTTTGGGTCGAAGTTGGTCATATGCTATGACAGCGGTCGTTTCATCGGTCTTCAGAGTAATTAAGTTTCCACATAACGGTAAGATCGTGACTATTGATCAGCTGACATACTTTTCATCCGACCCAGCCTCTTCAGAGAGTATCCAGCATGTCGGTAAGACGACAATCCCTTATAGGGACGTTGGTGTAGGTTTAGTTAAGGATTCCGGTTTACTGGGAACTTTTCCTCTCCCTCCACTCAGCGTAGAACCTTCATTTGCAACAATTCATATGATTACATCAGAAAACATTATTTATGATGATCCTTGGTTTGTCCCATCTGACTCTGAGATAGACTCATTCGGTAATGCTATGCCCTTGAGTCCATATGAAATTGCTTATGAAGCTCTCATGTCTTTTACCGACTTTCATTCAACCGAGGTCGACCAAATGAATGTGGTCAGTGAAGAGTCACTTTTCACCTCACCCTTAGAACGGATAGCGTTTCCCGAAGTCGTGTCATCTGACGAACAACTTCGCGAAATCCTAAGTGTAGACGATCTACCATGGGAGGATCTCCATCACAGATCTTCGTTTTTACCTAAGGATGATGCATTTGAAAATGATTTTTCATCTATCTTTACCGCTGAATATGTCAAAGACGCTCAGGATCCAACGAAACATTCTGATTCAGAGTTGAATTTAGGGAATATTTCTCGTACTATTCCCATTGATATTTCAGTGAAGCCCGGAATTGAGGAGAACATTCATATAGGTGCCGCATGTACAGAAGAAGAAATCCAAACTTACAAGGCCCTATTCCAAGAATTCCGCGACGTGTTTGCCTGGTCTTACGAGGAAATGCCGGGAATCGATCCTGCCATTGTTGTTCATGAAATAAAAACCTACCCGGATGCTAAACCCGTCCGGCAACGGTTGCGTCAAATTCACCCTCGAAAAGCGGCTGCGATTAAAGCAGAAGTCGAAAAGCTGTTGAAAGCAGGTTTCATTTATCCGATCCCGTTAACGGATTGGGTATCGAATATTGTTCCGGTCAATAAGAAACAAGGAACAATAAGAATCTGTATCGACTATAGGGATATCAATCGAGCTTGTCCAAAAGACAACTATCCTACGCCTTATATCGATCAAATTATTGATGATTGTGCCGGAAGTGAAATGTTTTCCTTCATGGATGGTTTTTCGGGCTATAATCAAATCAATATTCTACCTGCCGACCAACCAAAAACGGCATTCATTTGTCCATGGGGGACATTTGCTTATTGCAAATTACCTTTTGGGCTTAAGAATGCCGGGGCCACTTTTCAACGGGCGATGTCTTACGCATTTCACGACATCAAGCACATTGTGCAACCGTATCTCGATGATTTGCCTGCTCATTCTTTACGTCGAGCTGATCACCTTGTCCACCTACGAGCAATCTTTATGAGGTGTAGGCATTATCGAATTCGTTTGAATCCCCACAAGTGTGTTTTCTGTATAGAAACAGGTCGATTGCTGGGATTTGTTGTTTCAAAAGCCGGCATTCGCGTCGATCCCTCGAAAGTCGAGGCTATCATCAAATTGCCTCCTCCTTCGAGTTTGCGCCAACTCCAAAGTTTGCAAGGGAAAGCGAACTTTTTACGCCGATTCATCCCAAACTACGCCGAGGTCACTAAAGGTTTTACACGGTTGTTGAAACAGAACGTTCAATTCTTTTGGGACGAGATTGCCCAACAATCTTTTGATGCACTTAAACACGCGTTGACCCATGCACCGTTGTTGCATCCTCCCAACTACAACCAGGACTACTTCTTATACCTCGCAGCTTTGCATTCCACCATTGGAATGGTGTTAGTTCAAGAAGATGAATTCGGAGCGGAACATGTGATATATTATCTTAGTCGGACCTTAAATCCCACTGAGCTAAAATATTCGCATGTGGAGAAATTGGCCCTGGCAGCCGTTCAAGCTGTCCAGCGTTTTCGTCACTACATTCTTCTCCGTAAAACTACAGTTATTTCGGATTGCAACCCTATGATTTACATTTTGACAAAACAACTGCTAGGGGGCAAGTACTCTAAATGGATCGTTATCCTGCAAGAGTTCGACTTGGAGTTCGAGAAGTCCAAGTCTAAGAAATCCTTAGTTTTTGCGGAATTGATGTGTGATTTCCCGCGTACTGACACAGAGACTGTGGCAGAAGAGTCCATTGCGGACGAATCTTTGTTTCTTATCAGTACTTTAGATCCGTGGTACGGGGATATAATCATCTATCTCCAAACCCAAACCTTTCGGCCTGAAGCTTCAAAGGCAGAACGTCGAAAAATTCGGTTTCAATCCCAGCCATACAAAATTATTGGAGATACACTTTATCGCCGGGGGGCAGACTTAGTTTTTCGACGTTGTCTAACTCACGAAGAGGCTGAAAGAGTTTTAAATGATTGTCACTCTGGAGCATGTGGCGGTCATATGTCTGGGTATGCCACAGCTCAGAAGGTGTTGCGCGCTGGTTACTTCTGGCCATCTATGTTTAAAGATTGTATCATTGCAGTCCGGAAGTGCCACAACTGCCAAGTGTTTGATCGAAAGATGCGCGCACCACCTGCTCCTCTCCACCCTATAATTGTCGTTGGTCCATTCGCCAAATGGGGTATCGACTTTATTACTTGTAACCCTCACTCGGCCGGGGGGCATGCGTATATCATCCTCGCGGTTGATTATTTCACTAAATGGGCCGAGGCGATGCCTACATTCGACGCAAGCGGCAAAACAGCTGCAGTTTTCATATTCAATCATATAATAACTAGGTTTGGTGTCCCACAAGCAATCATTACTGACCATGGGAGCCATTTTCGAAACACCATGATGACTGAACTTACAAGCCAGCTTGGTTTGCGCCATGACAGCTCTACTCCTTATTATCCGCAAGCCAACGGTTTGGTTGAGTCTATCAACAAAGTTCTGGTTATCATGATCCGACGAACCATTGGTATTCATCGGTCGAATTGGCACAACATGTTATTTTCGGCGCTATGGGCATACCGAACCTCAGTGAAAACTTCAACAGGGTTCACTCCTTTCCAGCTAGTTTATGGCTTGGAAGCAGTGTTACCCATTGAATGTGAAATCCCATCACTTCAAATGGCTGTCGAATTACTTCCAGCTACTTCCGAAGAGGAGAAACGTTTATTGTACTTAGCTAAATTAGATGAGACTCGACGTGACGCTGCATTGGCAATCGAGACTCACGCGAAGCGAATGAAAGCTCAGTATGATAGAAATGTGACCCCTCGAAGTTTTTCGGAGGGAGACCTAGTGCTTTTATATGATCAAGCTAACGATAAGCTAGGTGCTGGAAAATTCGTTCCTATGTGGCATGGACCCTATATTGTAAAGCGAAAGCTAGCAAAAGGGGCTTATGAGCTGGTAGATTTTGATGGGGACTCTTTGGGTAAACCCAGAAATGGACTTTACCTAAAGAGGTATTATGCTTAAATGGTGGGTATGGAGAATTTTTTAGTTAGGTTAGTTTTTCTTTCTAGCTAGTATGATTGTTAGTTAGTCAGTGTGCTTAGCTTAGTGAGTGTGTTTTTCGTCGTTATTCTGGCTTATCTTGGTTTTGCTCTTGATATTGTAGATGTCGACGCCCCTCCAAACATACATTGGATTTGCTGATGGTGCTTTTCGTAGTACACGGAATATCTCTTCCGCAGCTTGGGTTATCTATTCACCCTCTGACGAGTTAGTTTCTATGCATGGGGTAAGCCTCGGTCAAACAACAAACAACATTGCAGAATACAGTGCAGTGGTTGAATTATTATCCGAATCTATTTCATTTGGAATTCGACGTTTGATAGTGAGGTTAGATTCTGAACTTGTTGTATTACAGCTTAATAGAGTTTATGCCATTAGAAATCCTGTGTTATTAAGGTTGTTTTTGAGAGTGCGTCTCTTGGAACGTGAATTTGATTACATTGAATATCAGCATATTCCAAGGTCCTTAAATACATTAGCAGATGCAATTGCTTCTCGAGTGTTGGACAGACATTTACGATAATCATGCAAGTAAATTTAAAAACATTTCATCATACATGTTAAACAAAATGAGCCGGTAATAGTGATATATATATAGATAGGAGTGTGTCAAAAAATATACATCGTCTTCGATCATAGGTTGAAAAACACCTTATGATCGGCAAAAATGATAGAGTACAAAAAGTCAAAAATGTCACATGTGTCTACAAAGTGACTAGTCAATCACTGGTGGTGCTCCCTGTACGACACCACTGCACAGGCTACCTTGCGCAAAAATCTCCTAAACGGTCCAGGGACCGCAACTACATAGCACTGAAGTCTGATAGGAATATCATCCATAGTAGTCTCAGGTATATCCATCGTCAGACGCTGTAGATCATGCTCCAACTCAGCTAGTACCTCTGCAGCCGCTGTATCCTGTGGGGCCGGTACCGGTGCAACTGGATGTCTCCTCTCAAAAGGCCGAAGGTTGGCTGGACGCTGTGGACCAACATCTGCATTTTGAAAATTTTACTGTCAGTTTTGAGACGATATATATAAAAAACAAAAAAATACATAATTTGAAAACTCGTGAAAAATAAAGTACCTCTGTCATCCCATTGTTCTCCCTGTGGAAGAAACATGTCCGGATCACCTCGAAAATCTACTCCGGCATACGGAAAGTCCTGAATCGCAAACACCTAGTCCTCTAACCAGTGAAAATAACTTTCAGTGAATCGAACAACTGCCGCACCCTCGTCCGGATGTCGGGCCATCACCGCAACCCATCGTACCAACTTTGGCTCCTGAGGACCCAAAATATCAACAGTGAGATGCTGAGGGATCAGCATCGGAATTCTCTCTAGGGCAAAGCTCACGACTATAGGCCCATATCCAAAGGTCTTTAGTTTCCTGGTCTTTGCCCTGGTTAGTTGAGCTTTTAAGTTAGCCGACACCGCATCACACCAGTTGAAGATGGTGCCTTGGAGACAATCAATTGCCATCCGCATTTGGGACCCAGTGGCAATATGTAAAGTGGCTGAGCCACAAATCCTGGTCACAGTGAAAGCTAAGACCATGAGTTCACGGCGAGAGATGTATTTGATCTCTATGCCTTTCGCATGGTGTCGATCAGGTAGGCACCAATCTGCTCGGAGACTATCAAGGGATTGGCCACCCGGCCTAGTCCCGGCTAGATTGAGTTGCTCGCCTCTATTCGACAAGCCAGTGAGAAAGTAGATATCAGAGGGCTCTATCTCGAGTTGTTGCCCCCCGATATAAAAGTATTGCTCTTGAACGTTCCATCTCTCGACCAGCCACTCCAAGAATCTTACCTGATCCCTCATGACAGGTATGGCCCAGTATTTGTATAATCCACATCCTCTTAGGGCATCGAGGGAAGGTTGATGATTGATTGCAGCTTCATCAACCTCCTCATGCTATCTTTCTCTCCAATCCAGCATGATAAGTGCCCTACACATGAACAAACAGGCATTAAAATCAATTTTGGGTAAATTCAATGGTTAATTTGGGAGCTTGGGGTTTCAAAATCCGCGTTTGGTAGAGGACGCACCCCGCGTTTGGCACACAGTGCGCCGGGACACAGGTGGCCTGAAGGTAGCATGCGTCCCTCGACCTTTTCCCTGTGTAGGAAAAAGTCGAGGGACGCAAGCCAGCCTTTAGGGAACCTGCGTCCCCCGCAGAGTGGTTTTCAAAACCCAAAACCCCCCAAAAATAAAAAATGAAACCTAAAATAAATTTCTAAACAGATGAAATTGACAAGGAGGATGTTGTGAAATACCTGGAAGGGACGGCGGTCGATTCTAATGGTCAGATTTTCCGCAGCGGCCATGGGAAGTTTCTTGTCAAAAGCTCCTTTTTCAACCTCAACAGTCAAACGGTAAAAATGACATGGTAAAAAGTCTTTTTATAGGTTTTTTGGATGAATTTGTTCATTTTTCACCATGGAAAGATGTTTTTCGATGTATTTTTGCCTATCTTAAACAGGTATGAGTAATGTGTCACTTTTGTACAGGACAAAGGGACTTAGAAGGAAAATTGTCATTTTTTACGAACCAAAATATCAGAGTCATCTTTTAAGCCCTTTTCTGACTCCTAAAACATGAAAAGATTGCCGAGCGTTTCTTTTACACTCGTTAAAACGGAATTAAAAGACGGTCCCCTTATAGCTCTTTTCTGACCGTAAAATTAGGAAAAGATTGCCGGGTTTTTGTCGTTTCAAATTCGATATGGAAATAAAACGACGTGTCCTTGATCGCTTTTTACTTTTCAGGTCAGTGGCACTAATTATTAAAGTACTCCTTGGTCGCAAGATCAAGCGGTTCCCCCAGGTATTATTTTATACTTTTTCGGGCTTGAGGGACACAAATCTACGCAAAAGTTCAACTTGGAGTCTTCTTAAGTTTTTCAGACTCTCTAAAATTGAAAAACGCCGAGTTTCTCCTATACTGGGCTCGTTAAACATTTCACAGTAAAGGACCTGTTCAATTACAAACAGGAACGAACCACTCCTTCCTAGGGTTCGAATCAAAACTGGGTTGGACTCATCCGAAGGATGAGCTTATAATCAAGCATATGTTATCCTCCTCAAGCTTGTTAAAAATAAAGAGGTACTTGCCAGAAATGGTGGGGGAAAAGAGAGAAGAATGAGCCTATTTGTTACCTTTTGTCTCAGAAGAAGCTTTACTACCACTCTTGAACACGACACTTTTCATTCACCTGGGTTGGGAAATTCTTTACCTCACAGTTGATCAAACCACTTTGAAAGTCTTCAGCCGGGTTCCGGGGATTAACTTTGAGTTATTCAGCACCAAACCATTTGTCGTGTCGTTATGTGTTCAAGAGGTCTGCAAACAAAACTTTCATCTGCAAAATAATTGTCATCCATTTGACCATCCCTGAGTCAGTCCTTACAGCAACATTTCTTCAACTTGAACAATTATTTCGTGTTATGGGCTTGCCTGCAACGGGTCACTTTCTATCGACATTAGCACATTATCTAGAGAGATGACTTAGAAATTGTCAGTACCTTGAAGTCTGCATGCATCAATGGCAGGTTTCTCGCCTTTGACGTCAGTTTACATCATTGACTTTCGATCGAAGGATTCCGTGAAATGTTCGACACCAACTCATTCATTCACATCTCATGGATTGTACTGGGCACTTTGAGAACCATTGACATTACTGGTGGTCTCTCTCACGCTTGTTAACAGTTCACATCATCGACTGGTAATCAAGTGGTTTCTACCATGTTCGACATCGACTCATTTATTCGCATGGCTAGAATCGTACCAATTCGAGAAGTAGGAATGAAGACCCTGGATCGAATCTTTACCATCCAGGCTGCGAGGAGTTTTGTATTCATTATCTAAGTAGACTAACCATAAACAGATGGCTGCGCCCATACTATGTCTACAAAAGTCTATGATTATGATGTACTGCAAAATCATTCCTGTATCAGAGTAGTTAGTCTATTAGTTAAAGTTTTAATCTGAGTATGGGAATGCCTACCTCAGTGATGATATAATCTTATACATGTATTTTGTGTTAAAAATTGCAGGTTCCGACCAGGCTCTCCACGAGATAATCCTCGAAATGATAAAGCGCTTCACCCTTCCTAGATAATACAAAACCCTAATCTATTCCAGGCTTCGCACTTTAGGGGGCAATCTGTTACACTAAAAAATGTCACCATGGCTATTTACAGTTGGTATGGCTCTATCAACAGTCATACTACCCTCTTAAGCAAGTCTTATGCCTCTGCTATCCATGTCAAACTCCAAGAAAGAGAGAAAGTCTTTATAAAATATGTTTATCTCTGGGTACGCAGGTTCTCTCAAGCCTTGCCTGCGGGTACGCACCTATTGTTCATAAGGTCTGCGTCCAAGGACGCTCTGTATCTAAAGGGGCAGGTGCGTCCCTCTGAAAAGGTTAAAATGCGCAAGTTTTATCTTCAAAAACTTACTTGTGGTCATTTCTAGAGCATTCTAGAAGGTTGTTTGACGTGTATTGAGCGCCTCCAGATGGTTCATGCACTCCTACCAAAGAGGAACTTATCCCATCAATAAGGGAGTGATCCCATCCAAAGAGGGGACTATTCCATTGATGGTGGACCTGATTAACTTCCTCTTGAGCACTATAAATACAGGCATTGGGCCAGAAGGAGGGAGGTTGAAAGCTATACATTTCTAAGGGTAAATGCTGCAGGAATTAGGTCTCCCATTTAGAAGCTTGTGAGGAGAGATTGCCATCTTTGCTTGTTCTATTTGGAAGTGGGTGAGCTTTGTCAAAGTAGAGGAAGACTCTTGTGGACCCTAGAAGGAGCTTGCACAACACCAAGGCTCAGGTTGTAATGGTTCCTTTTGATTACCTTTAATGCAAATTGGTCCATTCTTCTCAATAACTTGTTGTTTATGGGTTATTTCATGTACTCCTTGGTCTATATGTTGAATATGCTTTGTTTTATGTTATAATCAGGTGCTATTTAATTGTTTGACTATTGGTGATTGCAGGTTTTGGAGAAAAGGAGGAGCTCATCCAGATCAACAAAGCTTGGACTTCTACAGCAGCGTTTGGACAAAGGTAAGAACGAAACACTTGATTTCTCATATCATAATGCATGTTTAGAGAAGGATAGCTCCAGTTTGTTTTGTTTGTCATTAGAATGTCTTAGACTTCTAGGAAGGTCGGTTGTGTCTGCACTCTTGACTGATTCCGTGTGACAGGTTGATGAGGTTGTTCTTCCACGTTGGTTTAATAAATTTTAAAAGCTAACAACAAAAACTAAATAAAAAAGGGTTAATCTAGGAAAAACGGTTTACCAAGCAACTGTGAACTGCAATATACCATCTTTGAGAGCTAAGGAGTTAAGTACGGGAAAGAAATCTCCATGAATGTTGTGTTTGGTGTATCACAATATACAAGGTGGTTGACTTGGTTACCTAAGTTGAGGATAGAAACCTAGTGCATAATTCCAAAATATACCTGAAGCTACGTGGAAGTGAAGTCTGTGTTAGTGTTTTCTGATGCGTAATTGTATGATGAGAACATTCACATATACTTTTCATTCGTGGAGTTCCATCCAATATACCCGAATGTACATGGATAATGGTATGATCCACTTACATACGTGTAATGGGATATCACCCTCGGAGTACAACGTTGGAAAAAAGTGACATCGCCTATGTTTATAGATGTTGGAACACGTCTCTAGCCTAGACCTATAGATGTTTGCATTAATGTTTCAAATGCTCCTTAAGACTGATTCAATAAATTTTAAAGTTTATCTTGAATTATGTTTCAATTTTTCATCCACACTGCAACTTTCACCTGAATATCCTAAAGATGCAATATAGCAAGATAAAATGAAATTTTATTTTCAATGAAAATCTATATCTAATATGGAAAAAGAAAAGTGATTAAACATACAAAATGCAGAAAATGAAATTGTTAAATAAATTTCTCAAATGCAACTGTTTCAATTTCCAATTTCACACACAAAACCCTAAATGTAATGCAACATGAAAAATGATAATATTTTTATTTTCAATCCTCTTAATTTCCAAATGAGATAAAAAATAATATGCTTGCTAAATCACTAATAATAGAAGTCACACAGAATGATGACTATAATATGAATTACTCTAGGCAATCAATGATCAAGAAAAAGTTCACCAATGACCAAATTGATAAAAAGAAAGCAAAATCCAAACAAATTATTATCAAAGGCTATTAAAATGAAAAGAAAACAAATTGAAGGCTTTTTTCAAAGACCAAGACGCACTTAGAGACAGAAGCAAAACCAGCCAGTACAAAGCAGATTAAAGAGAAAAAGAGGAAATTGTTTGCATCTTACAGGGATTAATGTAGGCGGAGAATAGGAACTAGTGCTCTGTAGTGCAGGTGCAAAGAAGGAGAAGGTGCACTAAAGCGCTTTATCTCTAGATTAGGGGGTACTACTAATGCAAATTCAACCAAATTATGACACAAAAAATCAAATCAATCTCAAAGAAGGGTTTTTCTAGGGTCAATTAAGATCTGAGTGAGGCAATCAAGGTCAGTTCAAGAGGTAAAATAATCTCTAAGGTCAAGGAAACTACCAAGGAAAAAAATGTTCCCCAACATAGTCACCAATTTGTTATGTGGAATTTATGATTGTTTACAAAAGCGATTTCCCTATACCTAGTGGACTGGTCTAGAATAACAGAAGGCAAAGAATATGATTTTTCCTTAGAGAAGTTAGAGAATGGGAAAGACTTCTTCCTCAAATCTATAGCAATCCTTATTTTCCTCCTTGCTTGTAAGCTCCAATTGTAGCTCCAAGGTCTATAATTATAACCTACACACACAACTAAAATAAGCAGAGGATCGAAAACAACCAAGTATCATAGTCTAACATTTATATTTAATGCATCACCAAGGCATTGAAATACATGAATGTAAACATAATACAACACATATAGGAAAACATGATACTATTTTTATTAATATCAATAAGAGGAAGCTTACAACCAATAATTTTAGTTGATCTTGTAGAGATCTCCCCAGGCCGACAGGTGCAAAGTTGCATAAGATGACATGATGGATAAATTTAAGGATAGATACACATTTAATGACAAAATATGAACCAAATTGGGACAAAATCAAATCTAATGAAATGTTTTGAAGGCCATAATTGTTATAAAAAGCTGACTCCTACTCACATTAAGAAATTTTTTGTAGTTGCAGGAGACTTCAATGTGTATTTTGACTGAACGATCTTGGGAGGAGGCACTTCGCGTTGTGAAAAAAATATTTTGGCCGAAAAGATCATGAGGAAGTGCCGCACAAATGAATTTCCTACATTTATGGTGTATTTAGCTGTGCAGTCCGAGAATGGAGTCTAGTATAATTGGGCTGGATATTTATGCAAGGAATTCTTGGACGATTTCCACGAGGTCCAGGAAAAAGGTACATATTTCCATTATGCCTCGTTAATTTTGATCATTGCTATGTTGGAATGGAAGGAGACTAAGGATACAAAGTTTCCTCCAATAGAAGAAGATGTATGTGAGATTAGGAGGTATGATTCATTGTGGCATACCACTCAGCAATCATGCACATAGGAAAATAGAATATTTTTTATACTATATCAGATGGATCTACACATGCTTGTAAACCAACATCTGTGCCATTTGCCAAGTTTGCACAAACAGTACAACCCTGTGGTGAGATTCAAGGTGAATTTCCATAAATTGTACATAAAGGTGCGTAAAGACACGAAGAAGGAATGGAATACATTTCCATAAATTTTCAAAGAGGATGATCTTCTAGAAGTAGTGCAAAGATGGCCTGCAGACAGGATGACTCCACTAGAGGAGGTAGGAGACAACAAAACAGAAGAAGAAGAGATGGAAACTTTGTACCATGGCAAAGGCAGTGGAAAAGTCAAGGAGAAGGAAGCAAAGGAAGAGGAAGAGGAATAAGAACACCACGAAGAAGAAAACCATGATGACGAACATGAGGAGGAACCTTAAGGAGGTGAATATACAACTAAGTAGATAGAGAAGTAAGAAATAGAGAAATCCGTAGCGAAGAAAAGGAAGATGCAGAGTGGAGCTTTACCTAGCAATAGAAAGAAGAATAAGGCGGATAGATAAATAAAAATCACACCAATGGTTCTAACTGAAGGTTACCTGGATAAAATTGCAGATAAGGTTCAAGAGATAATGATGGAATCTTTGAATAGGGTGGAAGATCATTATGGCAAGCTTATGATATGTTTGAAACAGAGTATAGCAGAGCTAAATTTATTGACACAAGCATCCAAAGAACGAACGCAACTAACTCAATGACTCCGACCAGAAAGGCTGGTAGAAATGACATTTGGGATGAAAATAATGTAGACACCTGCCAGAGCTCTCTAGTTCGACTCTGCTGAGGAGAAGCAACATGCAAAAAATTGGGATCATGTCAACATGAATATGGCAGTGATACCGATTCCTCTGTTACATGAGTTACACCAACGTATCGCAAATGAGTTAAAGGAATCCAGACATCACACTTTGTTGGGCCACTAATTTGTCATTATTATTATCACTTTTTAATGTCTATTTCATCCATTTCTACCATTCATTATCACATCATTTATCATAAGTTATCATATAATTCCACTTTATAATTATTTTTGCTCTTATGGATAAATACTATTTTTTTCTCCTTTATTTTTAATATATTGAATATTATTATGTATTATTTTTCCAATGATGGTTTATTAATGAACTTGTTATAACATCACCCATGATTTTAGCCTCTAAGATCTTTGCAAGGTTGCAAATTTGATTTCCATCTCATAATCAAATATTGCAACTCAGAAATTTGCTAGGATAAGAAGTGACACTTTGTGTTGGATGTTTCGAGAAAATGAAGATGAATTTGGAAAATTTGAGACATGAGTTTTGTGTAGAACGGACCAAGTCCATTTTCTAATGAGTATCTCTCCAAAGTTTTTCTTGGATTGAGAGAAACACAAGGCTTTATGAAGGTGATTTTCTTAGATTTGTTGTTGTAGGGGTTTTCCAAATTCTCCCAATTGCAATACTAGATTCGAATTGTTCCAACTGAATCATGATGGGAATATCTTTTAGGTCTGATCTTGTATATTGAGATTATGTAATCAATCCAAAATTGTAATGGAAATCATTTTTTAATCAACTTTGTTGTAACTTCCCTTTTATCTCTATGTATTTAAATTAAAACAAGAATCAAAGAGGAGGGGGATAATTAGGAGATACGATATGGACAATTATTAGATAGGATGTAGAAGATGAGTTAAGGGATGGGAAATGGCAAATGAACAATTGTTGAATTGGAGGAAAAGCTAAGAACTTCAATTTTATGTAATTATTTCTCTCATATGCTTTAATCAAGGAAGCTATCCATTGAGTTCTACATCTATTATCTGTAATTTGATCTGAGTTATGTATCAAGGTAGAAATGAGTCTTGGGTAGTTAGGCTCACTACCTTGGATGAGATGATACCTTGAGCATCTAAAGTAGTTTAATTATGTGCTTGTTTCTTTTAATTTCAATCATTGTTATTTAAAGTAAATTTCATTTTATTCAAACTAATCTGTTGGATGCTGCATTTTTCAAATTTGTTGTTTTTCGCAATTTCTAGATTTCATTTAATTTACTGCTCTAGATTAGCATTTGAATTATGCCTGGTGCAATAGATTAAATTTCCAATTCAGAAATGTATGGTTTAATTTAGTAATGATTCAAGTTGTGTGATTAGTATAACTATTTTCGTTTCATTTACTTTCTTGTTTTTATATTTAGTTTTATTATTCAAGTCTTACATTTTATTTCTTATTGAATGAGATTGGTAGTATATAACACAATCATATAGAGATAGTGTTAGCTATTGGTATTTGTTATGCATATATTTTTCTGATTTCCTTGAAATAAAAAGATGCTCCTCGTGTTGATAATTAATGTATAGGTAATTAGTTGTTTTTATTAAGCAATTGATTTTCCCCTACATTTTGTCATCGTTGCAAGGGAGATAGTTAAATTTCACTACCACACTAATTTATAGTTGTAGATGCATATCTTACTTCGTGAGAGCTGGATATTGAAGACGGAAGGTGAGAACCTATGTGCACATCCTGGGGATCTAGTGATTGATCTACCCTTAGTAGTCAGGCTTAGGTCATATAGCATGCACTGATAGAAGTAGGAATTTTAGAGGTAGAATTTTGAAACGGAAAAGGATCTCATGATTCCACTCAAGTGGTGATGTAAGCACCATCCATTCGACTAACCAATTGACAAGAACATTTGAATGAGGAGCCTCAAAGAAACACATGAAGAATATCTTCTATTATGGCATGAAATGGCTCACATTTCTACTTTTGAATTCCGTATCAAAGATCTTGGAGGAGTGACAAAAATGCACATAATTCCCTTGTTAGGCCCCTATACTACTAGTGTAACCCCTTATTGTTATTAGTACATCCCCTTTATTATATTTTTGTACCCATGTAGATCCTCTATTGTTATTATTGTGCCCTTACATTATTATTGTTATGTCAGCTCTGATTATATTATGACCCCTTAGACTCCTATATATAGAAATGAGGTCTTTTCATTTGTATCATCCAAGAATTGTTCATTTGTGTAATGTAAAGGAGGTTTCCCCCCGAAGAGGCTGAATTCTAAGGCGTTCAACTATATTTTATATCTTTTTGTGAGTTGGTTTCATAACATTTGGTATCCGAGCTTTGGATTCTGGGGTTTCACTGCACCAAATAGGTCATCATGGCATTTTCACTATAACTTCTTTTCGTCGATGTTTCAGAAGTGAAAACAAAAACCCCTTTCATAAGAAATCACGGTGAATCTTGGGTTAGAATTTCGGAGCTTGTCTCCCTACATTTTCAGAGATATGATCTAAGGAAGTTAGGCATTTTGCAATCTCTAGAATTTAAACTAAACAGGTCATCGTTGGATTTGTGCTATAACTCTTTTTCTATGAAGTTTCAAAAGCTAAAAAAAAAACTTATTTGAGAAGAGATTGATCTGAACCTCGGCTCCGAATTTCAGATCCTGTCTCGCTATATTTGCGAAGATATAGTCTGAGGAAATTAGGGTTTTTGCAGACCAACAAATTACATTCCAAATAGTTCACCTTGGGAAAATCATCATAACTATCTCTCTGGGCATTAGATTGCAATTTCGTAAGAAGTTATAGAAAGAGGACGAACTATATTTTCCTGTGTATAATTTTTAAATCGTAAGGTAAAAACAATGACACGTGACACTTCATACAATTTCACTCTTCTGAAAAGGTATATAATCAGGTCATGTTGGGAGATTGTGCATAACTCTTTCTTGGAGAATCTACATTCGATTAGACTGGTTGCATTAGAAAGTGGATGCAGAGGGCTACTACAAGTTACAAGTTCAGAACTTAAAGATCCGAAAGTACAAATTTATAGTCATTTCAGGATCAAGCTCCTAAAATCAAGAAAAGGTGGGATGAGGAAGTTTGATGGCAAGGATTCGGTAAATTAGATACTACAGATGGAGAAATATTTCGATCTAAATGAGGTGCAACTTTTACAAAAGATACGTATTACATATTCATATTTAGAACCAGATCAATTTTTATGGTATAAATGGTTTTGTTCTCGTAAACCACTTGTTACGTGGTCAATTTTCATGGAGGAAATGATAGCACATTATCAGGATACAAAGAGAAACTCCTTCTTTAGCCAATTGATAAATCTCAAACAAAAGGGTTCAATGGAAGAGAAAATTGAGGACTTTCAAAAATTGAATAGAAGGGTAAATTATATTCCAGAGAAGCAAATGATTCATGTCTTCATAGGGACTTTAAAGGAACGTTCAACATGAGGTTCATTTTTGGGAACCTGATTCATTGGAGGAGGCATTCGAGTTGTCAAGAAAAATTGAAAGTGAAATTATGGAAGCAAGGAATCCCACCACTCATGACTATAATCATGAAAGTGTTTCTTCTCCTAGCCTTCCAAAGCCTACAAGGATTACACCACAATAATTGGAAGAGAGAAGAGAAAAGGGGCTTTGTTACAATTGTGATAGAAAATCCATTAAAGGTCATAAGTGTGCTGAGAAGAAATTATTTTACATAGAGTATGAAGAGGAGGAAGAAAAGGATCAAGAAAAATCAAAAGAAGAGGATATACGCTAGGAACAAACCCCAGAGAAAGAAGAAATGAATCCGAGCATATCTTGTAAAATATTGACAAGAATTACCACTCGTCAAACTCTCAAGATAAAAGGACATATCAAGAAGAAAAAGGTTCAAGAAGTGAAATATCATATCGAGAAAGTAGAAATAAATCCAACCATATGTTGTAATGCATTCGCTGGAATTACCACTCCTCAAACTATCAATATAGAAGGACATCTCTAGAAGAAAAATGTTCAATAAGTGAAAGATCACATCAAGCATCAAGAAATGAATCCAACCATATCTTGTAAAGTATTGGAAGAAATTATCACTCCTCAAACTCTTAAGATAGAAGGACATACCAAGAAGAAAAAGGTTCAAGTACTGAAAGATCACATCGAGCATCAACAACAAGTTCTCCAACTTTTAAAAGATAATGCTACTTTGGTGCAGAATCGAATGAAACAACAGGTAGATCAACAGCGCAGTGAAAAATGTTTTGGTGTAGGTGATTGGGTATTTTTACAGCTACATCTTAAGAAAGCTATTTATGAGAAGGAAATGTTGGCAATACTACATGCATTTAAGCAATGGTGACCTTACCCAATGGGAAGACACTTCAAGGTAAAAATGGATCATGATAGTCTTAAATACTTTTTAGAACAAATATTATCTTTAGAAGAACAAAAAAAATTGGTCACAAATATGTTGGGTCATGACTTTGACATCATCTACAGAAAAGGGAAGAAAATTTCTGTTGCAGATGCACTCTCAAGAAATAATGAGGATGTGGAAGCATTGTTTTGTGCTATTTCTATTATCCAACCAGATTGGATAAAAAAAGAAAGGGATGAATGGAAGAAGGACAAAGAAGTGTGGCCACTCATTCAAAAGTTGCAAAATATCCCAATTCAAATAATATTGCCAGAACTTGAAGAGGAAGGAAAAATCATATTGGAACCTGGAGCAGTCATAGAAACAAGAACCCGACAACTAGGAAATCGATCAATTCCAGAGTATCTCATCAAGTGGAAGAACTTACCTGATAAATATTCCACATGGGAGGACAAGAATTTTATACAGAAGCATCAAGAACTACTCAAGCATTGAGGACCACAATTTTTTAAGGAGAGGGACATGTTAGGCCCTTATACTACTAGTGTAATCCCTTATTGTTATTAGTACAACCCCCTTTTTATATTGTTGTACCCATGTAGTTCCTCTATTGTTATTATTGCTACCTTACATTATTATTATTATGTCGGCTCTGATTATATTATGACCCCTTAGACTCCTATATATAGAAAGTAGGTCTTTTCATTTGTATCATCCAAGAATTGTTCATTTGTGTAATGTAAAGGAGGTTTCCCCCTCGAAGAGGTTGAATTCTCAGGCATTCAACTATCTTTTCTATATTTTTGTGAGTTGGTTTCAAAACATCCCCCATCTTCTCTACCAAATTTTCATGGTTTGGCAAAAGATGACCTAGATACATTCTTATTTGAGTTTGATGTACTTTGTAGAGGATATGATTATTGTACTAATGATCAAAGGTTGAAAGTGTTTCCTCTTACTCTACAAGGAGCAGCTCTCCGATGGTTCATGAGCCTTAATGGAAACTACATCCAAACATGGGAGGATGTGAAGAATGTGTTCTTGAAGAAGTACCAAGACTATTGCAAGGCTAGTGAAGATATTTTTAGTATGATAGAAGGGAAAGATGGAAGCTTGGAGGACTATGTAGAGTGATTTAAATACACCTTTCAAAAATCAAATCATGATAATTTGAAAAAAGAGATCTTAAAAACACTCCTTAAAGGAATCAAAGACGAATTCTTCGAACTCTTAAATCTAATTGGAAAGGGTGATGTTTTTCAGTTATCATATGATGATGTTTGTGAATTATGCATAATGTATTCAAAAGGAACCTCCAAGGCTAGTAAGAATTCTAGAGAAGTTTCTTCTTTCTTTTCCAAATGTACTATGAGAACAAGAGGTATATAAGTTGAAATTGATGATTTATTTGAACATTTTAAAATTTTTTATTAGCTCTCTATATTCACCACTGGATGTTTTGCAGGTTCAGAAAAATCAATAAATTGAAGAAGTGTTTTTCCCTCATTTCCAAAAGGAGCATCCCGTAGATAGTTGTTATTTCTTATCTAGGATGGAAGCATGATATCAAGTAGATGGAGAGGATGCGACAATTTCAAAAACATGGAAATCGTAGCCTACATGTATGGTTAAAAATACTTCCTCTCCATTTTATTACTTGCATAATCCATTATGGAATACTCACGTGTTAGGGCGACCATGTCAATCTCAATATAACCCACACCAATCTTGTGTACAAGTTCGGCATGGTTCATCTTATGATTACATGGATACTCTCCCAAATCTTGTAGAATAAACACATCATCCATATTATTTTCCATCTTTTCAAAAAAATATTTCCTGTCCATCAAAACATCCACACTACCCAATCAACTACATCATCAAAATCCTCCATGCCCTAAACAATTTCCTGCTCAACTCATTCCACACCCTCACCCTAGTAAACTAGTACAACATGCTTACAATGTTGAATTGAAAAAATTACCTACCATTCTCGCCCTTTCTATCTCACATGCACCATTGCAGAAAACTCATATTGAGATTGGGAATGTTTCAAATCCAAAAATTGTAGAAGTTATGGAAGAAAATGAGGTTTCATCTAGTCTGCATCAACAAGCTATTTTAAAAACTCAAAAACTTCATGATATGATGGCCATGGGAAATCAAGAAAGTAAAGGATATATTGAATATTGGTTTCACTCCATCATTTGTTTGCAACATCAGTCCATACTTCAAAAAATTTTAACACCATCTTTTCAAGGAAAGTTGGCTTCTCATACCCTACCATTTATTAACATGCAATTTTCAAATTTGGGTATGTACATACTTGAGGTCTTATTTCAAGAATGGCTCCATTGGAAGTACTCTTATACGTAATAATATTCATTTTTGAAACAAAATTAAGTTAGTGTAGAAAATAAAATAAATAAAGACATAAAGATATATATATATATATATATATATATATATATATATATATATATATATATATATATATATATATATATATATATATATATATATATATATATATATATATATATATATATATATATATATATATGTATGTATGTATATGTATGTATATATACATATATCTATATATATACATATATCTATATATATATATATATATATATATATGTAAAAATAGTTGTTTCTGTTGCAGCATACTGTGGATATCAACATTGGTTATAAATGTTTTAACTTATTTGTTTATGTATATATATTATATTTAAAATGATATTTCTACAAATCATCATATTCATTTTTATCACCAATTTGGGAAAATTGCTTGAATATCAGATTGTTTTACTTGCAGGCTTGATGAAAGCTCTGAAAACACAGTCGGGACAGTCATGTTCTGAAGGACCAAAATGGAATATTTTTAAAAATTGTTTCTATCCTAAGTTTCCCTTGATTTCTACTTTCCAATCCAATTTGAATCACTCCATTTGGATCTGAAACGAAGAAGTTATAACCAAAACATTGATAGGGTATCTAGTAGGAAGATTAGGAAAATAGTTGGGACAGTAAGTTTTTCGAGGCCTAAATGACTATATTTTTAAAACCTGTTTTTATGGTATATTCCTCTATGAATATATTTTATAGGGAAATTTGAATCAATCGATTTTTACATCGTATGAGAAAGTTATAACCCAAATACTGACTGTTTATCATAAATCAACAGTCTTAAAGCTCTATTTTTCCGTCTGTTCATTAGAGTATTTGACCCATAAATTATTATTTTATTGAAAACCTATTTCTATTGGATATATATACATGGATATAATTTCATTTCCATTTTGAATCAGCTCAACCTGTCATCATACGAAAAATGTGTTCTTAAAATATCAACTGTCAGTCTAAGATGAGAAATCGAAAATGAGTTTCTTATGGAGGTCGTTCTAATAAAATTTGACAGATAATCTCATGAAATTTTTAAAACCTGTTTCTATTGAAGATATCCCTCTCAATTCAATTTCATTTGTATTTTGAATCACTCAAATTGGACGAGAAACAAATAAGTTATGATTAAAGCATTGCAGGTTAGCATGATTGGCCACTTCTCTCCAGTAGGTAATAAATTAATTTTACTTTGTTATTTTTTCTGTGGAATTGTTTTACAGAGTAATTACTTGTTATTTTTTTGGATAATTCTTGGATTAGGGGAGCCCGATCATCTATCCTTCTCCATGATTTCATGTTTTATTGCGAGTAGATGCTCGTTTTTTTGGAGGTCCAGGGAGAATAAAGAGGTCAATTTATGAACAAGATATTCTTGAAAGGAATGTTGATGAAACAAGGGAATTTCATCCAATTCATTACCTAAAAAATTCATAACAAAAGAAATGGATAATTTATTTCCATTTGAAGATTCTTTTTTTTCTTAAATAAGTGTTGGAACTCCTATTCAAATATAAAAAACAAAACCTAATTAAAAAATGTACACAAGAGATGTGGGTAACCTAAAGCCTAAGGAATCGAGCCTAAGGCCCACAGTCCGAGCTCCGGGCCCACAAAACCTAACAACGAAACCACAAAGTAGAATCAAACATCACAACCATTTGATCTGTCATTGGAGATCCAATGGTGAGGAACAATATCGGAATGCTAACAAGCTCATACGTTATCTCATAAATCGGACCCGATAAGCCAGACCGCCCTATAAAAATTTCGGGTCTGATTTCGCTGATAACCCTCGCACATGTTGTCCGCCTGATATCCACTAGATGCAAGTTATTCACACTGGTCTGTGTAATTGGCTCAATTTTTACTGTTAGTGTCAGTCTTTCCAGCCTTCCTCCAGTGATCAAATATGCTCTTACAAAGTGGTCTCAGAGTGTCAAGGTCAAATTTTGTCATTTCAGTGAGTTTTCAAGCAAAATTTGGTCACTAGGCATTAGGTCTAGGGTTTGCTTTCACTCCTTCTAAAGTTGTCCAAATGTCGGTCCATGTCATCATTCTGCTGAGTGTACCATCATTCAAAGGGTTTTAATTATCATGTCAGGTTCCATTGGGTCATTTTACACCTTGTTCATGCTTCAGTTGTCCCTTGGTAAGGTCCATTTCCCTCTCCTAGGGTTTTGGAGGTAAATTCTCTTGGAGGGTAAAAAATTTGTATCCTGATGTTCATACACCTTCCCCTATCATTAATGTGCCTTATTAAACACTTCCCATCACTTAGATTCCCCACATTCCTCATTTTTTCTTAAACCCTAGTTTCTTGCTACAACCTGGAAATTTTCTAGGTTGGGCCTGTGTTTTGCCCTTTTGGACCCCTTCCCCTCACTCAATCTCTAATATTCCACTTTCCCCTACTTCCTAACATCCCTCCCTACTCCCCAAAATTTCCTCGAGAATTTAGAAGCCTCCTATCCCCTTCATTTCGCTTCATTTCGACAAAATCCCTCGTTCCACACAACGGGATAAGTTTCATTCAAAAGATGTTTCAGAGCAATCAAAGATGAATTTTGGAAAACTGAGAGAGGTTTGTGTACAAAAAATGCCAAAGAAGAAAAACCTCCTTCACGTTTTACACAGGTATCATGGTTTTAGAGAAATGTCAAAAATATCGTTGGCTCAGGAGAATCAAATGCACCTCTGAAGTGACCTTGGGAAAATCAAGTTTGCTCCTAGCTTGGTTGGCCAAATGACTTTCTTGATGCATCAAATAACTATACACAAAGAGCTTTCCAATGCACTATCATGAGCTCAATTTTGAGTTGAGGAAGGCATTCAAACGTTGACTGCAATAGCACTCTTCCTTGAGGAAACCTCATTTGACACATTTTGACCAGTCTTGGGAGATTTGATTTTTGACAAGGAAAATGAACTCCAAAATGAAAAACTCTAGTTTTGTTGGAAAGCAGACTCAAAGAAATTTCCAACGAGCTATAATGCGCCCAATTTGGACACTAGTAAGGCCTCCAAAAAGCGTCTGAAGGTCGCACTACGCGTAGGGCTCAGGCGCGCTACGCATCAGGGTTTTGGCTCAACGCGTAGCGCGCCGCGCGCTACCCTTAAGTTGGGGAGGTCCATTTCACAAACACTCAGCATTTTTGGATTTTTCATGACAAATTACACTTTCTCAGCCACTACCAAGACATTTCATTGAGGTTTGGGCCCTCAAACGGTCAAAAAACAAGCAAAAAATGACCTTCTGCCACTTTTTGGACACACAGGAAGCAGTCTTGGTAGATTGCATTTTTGGAGGGGTAAATGGCCACCAAATTGAGAAATTCTGCTTGGGCTGGCGAGTAGACATCCAGAAATTTCCAAAAAGCCCACTTGTGCCTCATTTGAATGTTGAGAAGTGCCCCAAAATTGGGCTCAAAGGCGCGCTACGCGTTGAGAAATGGCGCGCTACGCATGAGGACATTTTCTCAATTTTTCACCTTCAGCTCAGGAAAACACAGCTTTTGACCAGTTTTGACTTTTTGGTGGGATTTTTCATCCTCCTCGATGTAAGTGATGTAATTTCATGTTGAAATGACACTTTTTTACCTATTCTAGAAGATTCATTCATAAAATGGCAAAAAATTAATGAATGAATTGGTTTCCTAGCTTACAGAGGCAAGTTGTTTTGATTGCCTAGATTGTAGTGCTTAGTTTAGAATTGGTTGAAACAGCTCCTAGGATGATGAGCTCGACCCCTAGAGGCTAGGGAATGGGCTGGCATGGTCTATATTATGTATTTTCCAAATCATTTTCATGGTTGGAGAGGTTGGACTCTTGAGGGATAAGCTTAGATTGTTTTACTCTTTGTATCTCTGCAATTTTGGCAAAGGAAAGACCAGGGTTTTGCAGCACTATTTGGGATTCCTGTGGTGATTTGTGTTGATGGTGTGTTTCTCTCATGTACTTGTAAGTTTTTTGTGTGTGTCATTTTCCTACTCCTCTCTTCTGCAAATTAAGTAAATGAAGTGTTAAGGTAGAATTCATGGTTTCTATGCTCTGCCTTTAAGTTTGCTTAATATCTATGTTTTCATCTGTTTAAGGAGAACTCTCGATGGTTTCTTGCTCTCCTTAGCTCCTCAACGGTCATATCTATCCATTCACCTATTTCAAAGGCATCAAGACAATCTCCTACCTTCCCAAAAAAGACCTCTGCAAAAACTGTGTCTCATCCCCGCACCCAAAATTGCTGTGCTCAGTTTTCCAACAAAACCCTAAAAATTTAAAATCAAACTTTTCCTATCAGTTTACTAGCCTAAAATTAGTTTTCTTTATTGGTCATCTCAGCCCTTTGAAGAAATTTTGCCGAGATAGACCCGGAGAGAGCCCTCTCCTGTCCCCGTAGGGCTAGCTACGAGGCTAAGTGGTTTGATGTTGCCTTGGATTTTGTCTTTTTCAGCCTGAGGCCAAATTCAAGCGCTAACATATTGGCGACCATACTGGGGAAGAACAAATGGTTTGCTGGTTGGTTTCATTTATTTTATAAGCTACAGACGGAGCCTGAAGTTATGCCAGGTAGCCTTCGAAACGCTTTTGCTTTGCATTAGCGGAAGTAGATAAACGCTGCTTCAGTCAATCTCCGGTCTAGCTTGTAATCGTGACATCTAACTTGTTAATTGCCCCAGTACATGTATCAAGTTCAGATCTGATTTTTGATGGTGGATAACGATCAGTCACTGGCAAGGCTGAAATCATTCACCTGGAGACTCTAAATTAGTTTTGAGATCAGATCCAAAGACTCCACTGGAGGATGATCTTGACCAGCAGAAACATGAAGGGACAATATGGACAGATCAGGTATTCAAGTTGGAATTGCATCCAAGACATTTTGTTCTTTGTTCTAAATTATTTCTTCTCTTTTCCCGAGAATGTAAAGAAGGCTTTGCAAAGTATATTGTATTTGAGAAGAGATCCTCGACCTGGAGTTGATTATTTCCCTTTGAAGATTGTGAATACCAAAGATTTGCATGCCTTTGATCTTGATCAGGATCCTCTTTCCGAATTTTGTGATGACCATCTTCAAATTGATGAACCTCAAGAGACCAAGACTGATTCTATACCTGCTGTACATACCCATACACCTTGTAAAATTCCAGTTTTGTATAAACCTCTTGTTTTACC
The DNA here is from genome assembly GCA_031772625.1 of Pinus tabuliformis. Taxonomy (NCBI): domain Eukaryota; kingdom Viridiplantae; phylum Streptophyta; class Pinopsida; order Pinales; family Pinaceae; genus Pinus; species Pinus tabuliformis. The sequence continues at coordinate 1,012,360,512 of CM062813.1, read as the reverse complement.
TTCTGTTCTCCACGCTTTCCCCAAAAACTATGATCTATACTTGCCGAGGTTTGATGGTGAAAGTAAGAATGTCAACGCTGAGCAACATGTGCAGAATTTTGAGTCTTCTCTAGACCTTTTTGAAGTTGATAGCAAAGATGTTAGTATAAGGCTTTTTGCTGTTTCTTTGCAAGACAAAGTGAAGAGTTGGTTCAAAGCCCTGCCTGATGCAAGCATTTCATATTTCCAGCACTTTGTCAAAGCTTTTCTCGACATGTGGATGAGCGGACAGAACCTTTTCTTGATTATAGAAGAGTATAACCAACTGAAAAGAATGCCAGGGGAGACAGTACAACAGTTTTCAGCCAGTTTTAATCAAGTTTATTATTCAATGCCGGTTGAGATAAGGCCTACTCCTAGATCTGCTCTCTTGCACTATCCGGGTGCCTTTGATCCGGAAATGGAGTTTCAGCTGAGAGAAAGGAATATTGCAACACTTCACGAGATGCAAAACAGTGCAGTAAATGTAGAGGTTCATCTTCTGATCCGAAGGGCAAGGTTGAAAGAAGAAGAGATGAAAAACATAGATCTGGCCGAATCAACATCTCTAGAGGTGAAGCTTAATATTTTGGTAAGTGCAGTGGAAAAGATGATGGACAAGATCAACGCAAGGAATGATTATGATGTTCAAGTTCAAGGCTTGCTGATTGAAAAGGAAGAAGTTGCTGATCCAAAACATCTTCTTTATGATCCCAGTTGTCATAATGATTGTTTTATAGATCATTGTGAAGAAGAGAGAGCTGTTGATATGATGTGTATGTTTGATGATGAATTGCCTCAGTTTGATCAGTATGATGATGATTATGTTCTCCAAAAAGAAGCTAATCTTGCAGATGAATCAGCAGCTAGTTTGTGCCAGGAGGAAGTTCACTTTCAGTAGCTCGAATACAGTGATCAACCGATGCATATGAGCTATGACAATGATGAGGGAAGTGCATCAAAGTTTGAAGTAAGTGAAGGATCTTTGCCTTTTTGTTTTGATTCGTTTCAGTTCATCAGAGATAACTACCATGCAATCAGAAATCAAATGTCAACAAGTCTTGATTTGAATCATATTGAGAGTAATGAAAACCTTGTTCAAGACTTCTCATATTCAGATTTGCAACCCCCGAAAGCCCTTGATTGTCAAGTTGCAGCGGAAGAATTGGAAGTGGACACACATGATTTAATGATTCAAGGTGACTCTGTGCCATTCTGTTTTGAATCATTTCAGTTTTTGAAGGGTAGATCGCATAGTAAATCTTCAAATGAACAGCCTATAACAAATCAACAATTTCTCAGTGTTAATGTTGACGATGAGACATATAACAAAATTCTCGAGCAGCCTGTAGCATCAGATTTGCAGCCACCAAATGAAATTGAAGGGCAGATTATAGATCAAGCTGTGGAAGATGAAATACATGATTTGATGATGCAGGAAGATTCTATACCCTTTTGTTTCGAAGAATTTCAGTTTATAAGGCAGAATCTTCGTAAAATCTCTCTAGAAAAAGATGAATAGCTAGAAGGATGTCATACATTTTCAATGGATACATTACAGCAGTCTTTTCAAGTTTTTCATGATCCAATAGGTGATGTTTTGGATGAGGTTTGCAGTCAAAGTCTTTCTCCATTGACTACATGTTAGCTTGAAACATGTGCTGATATGAATTTGATCCGGCAGCCGGTTTCTTTGTCATTTTCAGCAGAGGTCTCATCACAAGACTCAGATCAAAGTTTGCATTCATGGTATGAGGAAACGAGAAGTAATCCATTGGATGAGCTAAGTTCCAGTGTGCTTGAATTTCAAGATCCTTATGCAGTGTTTTTGGAGGTGGATAGAGAATTCATATCATTCTACGGATCTGTTTCTAAGTTGTCATGGGAGTTTCCTTTCAGTAGTTCTCTCTTGTTGGTCATAAGTGATCACTTGCGGAGAATTCGAACAGCAGATGGGACACTTACTTGGTTGCACTGGTTGTTTCATTTCACTTGATCAGGTGATGAATGAAACTGTTAGAGTAGGTTTTGATGAATAAGCTCCACTTTGAGCATCATTTCCAGTTTTCCAGTTGTGTTTAAGTATTGAGTCAGTTTTTAGTTGAGTGTGAGTCAATTTGTGTCATTCGAGTCATCAGTTTTCAGTCATGCATTTTAGTTTGAGTTTTTGACTCCATTTCCAAATGGACGAAGGTGCTGGTCTGCTCTCCCAAAGATCTGCCGTTCTTGGCACGTCCAAGGAGCTACCATCCCCATTGGAGCCAATGTTAGTGTCAGTCTTTCCAGCCTTCCTCCAATGATCAAATATGCTCTTACAAAGTGGTCTCAGAGTGTCAAGGTCAAATTTAGTCATTTCAGTGAGTTTTGAAGCAAAATTTGGTCACTAGGCATTAGGTCTAGGGTTTGCTTTCACTCCTTCTAAATTTTTCCAAATGTCGATCCATGTCATCACTCTGCTGAGTGTACCATCATTCAAAGGGTTTTCATTATCATGTCAGGTTCCATTGGGTCATTTTACACCTTGTTCATGCTTTAGTTGTCCCTTGGTAAGGTCCATTTCCCTCTCCTAGGGTTTTGGAGGTAAATTCTCTTGGAGGGTCAAACATTTTTATCCTGATGTTCATACACCTTCCCCTATCATTAATGTACCTTATTAAACACTTCCCATCACTCAGATTCCCCAAATTCGTCATTTTTTCACAAACCCTAGTTTCTTGCTACAACCTGGCAATTTTCTAGGTTAGGCCTGTGTTTTGCCCTTTTGGACCCCTTCCCCTCACTCAATCTCTGAGATTACACTTTCCCCTACTTCCTAACATCCCTCTCTACTCCCCAAAATGTCCTCAAGAATTTAGAATCCTCCTATCCCCTTCATTTTGCTTCATTTTGACAAAATCCCTTGTTCCACACATCGGGATAAGTTTCATTCAAAAAATGTTTCAGAGCGATAGAAGATGAATTTTGGAAAAATGAGAGAGATTTTTGTCCACAACATGCGAAACAAGAAAAACCTCCTTCAATTTTTACACAGGTGTCATGGTTTTAGAGAAATGTCAAAAATATTGTTGCCTCAGGAGAATCGAATATACCTCTGAAGTGACCTTGGGAAAATCACGTTTTCTCCTAGCTTAGTTGGCCAAATGACTTTCTTGATGAGTCAAATGATAACTAGACACAAAGAGCTTTCCAGTGAGCTATGACGTGCTCAATTTGGAGTTGAGGAAGGCATCCAAAAGTTGACTGCAACAGCACTCTGCCTTGACGTAGCCTCATTTGGCACATTTTGACCAGTCTTAGAAGATTTGATCTGTGACAGGGCAAATGAATTCCAAATTGAAAAATTATAGTTTTTTTTGGAAATTATACTCAAGGACCTTTCCAATGAGCTATCCTGCGCTCAGTTTGGACACCGGGAAAGCCTCCAAAAAGCATATGAACGTCGCGCTACACGTAAGGCTCAGGCGCGCTACGCATCAGGGTTTTGGCTCAACGCGTAGCGCGCCGCGCGCTACCCTTAAGTTGGGGAGGTCCATTTAACAAAAAATTAGCATTTTTTGATTTTTCATGACAAATTACACTTGCTCAGCCACTGCCAAGACATTTCATTGAGGTTTGGGCCCTTAAAAGGTCAAAAAAAAAGCAAAAAATGACCTTCTTCCACTTTTTGGACACACAGGAAGTAGTCTTGGGAGATTGCATTTTGGGAGGGGAAAATCGCCACCAAATTGAGAAATTCTACCTGTGCTGGAGGGTAGACATCTAGAAATTTCCAACGAGCCCACTTTTTCCTCATTTGGATGCCAGGAAGTGCCCCAAAGGTGGGCTCAAAGGCGCGCTACACGTTGAGAAATGGTGCGCTACGCATCAGGACATTTTCTCAATTTTTCACCTTCAGCTCAGGAAAACGTAGCTTTTGACCAGTTTCGACTTTTTGGTGGGATGTTTCATCCTCCGTGATGTAATTTTCGTAATTTCATGTTGACATGACACTTTTTTACCTATTCTAGAAGATTCATTCATAAAATGGCAAAAAATTAATGAATGAATTGGTTTCCTAGCTTATAGAGGCAAGTTGTTTTGATTACCTAGATTGTAGTGCTTAGTTTAGAATTGGTTGAAACAGCTCATAGGATGATGATCTCGACCCCTAGAGGCTAGGGAATGAGTTGGCATGGTCTATATTATGTATTTTCCAAATAATTTTCATGGTTGGAGAGGTTGGACTCTTGAGGGATAAGCTTAGACTGTTTTACTCTTTGTATCTCTGCAATTTTGGCAAAGGAAAGACCAGGGTTTTGCAGCACTATTTGGGATTCCTGTGGTGATTTGTGTTGATGGTGTGTTTCTCTCATGTACTTGTAAGTTTTTTATGTGTATGATTTTCCTACTCCTCTCTTCTGCAAATTAAGTAAATGAAGTGTTAAGGTAGAATTCATGGTTTCTATGCTCTGCCTTTAAGTTTGCTTAATATCTATGTTTTCATCTGTTTAAGGAGAACTCTCGCTGGTTTCTGGCTCTCCTTATCTCCTCACCGGTCATATCTATCCATTCACCTATTTCAAAGGCATCAAGACAATCTCCTACCTTGCCCCAAAAAGACCTCTGCAAAAACTGTGTCTCATCCCCGCACCCAGAATTGTTGTGCTCAGTTTTCCAACAAAACCCTAAAAATTTAAAATCAAACTTTCCCTATCAGTTTACTAGCCTAAAATCATTGTTCTTTATTGGTCATATCAGCCCTTTGAATACCTTTTGCCGAGATAGACCCGGAGAGAGCCCTCTCCTGTCCCCGTAGGGCTAGCTACGAGGCTAAGTGGTTTGATGTTGCCTTGAATTTTGTCTTTTTCAGCCTGAGGCCAAATTCAAGCGCTAAACATTTACCAGTGCTTCTAGACCCAAAGTCTAATCAAGCTACTGTTAAAGTTGATTTCGAGTCCATTTGGCTTGATAACCACCTTGCTATTTGGCACGTAAAATTGCTAAGATTGCTTTTGTTTCTCCTATCTTCTCGCACTTTAACCAAGCTCCCTGCATAGTTAATAAAAAGGAAATCTTTTGTATAATTCATCTCCATGTGGATACTTGTGTTTTCAAACTAAACCCACCCAAGAACCTTGTGTTTACACAGTTCTGGGCTCAAATTCTGGCTCAAATTACTGCATCAGGTGAACTGAAATTCAACTATTTCCTAAGGTCTACAACCTATTAGCATCCCCTGCTCTGATACATCTCTCAGTTCGCGTTTACTTTTCTGAGACACTCTTCCCTCAATCTACCATAAGGGGTATCTATCCATTTATATTTATTGTTGCTTTTAGCATAGAGTACTCCTTCATTAGCTAAGATGTCCGCTAATTTGTTGGTTGTTCGACACATATGAATGAAACTCAAGGTTCTCATGTTCTGAAAATGAAAATGAATCCTTTGATAGACTTGAAAAAGCCTCCAATGTCTCGAAACTTTTTCCGGAGCTGAGCCATAGCTAATTTTCTTAACCAAATTGATAATCAAATCAGAATCAACTTCAATTATAATGTTATGAAGATTTGAGTCCCTCAAGATTTCTAAGAATTGCTCAAGGGCCTTGAGCTGTACAATATTATTTGTGGATTTCCCCATGTTACTATGAAAGATGAGTTCTATGCACCCCTTCTCATCCCTTATCACACCTCCGTAACCAGCCATGCATGGGTTTCCTTTTGAGGCTCCATCCATATTCCATTTCAAAAAACCTTGAGGGGGAGGTTCCCAGAAATCCTTGTTAGCAATTATATGATTTGCATTTTTGTTCTTACAATGTGGGTTAAGCGCCTGCATACCCAACTGTAATAGTATCTGCATATCAGTATCTGTAGGATTGTTCTTAGGTGGGTTTTTAATGAGGATTCCTACTGTCTCATTGAGTTGTCTTAAGATCTGTGCCATGATGCTCTAGGGAGAACCTTTCCTATTTTTGAATATTTTATTGTTGTGTTCTTTCCAGATATCCCAAATACGAAAGCCTAGATCTAAAGCCCAAGCCTTATTGACTGTTTCATTGTCAGAGAAATTTTTCATCCACTTCTTTAAGGTGCTAGTAATGCTACCCTTGTCCCTGCCTGTTTTTCTGAAAATTGAAGCAATCCAATTCTGTAATGTGGATGTGAATGGGAGAGGTTGAGAAGGTGATCCATAGTTTCTTCTTGTATTTCACATAGCTGGCATTTGGATGGACCAGATACCCTTCTTTTCCTAAGGTTTTCCCGGGTTAGAATTTTTCTATGCTACACTAACCACATGAACAGTTTCATTTTCATCTAGCTTTGGTTCTGCCATAGGCCCTTCCATACCTCATCAGGATTTGTAAAGTCAAGCTCAAGAGCTATTTTCTTTGCCTCTTTGAGGTTAAAGGTTCCTTCATTTTTATTTCCCCATCTTAGTTGGTCAAAATCTTCTGATACCAAAATCTTCCTCTGTTCTAGGATGCTTGTTAGAGCTTCTGCTCGTGCCTTCAGGGGGGAGGTTATCACTATAAAGCAGGTTCTTCCATATCGTCCATTTCCCCTCGCTATTTTCCTGATCCCAAAATTCATTTATTTTGAGTAATCTTTTGTTGTCAGTATCATTCTTGAGATTTGTAGATTCTTCTCCTGACAATTTAGGTTCCTCTAGCCACATATCCTCCCAAAGCCAGGCAAGGTTTCCATCTCTAATTTCCCGGAAACTATGTTTCTTAACAATGGCTTTATTCTCCCAAGCTTTGTTCCAAATGTGGGAGCCTTTGATGATCCGAGGCACTCTGATGTGATCCTTGTCTTTCCAACTGTTTGCATATTTTTGTTTCAAAATTTGGGCCCAAGGTGAAGCTGAATCTTTTAGCCATCTGCACCACAGGTTTTCCCCCAAAACTTTTTTTAGCACCTCAGGAACATCCAGTCCCAAACATCCATGTGTCTTTGGTTTACAGATTTTATCCCGGGCTACCAAGGCCCAATTTTTTTTCTCTTCCCCTTTACCCCAAAGAAAATGTCTTTTGATATTTCTGTAAACTTGCATGACTCCTTTAGGGGCAGGAAGGGCTGAAAACATAAAGATGGGGATAGTTTGTAGGAAAAACTTTGTGAGAACTAGACGTCCTGCTAAGTTCAAAGACCTACTTGTCCATTTACGTACTTTGTCCTATAGCTTATTAATCACATGCTCCCATACCGTCTTGCTCAGGGGTTTGTCTGTTAGTGATACTCCCAAATGTTTAGATGGCAACATATCTCTCTGAAAGCCTAGAATCCTAGATAGATTTCTTTGAGTAGCCATGTCAGTATTAAAAAAGAAAATATTTTATTTGGAGAGGCTTACCTCAATGCCCACAACCGTTGCAAAGTCTTTCAGGATTTGTTTATAGGCTAGAGCTTCCCTCACTGTAGGTATACCCTGTGGCATAGTATCATCCACAAATTGTTGATGGGTCAATGCATTTCCATTCATGGTGAGTTTGAGACCCTGGATTTTTCCTTTTGCTTTAGCAGACTTGATAGCTTGGCCAAGCCCTTCCATCATGAGAATAAAGAGGAAGGGATAAAGAGGATCTCTTTTTCTAAGACCTCTCAAAGGATTAAAGGGCTTGGATGGTGAACCATTTACCAGTATTGATAAACTAGAGGAACTTACCAAGGCCATAACCCATCTTACCCATTTATGGTCAAATCCATACGCTATAAGAAATTTCCTTATGTAGGCCCAATTTAGCTTATCATAAACCTTTTCTACGTCAAGTTGCACAATCATTTATGCCTGTATATTACTTATAAGTGAGTGAACCACCTCATGTGCTTGAATGATGTTGTTGAGAACTTGTCTACCTTCCACATACCCAGTTTTCTCTTCAGATACAAGAGTTGGTAGAAGTGGTTTAAGCATGTTGGCAATTATTTTGGAAATTATTTTCTACACCACATTGCATAATGTTATCATTTTGAAATTTTCTGGTGTCATAGCATTAACCTGTTTTGGAATCAAGGATATGAAATAGGTATTGATCGCCTTCAAAACAGTTCTATCTTTCCTAGAGTTCTCCACCACATCAAGGATATCCTGCTTGACTATTCCCCAACATGCTTTAAAGAAGTCGACATTAAAACCATCCAAACCTGGTGCCTTACCATTTTTCATTTCTTTGATGACTTCATTCACCTCCTCTTCATTCACAGGTCTATTTAGATTATGTTTGTCTTCCCTTGTCACAACCTTAGGAATGTGATTAGTGAAATCATTGATGTAGTGTCATCTGTCTAAGAGAGGCTCCTCTGCTATGCCTTGGAAATGTTGAACCAGCACAACTTCTATTTCTTTATGGGTATTTAGTTTATTTCCTTGACAATGTGTGATTTTTGAGATCCTGTTATGAGACCTGTGATCCATGGTGGATTTGTGAAAAAACCTTGTGTTCCTTTCTCCTTCTTTTAACCATTGTACTCTTGATTTCTGTTTCCAGAATATCTACTCTTGTTTGCATAATTCTTCCCATTCCTGTTGATGGTTATTAGCTTGTTCATTTTTTTCCTTGCTAAAGCCTTCTGTAACGAGGACCTGATTAATTTCCTCTAGCTTCCATTCAACAACTTTTTGGGCTACAAAAATGTTCCAAAACTCATTTTTATTCCACTCTTTAAGCTTGATTTTGATATGTTTCAATATTTTATGTAGGAGGAACATTTTAGTGCCTTGAACCAGCATATCCTCTTTCCACCATTTTTTAATATTACTGATAAAGTCTGGATGGGTGAGCCAAATGTTTTCAAACCTAAAAGGTTTTTTTTTCGAGTTCCTATAAAGGACGCTTCAAGTTGAACAAGATAATGATCCAATCCACCAAAAGGAAGTATCATGGCCCACAAATTAGGGCCTAATAGAATAAGGTCCTCCAAGATAATGGATCTGTCTAGTTTTGCAGCCGCCTGAGATTCTCCTTTGCTTTCGTTATTCCAGGTAAAGATGCCATTACTTGTCTCTGTGTCTGGTAGCCTCATATTGTTTATAAAATTCTAAAATGTTATGGAATCTCTACCTACTGATTTGGTTCCCCCTTTTAATTTCCCGATGTTACCTTCATAGTTTTCACCCCTTCATTGTCCTGACTACCATGGTTTCTTTTGACTCCTGAACCTTTTGCCTGTGTTCTCCATAGAAACAATTGTTGCACTCTGTTGAAATCCTCTTGTGGTAGCGAATCCATTCCTTTGGTAGTTCCTTGCTCCAGAAACTTTTCCAAATCTAGATGCTCCCTATCAAGAATATTCTGTAGTTCATGATCCTTTTTCCCCACCTCGCTTGGGGTCATTTCCTAGTCCCTATCAAGTTCCATAGTGTTCAACAGATCCTCCTTTTGTTGGTTGTTGTCATGTGTGTCCTCCATACTCCCTTTTCTTTCTCCACAGGGCTATTTTCTAGTGTTTGATTAGCTTTATAATGCTCCTCTTATTCTTCTAGTCCCTTGTACCTATTATGACTTAGCTGCTTTTCCTCGTTGATTTTCTTTTGGTACTTTCTCCCCCCTTTACCTCTATTTCCCACTTTGTTAAAGCTATCAATTTCTTTACCTGAGGTAGCTTTGGTTATGCTTCCTATTTTGTTTAAGGATAAATCCCTAAATAGATGCCCACGTTCATGGCATTTGCGACATCTGAAAGGAACATTACCATAGTCAACTGCTTGCACCCATTCTTCATCAAAGAATTCTAGAATTACTTCATCTGGTAGAGCTCTAGAGAGGTCCATCTCTACACATATACGGGCAAAGGAGGTTTACTTTCCGCACCTGGTGGCATTTGATATTTTAACAAAATGCCCTAGTTTATTTCCTATTGCTTTTAATGATTTATGCTACCAATAATCCAAAGGTAAGGAGTAGAGCCTTACCTAAACCAGGACCGAAGTGAAAGTCTCACATTCTGAGACAAAATTCATTACCTAAGGTCTCATATAGAGGCCTGTAGTAGCATAGAAGTATGGCCCTCCTTCAAACACCCTATCTTTATCCTCAATGTTAGTGGAAACTACACTGAATAAACCATTTGATCCAAGGTGTAGATCTATATCCCCCTTAGGTTTCCAATGATTCTTTATCCATGCCTGTAAAGCCTTCTCCATAGGCCATAACCTCATGAATTTGCAAATGACTACGTAAGTTGTCATGTGTTCCTTATACGCCTGTAGCACTGGATCACTTAACACCACCATAGGTATGATAGTAGCCCTAGGCTTACATGGTCCACTCTGATTTTTTGTGTCTGCATTCTGATTTTCTCCTTCTATTCATTTTTCTCTTTTGCTTTCTTCCTGCGTATTTTCTTGCTCCTGTGTACTCTGTTGTCCTAATTTCCTCCTCCTAAAATTCCAGTTTCTGCCTCTGGAGGATTCTTGAATTGATTGGAGACTGCCTGATTGTAGGAGGGATTGGAACTACCCCCCTCATGCCTCTCCATGGTGCCCAACACTTAAATTTTGCTGCAAACCCTAGCTCAATCCTTCCAAAACCCTCCAAAGCACGTCGCTAAATTTGTTTCGTAAAGGAATTTAATCTTCATAATCGAGGATAGATATCTTATTTCCATTTGAAGATTAATGTCACTACCGCCAAAGCATTTTTCCAAGAGATCATTTTTTTTCCATTGACAGATTGAAGTTCCCTTAGGGAAAAACATCATAGACGTTGTAGCTTAATTTATTTACTATTTTTAAATAAAGTTTTTTTTTCTTTTATGATTTCTCTTATGTTTTTGTGTTTCAGGTGTTTCTTCTTTCAAAGTTGTAGTTTTCATTCCATTGGCAAATGCGCAGTTGTTGTTTTGTCAAATGAACAACTGTTGTTCGATAGAACAGACAACTCTAATTTCTTTTTGGTGAATTTATAGTTGTTATTCAATCAATTGAGCAACTATTGTTCATTCAATTGAACATCAGCTGTTCGGTAGAACGAACAACTTTGATTTCTTTTTGGTGTGTTTATAATTTTTTTCAATAAATTAAACAACTATTGTTCAGTCAATTGAATAGTCGTTGTTCGGTAGAACGAAAAGCTCCGATTTGTTTTTTGTGTGTTTGTTGTTCAGTCAATTCAATAGCTGTTGTTAAGTCAATTGAACAACTCCATTTTATTTTTTTGTGTGGTGTGTTTTTCAATCAATTGAATAGTTGGTGTTCAGTCAATTGAACAACTATGGTTCCTTCTTTTTTTGTGTTTGTTGTTTAATCAATTGAACAATTGTTGTTCAGTCAATTGAACAACTCTGATTTATTTTGTGTGTTTTGTTATTCAATCAATTGAACAATTGCTATTTAGTCAATTGATCAACTGTTGTTTAGTCATTTGAACAGCTCCGATTTCTTTTATGTGTGTTTGTTGTTCAGTCAATTGAACAACTCCAATTTCTTCTTGTGTGTGTTTGATGTCGAGTCAATTGAACAAATTGGATTTCTTTTTTGTGTGTTTGTTGTTCAATCAATTGAACAATTATTGTCTAGGCAATTGAACAGCTCCAATTTCTTTTTGTGTGTTTTTTCTTCAAACAATTGAACATCTCTTGTTCAATCAACTAAACAACTATTATTCAATCAATTCAACAACTCCGATTTCCTTCTTGTGTGTTTGTTGTTCAATCAATTGAACAGTTCTTGTTTAGTAAATTGAAAAATTGTTGTTCGATGGAATGGAAAACAATGATTTCTTTTTATTATGTTCAATAATTTCTATTCCATTATCGTTCATTTTTAATCAAACAACCATTTCTCTCTCCCATGTTTTCGTATCAAAACTATCTTTTTGGATATAGAATTTTTACCCAAGATAAAGGAAAAATAGTAATATAATACTATTATGATTTGTAAAACCTTTGATGGTTATCTTTATTCTGAAACTGGCCTGGTTCATCAATATAATGACTGGCTGAATATCTTCTCTTTGGACATATCATAAAATGATTCACTATCTTAATACCATGCTTTTTTATCTTTCACACTTTCAATTGATAATTCCCTTTGGTATGATGATATAGGGATAAAAGAATAACTTTCATTGGCATTTTTTACTTCTCATGCCATCCATAACTCTTAAGGAGTAAATGGGCCTCCCTACCTTTACAATAAAAATACAAAAATACAATACAAATCTTCTTAAAGATGATAGGGGGTCTCATTATGAGTCATCCTACCATGATAATAAGGATGTAAGAAGTGACATTCCATTATGGCCACCACACCAGGGTAATCACCTTCTAGTTAGTCAAAACTACTAGAAGGATAGGTGGTCTCATCACGAGTTGGCCTAATCACTTTTTTATATCCTGGTAAATGACGCTATGATATTTTGGTTAGCATGCCAGCATAGTGATCTCTTTATATTAATAAACAAACATCTAAATACTAAATAGAGGTTTTTGGCTCAGTTTTGGGTTAAAAAGAAACCGTATCGAGGCTATGAACGCCTGCTAGCAACAGTGGCTCTACTTATGGTATTGAATTTCTATATTACATTGCCAATTATTCTTTATCCCATTATTTCCTATTGATTCAATTCTAAAGGTGAATTTACCATTCGAACAACGTTTATAACTATATTAACCCATATGCATGGTAAACTATACTTTTATATGAATTATATCAATACCGACTAATCAATCGATACCAATAGTCATTATCATCTATTACCTGTCATGCTTTTGTCATATTTTTCCACCTAAGGAAACATCTCTTCTCATAATGATCAATTCTTTGTTTTACTCATTTTGTGATCATTTCCCATCTTCGCGATTTGTACTACTCTAACCTTTTTTTTGCCGTATTTATGCCACTCTATTTATTGTCTCACCACATTTATGAATCCCCAATGTCCTTTCCCTTTCTCCTATGCTTTATGGTCGCGGACACCCTTTTCTAATTGGATGGGGGGAAGGTATGCATTATAGTATAGCATGCATAATAATTACTTAACTCCGCAATAACTTGCTAATTTGACAAAATATTATTATTGTAGGTTTTAACCTTGTATATAACTTACCTACATATGAATTCTAAAACACAAAAAATAAACAATGCGAGAGCATAACACATAAAACACATATACACATAGATTTTCCCCTGGATCCCAAAACTAGGACTACCAGCTTGATTTTTCACTATGTTCCTTTCAATGTTACAATACATATATACATGCTGAAGCATCCAATACCATGGACCAAAAACCATCGTTCCCCGAACCATTGGAGCTTCCCCGAACCCCATAGAGGGAGACTACCCGCCCCACTCAAACCCCGTGTGACTCCCCCACTACCAATCGACACAATTAAGAGGGGGCTCCACCCCACCTCTAACCCCCCAGTTTACTAGGTTGCCTAGTCATGGAAACAATATAACACAACCCAACATTCTCCCTCTTGTTTTTTTCTTTCCACAAGGGGCCACAAGAGAGCTTAGTCATTTATCCAACCCTGCAATGCCCATTGTTTCTCTACACCAATAGAACTTGTCAGAGCTCATAGATTTTGTCAATGCATCTGCAGTATTCTTGAAAGTGTCCACCTTTACTAGCAACACCTTTTTGTCTTCTATCATATCCATCACAAAGTGATATTGAACATCAATGTGCTTTGTCTTTAAATGGTAAGTAGGGTTATTTTCCAAGAAAACTTCACTTTGGCTGTGACAGTCTATCCTTATAGCGCCATGTACTAAGTCCATACTTGAACACAATCTCTGCAACCAAACTACTTCCTTACTCTCATGAGTGGCTGCCATGTATTATGCCTCTGTTGTTGATAGTGCCACTATAGATTGTTTCTTACTCATCCAAATGACTGCACCTACAAGTAGGTTAAACACATTCCCATTTGTAGATATTCTCTGATCCAAATCTCCAGCCCGGTCTACATCAACAAAGCCACGAATATCCAAAACTCTGTCCAATCCAGGTATTCCTTGGTAAAACAAACGATAATCACTGGTGCCAAGTAAATACCTGAAAACCCGCTTCACTGTTGTCGAATGCTCTTTCCTTGGTTTTGACATAAACCTACTTAATACAGACCATGTGCAATGTCTTGTCTATTACAAACCATCGCATACATCAGGCTATCAACTGCGCTTGCATATGGAACACGAGACATTTCCTCTTCCTCTTCTTGTGTCTTGGGACACTGTTCAACAGATAACTTTACACCTACAGGAATAGGAACCTTCACCGGTTTACTATCCTACATATTAAACCTTTGCAACATTGTCTCGACATACTTCCTCTAGTTTAACCAGAGCTTCCTCTTTCCTCGATCTCTTTTAATTTCCATGCCTAAAATATAGTTTGTAGAACCAAGATCCTTCATGTCGAATTTGGAAGAAAATTGGGTCTTCGAATCCTGGATAATTTCTTTGTCATTTCCAACCAGCAACATGGCATCCACATACAACACGAGATAAATAACACGGTCACCAATTAACTTAAAATACAAAAAATGATCTACTTTGCTTCTAGTGAAGCCAAGTCCCCGTATAAATGTATCAAATTTTTGATACCACATCCTTGGTGACTATTTTAGCCCATACATAGACTTCTTTAACTTGCATACCCATTCTTTCTTACCCTTCACCAAAAATCCTTCAAAATAATTCATGTAGATCTCCTCTTCCAAATCACCATGGAGAAATATTGTCCTCACATCCATCTGTTCTACCCCAAAATCAAAATCAGCAACAATAGATAAAAGTAATTTAAGAGAAGCTACCTTTAGCAACATGAGAAAACATATCACCCAAATCAATTCCAGGCACCTAGGAATAACCTTTTGCTACTAATCGAGCTTTGTATTTCTCTACCTTTCCTTCTATATTTGTCTTCTTCTTGAACACCCATTTGCTTCCAATGGGTTTCCTTTGAGTCGGCAAATCCACCAGATCCCAAGCCTCATTTTTGTGAAAAGATGCCATTTCATCAACCATGGCCTCTTTCCAGAGTTTCCATCCTCTGAATCTATTACTTCCTTCACAGTTCTGGGATCATCATCAGTAATAGATAGAGAAAAATTTGAACAGAAAGCAAATGGACTATACCTTTTTGGCTACCTTCTTTCTCGAACTAATCTTCTCACAACTGAAGTTTGTGGCTCTTCATCTTCTTTTTCCTCTTCTGCTGTAGAGTCTCATTTTTCCTCCTTTATCTCAAACTATATCTTCTCAGGTTCTTTTGATGGGACTTCATGTTTAATAATATTTTTCACCTCTCTGAACACCACATCTCGGTTGTACACAACCTTCCTTGTTAATGGGTTCCAAATATTATAACCCTTTAAACCATCCTCATACCCAATAAAGATGCACTTTCAGATTTACTATCCAATTTTGTTCTTTTCTCCTTTGGAACATGTACATATGCATCACATCCAAATACCCTCAGATGTGAAAGAGAGGGTTTCTTACCACTCCATACCTCTTGTGGAGCCTTATCCTCCAACACTGATCAAGGTGATCTGTTGACCAAGTGATATGTTGTTTCCACCGCCTCTGCCCATAATTCCTGTACTAACTCAGCACCACTAAGCATGCTTCTTGCCCTTTCCATCAATGTCTTGTTCATTCTTTCTGCAACTCCATTTCTTTGAGGTGTGTATGGAGTAGTCCTCTGTCATGCTATACCAAACTTCTTACATAATTCTTCAAATTCCTTGTTGCATAACTCTCCATCGTTATCTGTCTTCAACACCTTTATCTTCTTCTCTGTCTGTTTTTCCATGAGAGCCTTAAATTATTTAAACATATCAAAGACTTTAGATTTCTTCTTGAGGAAATATATCCATGTATTCCTTGAGAAGTCATCTATAAAAGATACATAATACATAGACTTACCCAGTGATGTAACCTTCACAGGTCCAAACACATAATCGTGCACAAGCTCTAATATGTGTTTCGCGCTCTTACCACCAGAGGGGAAACTCACTCGATTATGCTTCCCACATACACAATTTTCATAGAAATGAAAATCCATAGAGCATTTACTCATACCTTCTACCATACCTTTACCATGAAGTATTCGAAAGCCCTTGTCTCCAATATGTCCAAGCCTTTGATGCCATAGCATGGTATTTTCTCCAGAGACCACTAGATTTTCTACTCCACTTTCAGGAACCACAAAATTTTTGCACCCATCAACAACATTACTACCTTGCAGCTTGTACATAGTTCCAATCCGAACTCCCCGCATCAATACCAGTGCTCCCCGAACCATCTTGCATGTATCTTTCTCGAACTTTGTTTTTACACCTGAATCATCCAACTTGCTTACATAAATCATATTTTTGACCAATGCAGGAATATGCAGAACACACGGAAGTGTTCTAACCCTTCCACCTTGAAACTTCAACTTTACTTTTCTACGACCAACCATTCTAGCCTTCCTATCATCCCCTAGGAAGACATCACCACCATCATATTTCTCATACTTGTAGAACCACTCTCTATGGGTAGTGAAGTGAAAGGATGCATCTGAGTTAATCAACCATGCCTCATGATCTACATGCGTACTTGAAGAAGCCAAGTACACATCCCCACCTTCATCTGAGATGGTTTTTGCCTCTGCAAAAGGAGTATCATCAGATCCCTTTCCTTTGTCAAGAGCTTCAGATTTACAGTCCCATTTGTGGTGTCCTTCCTTTCCACATTTCCAACACACCACATTTACAAGTTTTTCTGGAGATTTAGATCTCCCACTTGATGACTTATTTTTGTTTTTGTTATGGGACCGTCCTAGTACAGACAAGGCATCACCATTCTAGCTCTCCATATTTTTCCGCCTCATCTCCTTCGTCAACAAGGATGAGACTATTTCATCAAACTACAAAGCAGTTACATTGCTACCTATTGAAATAACAAGACTATCCCACGAATCTAGTAGAGAACACAACAAACTGATGCACTTATCTTCATATGAAATTTTGATATCAACAGACAATAACTAACTTACCATAGTATTAAATTCATTTAGATTCTCTGTCATTGAGTCTCCATCTTTCATCCTCAAGTTATACAACTTAACTAAAAACTTAGATTGGTACAAAGTCCTTAACTTGGCCCACAAAGCCTTAGCTGTAGCTTCCCCTAATGCGTTCAATAATACTAAATCTAAGACACACAATCGTATTGTGCCCTTTCCCTTCGAATCCAACTTCTTCCATTCTTCATCAGACACTCCCATTGATTTAGTACCCAGATCTACCTCGATCCACTAATTTGTATTCACCAACAGATCCTCCATCTTGAGTTTCCACAACTCAAAACTCTAACCATTAAACTTCTCGATCTATATCTTTCTATTGCTCACCATCTTCTTTCACCAACAGAATCGATGCCACAAATCTCCCATCGAATAGGGTCTACCATAGGCCCGAGCAAAACCCCTCAACAACAAAGACGTCCCCTTGAAGCCAAAACAACTTTGATACCAAATGTAGTTTTTAACCCAGTACTACCCACATACGAATTCTAAAACATAGAAAATAAAAATGCAAGAGCATAACACATATACACAGAAATTTTCCCCTGGATCCCAAAACTAAGACTACTAGCTTGATTTTTCATTATGTTCCATTTAATGTTACAATACATATATATACATGCTAAACCATCTAATACCATGGACTGAAAACTATCACACCCAAAACCATGTGCGAAAACCATACACAAAACCATAGGTAGGTTCGCCCCACCTAATATAAGGTCCAAAAACATTTTCACTTGGGCTCTACCCCAGACCTCATATAGGGAGGCTACCCACCCCCCTCAAACCCTCTGTGAGCCCCCCACTATGCAATCAATGCAACGAAGTGGGGGCTCTGCCCCCCTCTAATCCCCATGTAACTAGATGGGCTAGTCGTGGAAACAATATAACATAACCCAACAATTATTACATTTATACAAAAGTTTTTTTTTATTGAAATCTTTGCAAGCAACTTATCTATTGTTGTTCAAAACCAAAGCTATGGATTCAAGAAAATTGCATGCAAAGTAGTGAATTGTTTACAGGAGAAAATAAAGCATGGGGTGCAACTCTATTCACACCAAGCCCACACTATTGCAACTAACAGAAGAGGCTCGATCAACTCACAAACACGAACAATTGTTCAGACAAGATGTGCTTGCATGGTTTCTACCTCTTGCATCACTTTCAACATTAGCTCAATCTACATCAACTTCAACAAATGTCATCCCATACATGTCATTCCAAATTTTTTCAGAGGAAAAACTTGAGGTAAAATAGCATAAGTTTTTTATTATTAAAAATTTAGGCGAATCTCATGAAAATCCATTGAGCATTATTTATCATCATTCATTCCACATCTTTACCACTTCCCATTTTTCAGAGAAACAAAATATTTCAGTTTCGGGAGTGTTACTTTCATTCATTTATTTATTATAACATGCCATCATCCATCGATCTCCTTATTCATTCTTAAAACCTCCCTTATTCCATGTTGTTTTACACCAAGCATAGATTTCAACAACCATTGTAGCAACCACCTCAATTTACTTTCTAGTATTGCATGAGGGCATGCTAATTCTCCAGTTTGGGGGAGGAATTCCTACACATGATGGATCTTTTCTACTTTCTTTCTCATTTAAGGCATACAATTTCATTTTTATACAGTGCATAAATTGATTTGTGTATATCTTTAAAACTATGAACTGAATTCTTGTGATTTTTGGACAAAAAAGAGGTATCTTTAAAATACACAAACCCATAAAAATTCAAGTTAAATTAGTTTCTAAAATTTTAGAAATCAGGCGCTGTCACCTACAACCATTTTGTTTATATCTCATGATCAGTCCATCAAAACGATCTAATTTTTGGATTACAGAAGTATTTATATAATATAAAACTGCTTACAAAATTTCAACAAAATCTGGTTTGTAGTTTTTGAGAAAATGGTAATGAATTTTGTCATTACTTATATCATACTTTGTTGCAACTTCATATGCATATAGTTGAAATTCAATGTGAAAATTTTTACGCCTTCATCCACATTGCTAAAATTGAATATTCATTATTTGAGGAAGAACTCATTTGTTCCATCAATTTGATGAGTTGGAATGAACATTTTTGTATTATAGCTTGGTTAATACACATTCTTTGGGTTAATACATAGAACAAGTTTCACTGAAGAAACAACTTGACCAGGAAATAAAAGAAAAGCAGTATGTAGAGCTACAACAGCATAAATTGAAAGAAGTCATCATAACCACTTGTAGAGAAGTTCTGGACATGAATGTATGCAAGGAGGAATCCACAGAAGACAAGGTCACGAAGCTCAACCTTATAGTCGGGGAATACAAGGATAAAATTACTGAAGTGCAATTTAAATATGAGATGCAGATTAGTGAGTTGTGAATGAATTTGCAGCTGAATACACCACTAGAAGTAAGAATTCAATGGGATTCTAACCTAAAGTTATTCATGGTTAGCATCTGCATAGTATTGGCAAACTAAAACAAACCACTGGATGAAATTTTGTAAATTTGGACTTCACTGTAGGAAGATCCAAATATTCAAAAAATATAATAGGAAATGTAGTAGAGGTAACAATAGTTAGAGGAGAGTCGAGTAGTTGTAAATTCATTTCCTATATCGCAGAAGATCGCAAAGATCAATGAATCAAAGGTACTTCATAAGAGGATCAAAGAGCTGAAGAGGGAAGAGTAGAAATTGATAGAAAGAAATCAACCTTAGTGGGATGAGGCCCTTCATCTCTCACACACATTATATGAGAAGCTTTAAAATATTTGATAGAAGGAGGCAGCATTGCTATAGAAGGTTGCAGATCATGTAAAAGAAGCATTGTTGGAGGAAGCACGTAGTGAGGAAAAATAGATGACAAAAGTCCTCCAAAAATTCCAAAAGTCCTACAATAGGATTACATAAATGATCAGATGCAAAGAAGTTGAGCGACTTAGGATGAGTCACATGTGAGAGTTGGGGGCATGTTGGGCACATCCCAACTTGGCCAGATTTGGGGCAAGAAATTCAAGTTTTATGGAGCATGCAGTAGAAAATATGTTGCGATGTACGAAGTGGACCAAACAACAGAGCAATGGAGCAAAATGAAGAATGCACAATAAAGTCACCACGCAGCATAGGGGATTCATGGGGAAGCCCCTCCCTTTTTATGAAAAGCATAAAATATTGTAAAAGTTGATGATTTTGGACCATAATCCCTTGTATTTTGAAAACCATGTTATCGGGTCCATGGTAATGTAGCGATGTAATCCCTAATGTAATAGTATATATGGAAATGAATAATAGAGAAGGAAGGCATCAAATTCTAGATCTATTTTTATGGTGATATCTTTGTGATACGTACTTTGGAGAAAGGGCGAGGCTCCGCAGTTGGGTGCATGGAGGCATGGGTTTGCAGCTTAGTGCACAGACCATCTGCAGCTTAGTGCGTAGACAACTGGTAATTGTGTGTGTAAGAAAGCATTATTTGTTGTACCAAATCTCTATTATAAGCAACGGTTCTTGTTGATGTATTCCCACATTGGGATGAACCACGATAAAATTTTGGTCTCATGTGGTTATTTTCTTATTATATGCACGTTATTTTAGTATTATGAAGTTTACGGATGTTTATGTTAAGTTTAAATGATGAATGTAACTTTGTGAAGTAATATATAAGTGTAGACTAGTTGATGTATGTGAAGTAGTTTATATGTATTAAAAGATGAATAAAATACAAAAGCGCCACATCACAATATCCCTCAGGATGTAGAAACCTATTTCTCCAACCTCCCATAGTTACCTTGGGTGAAAATCCAACTTTCTTGTAGGTCGTTGCTAAAAGGGCCAGTGAATGAGGGTTTTTTGGTGCATAGTAAAGAATCAAGCCTGGGTCAGCCCAACCTAAGCCAAAAATAAGAGGTGAAGTCTCCAATGTAGGATTAGATATGATTAAAACTTCTTATCAATGGTAAATGGTTAAAACAGACCCTCTAAGCTTGTAGAATAGGAAGCTTCGAAATCATTTTAGGTTTCAAAAGTTTCTAGAATCAATGCACCCCTAGCAAGGATCAACTAGTGCTAACCAGCACTGGTGAAAAAGGGAGAAAGCAATGCTGAAATCAAGTGGCTAAAGGGGTAGGGTGTTATGGGGTTACAATTATTTATTTTAAGCAATTAATCCCAGAACTCACACTTTCTGGGAAGGTTATGCTTAGGCATTTGTGTAGGGATGATGACAACATGTCCATGGATGTTGATTGATCCAGTTTGGAGGCCGATTGACCAAATGTGAAAAAATGGCCTATAACACCAGGGAAGTTAATCAACTCTAATGGAATGAAAAATAATTGGACGAGATAACAACAGTGTGTAATTTCACAATTATGCTCACTAGATGTTCAAACATAAAAATCATCTATTTCTCTAGATCTCCAAAAAGCCTTGGACAATCATTCCAAGGTAGTTGAGACTCCCAAAGGCCTCCCACCTATTCATGATTATGATCATGATATTCACTTGATTCCAAGAAATGTTCCTCCAAACGTCAGGCCTTATAGATATCCCTACTCCCAAAAGAGTGAAATTGAATGTATGGTTGCAGAAATCCTAAAGGCTAGTATAATTCAACCTAGTCAAAGTTATTTCTATGCTCCAGTAGTATTGGTGCACAAGAAGGATGAATCATAATGTATGTGTCCAAATTATAGGTATATAAACAAGCTCACTATCAAAAGATAATTTTCCCATTCCTGGCATGGTTGAATTTTTGGATGAATTACATGGAGAAATTTACTTCACCAAGCTGGATCTTTGTTCATGATATCATCAATTTATAATGAAGATTGAAGACATTTTGAAAACAACATTCATAACTCATGAAAATCATTATGAATTTTTGGTCATTCCTTTTGGCCTTACTAATGCACCTTCCACATTTCAAGGTTTTATGAATTCCATTTTCAAACCCTTAGAAACCTTTTGTGAGTATTTTTTGATGATATAGTAATCTACAATGAGTCTTGGAAGGATCATGTTCAACATATTGACATCGTGCTCAAACTATTAGAGAAAAAATAATTATATGTAAAAACCATCAAAATGCTTCTTTGGAGTATATGAGGTGGAATATTTGGGTCATATTGTATCTCATGAAGCTCTTAATCTATACCCTAAAAAAATCAAAACCATTAAGGAATGGAAAATCCCCAAAAACTTAAACCAGATTCGAGGATTTCTCGAGTTAACTGGGCATTATTGCATGTTTTTTAAGAATTGTGGGAGAATAGAAGCGCCATTAACAACATACTAAAGAAATATGCATTTTCTTGGACTTTAGAAGAAACTAAGGACTTTGAACAGCTTAAAGAGGGAATGTTCCAAGCACTAATCTTAGTTACACCAGACTTCACAAAAATATTTATTATAATTTGATGCCTCAGAAAATGGAATTGGTGATATTTTAATGCAAGTAGGAAGACCCATTTCTTTTAAAAGTTGTCCAATCCAGGGAAAGTATTTACTCAAGCCTATTTATGAGAAGGATTTGTTGGCAATACTACATGCATTAAAGAAATGGTGACCTTCCCTAATGCGAAGACACTTCAAGGTAAAAAAAGAATGTGATAGTCTTAAATAATTTTTGGAAAAGATATTATCTTCAGAAGAGAAGAAAAAGTGGGTCACCAAGATGTTGCGTATGATGAATTTGAAATCATCTACAAAAAAGGGAAGAAAAATGTTGTTGCATTTGCACTCTCAAGAAAGGATGAGGTTGTGCAAACATTGCTTTGTGAAATTTATATTATCCATCATGATTGGATAACTGAAGCAAGGGATGAATAGAAGAATGATGAAGAGTTGTGGAACTCATTTAAATGTTTCAACAAGATCCAAGTACATCTGATACATTTATCTAGAAAAATTATTCATTATGGTACAAAGATTGCTTATATCTCTATAAGAATTTCCATCTCAAAAAAAAAAATCTTTTGGAATTGTACACCTCACCCTTAGGAGAGAACTAAAGATTTTTAAAATCATACTAGAGGGTCAAGAAGGAATTTTTTTGGGATGGCCTTAAATATGTTATTTAGAAATTTGTGGTGGAACGGTTTGTTTGCCAAAAAAATAATGTTGAGAAAATTAATATCCTAGGTCTGTTACAACCTTTAGCCATTCCAAGTCAGTGTTGGGAGAAGGTCTCAATGTAGTTTATCATACGTTTATCCAAGTCTGAAGGAAAGAGTGTCATCAGGGTCTTAGTTGATAGACTTACCACATATGCACACTTTTATGAATTATCTCATCCATTTAAAGCTAGTACAGTTACTACTACAATTATGAAAATAATTCATAAGCTACATGGAAACCAAAACATTATTATAAGTGAAAGAGATCCCATTTTCACTAGAAATTTTTGGACAAAATTATTTTCTTGTCTTGGTACTCAATGAGCTCGTAGATCTTCTTATCATCCTCAATTTGATGGGAAAACTAATATAGTGAAGAAACGTTTGGAAATATATCTTTGTTGCCTTATATTTGATAAACAAACATAGTGGGTCAAGTGGTTACCTCTTGCTAAATGATGGTATAACACTTCCCTCCATACTGCAGCAAAATTGACCCCATTTATGGCACTTGATGGATATCATCCACCATTCATCACCTCATCTTTAAGAGAAAATTCTAAGGTTTAGGTAGTGGAAGGTCACATCGAGCATCAACAACAAGTTCTCCAACTCTTAAAGGATAGCCGCACTGTTGGAAATAATACTGAGAGGGGGGGTGAATCAGTATTATCTAGCAATTTACCAAATCTTCCTTATTTGATCTTTTGAATTATTCTTGCATATCAGTACCATAAAACAATGAGCATGAATAAAGAAAATAGACAGTCACACCAAAGAACACAAGATGTAAGGTGGAAACCCAATGCGGGAGAAAACCACCTGCTGCAATATGTCTCTATCTTCTTTCAAGAAATTCTTTTTACAATGATTTTGTACTGGTGCAGTCCTTTACCAGCACGCAGGCTGCAACCTGCAGAGAGCTACAACTCTCTCTCGTTTTCCAGTCTCTCCTGGAAGGGAGCTACAACCCCCTACTTCTTTTCATGAAGAATCAAATGATCAACAAGTATACAACAGATACAGTCTACTACAGATATCAGATCAATAATTACAGAAACAACCCAGAACACTTTATGAACAGAAATATACAGTCAACAGATCATCTTAAGACAGGGACGCATATTTTCTTTCTGTGGCCTGCGACTGGACGCAGTCTACCTTCTGCTGTTCTGCGTGCAGACGCACTGTTCCTCTATGCTTTGCTGCGACCGACGCACCCAGCATAACTATCGCGCCGCGTCTTTCGCTTCAGAGACGCACCCAATAACACAGTCGCGCCGCGTCCTTTGCCTCAGAGACGCACCTGAGCCTTTACTGTACTGCGTCCCGGCGCACTTGCCCTTCACTGAACTTGCGTCCCTTCAGATATAAGAAATATGAGGACTTCAGAACCAACCTAAACTCTCAGATCCACAGATCTGATCATGCGCCATAAAGATCATAGTCCATTAGAAGATTCGCCCTTATAGATCTGGACTAGATCTCACCAAGAGATATTCAACCAAGATGATGCCTAATCCAAATGAATTCCTCTGCTTTATATAGGCAAGCTTCTCCCCAAAACATGGAAAAATATCACGAGCCAACACCATAGAAACACAAAACCGTCGGCTAGATACCACACAAGAAACCCCCACGTGCTTTTCTCTGCCTTGAAATGTGTGCACTGGGCGGACGCACCTCCTGAATGGCTGGCCTGCGTCCCTGGACGCGGGTTCTGCATGGTATGCCTGCGGGGACGCACTTGCTGAACATATTTCCTGCGTCCTTCTTGATTTATCACCTGAATGGGTTTGCCATCAAGGACAACACCTGAATCATAATGCCAACAATCTCCCCCTTTGGACTTGATGGCAACCATATAAACTTCAGCTTCATTCTCCCCCTTTGACATCAAGGGCAAAGGGTATGCTCCCCCTATGCTCATGCTTCTCCAGATCTGTAACCAGAAATCCATCATGAAGGAGATAGAGACATATTGCAGCTATTTCCAAGATCTCCTTCTCCATAATGCCAACAATGCATTATGTGCTCCCCCTGAGCCTATACCACCAATAGGAAGATGATCAACAATAGATGATGCATCAACAACCCCCAGCTTTTGCCTGAGGTATTCAAAAGTGTCCCTGGGCAACGGTTTGGTGAAAATATCAGCAACTTGTTCCTTCGAAGGAACATACTCCAACTTGACCTTCTGTTCAAGTACTTGTTCCCGGAGAAAATGGTACTTGATTGGTATGTGCTTGGTTTTTGAATGCATAACCGGATTCTTTGAGATGCTGATTGCACTTGTGTTGTCACATAAGATAGGGATTGGAGGTTTACAAGTGATTTGATAATCCTGCAAGGTCTGCATCATCCAAAGGAGTTGGGTGCAACAAGATGCAGCAGCAACATATTCTGCTTCAGCTGTAGACAAGGCAATTGAACTCTGTTTCTTGCTGAACCAAGATACCAGTCTGGGACCCATAAAGAACGCACCACCACTTGTGCTTTTCCTGTCATCCACGCTTCCAGCCCAATCTGCATCTGTATAAGCATGAAGAGTGAGATCTGTATCTCTAGGATACCATAAGCCATAATTTTGAGTCCCTTGAAGATATTTGAAAATTCTCTTCACTGCTTGAAGATGAGTCTCCTTTGGATTTGCCTGAAATCTTCCAACTATTCCAACTGCATGCATGATGTCTGGTCGGGTACCTGTTAAATATAGTAAACTTCCAATCATAGATCTGTAGGTTGGTTGATGTACTGCTGCAGATTCATCATTTGCACTGAGACTACATCCTGTGACCATGGGCGTACATACTGGTTTTGCATCTTCCATGCCATATTTCTTCAAAATCTGCTTGAGATACTTGGTTTGAGATAAAAGGATTCCTCCTTCCTTTTGTTGGATTTGCAAACCAAGAAAGTATGTCAGTTCTCCTAGCAAGGACATTTCAAATTCTTTCTGCATGACTGAGGCAAAGCTTTGACTCATAGCTTCTTCATTGCTGCCAAAAATAATGTCATCTACATACACAACAAGTATTAGCAATTTGTCATTTTCAATTTTTATATATAGATTGCTATCTGCTGAACCTTTTGAAAACCCTTGTTGATGAAGATATTTGTCCAACCGGTAGTACCAAGCCCTTGGGGCTTGTTTGAGACCATAGAGAGCCTTTTTCAATCGGCATACAAGATTTGGATCATTTCCAAGAATGAACCCATCTGGCTGTTCAATGTACACTTCTTCTTCCAAGTCTCCATTCAGAAAGGCTGATTTTACGTCCATTTGAAATACTTTGAAGTTCTGAGAACTTGAGAGAGCAAGGAACATTCGGATGGCCTCAAGTCTTGCAACAGGAGCAAAAGTTTCTTCAAAGTCTATTCCTTCTTGCTGTGCATACCCTTTACAAACAAGTCTGGCTTTGTTTCTAATTACTTCTCCATTTTCATTCAATTTATTTTTGAAGACCCATTTTGTTCCGATAACATTCTTATCCTTTGGTCTAGGAACCAGCTCCCAAGTGTTGTTCTTTTCGATTTGCTCAAGTTCTTCATCCATTGCTTTCACCCAACATTCATCTTTGCATGCCTCTTTCACATTTTGTGGTTCAGTAGAGGAGAGTAATGCCAAATAACTTGAAGCTTCTGCAACTGTTCTTCTAGTTTGTATACCTGCTTCTTTCTGTCCCATGATCTGAGATTCTGGATGGTTCTTTTGAACATATCTGGATGGAGTCTTTTCTTCTATTCTTGTTCGTTCTTCTGCTTCTTCGTGAGGTTCTTCTTGAGATTGTTCTTGCGGTTCTTCTTCTTCATCATTCTGTCTTTGAGGGTAGCTTTCATCTTCTTCGATGTCTTCACGATGTATTTGCCTAGGAATGTATCCCTTCTCATCAACCACTACATCAATGCTGTCAACAATTCTGCCAAGTCTTTTATTGTAGCATTTGTATGCTTTGCTATGTGGAGAGTAGCCAAGAAGAATACCTTCATCTGCTCTAGGATCAAGTTTGCCAAGCTGCTCCTCAGTATTCTTGATATAGCATTTGCTCCCAAAGATTTTGAAGTGCTTTACCGAAGGAGTTTTACCACTCCAGAGCTCATGAGGAGTTTGAGTGCTGTTCACTCGGACATTTGTTTTGTTGAGAATAATAACCGCAGCATGTGCAGCTTCACCCCAGAAGGTTGCGGGAGTTCCTGATTCATCAAGCATAGCACGAGCCATTTGTTGGATTGTTATGTTCATTCTTTCAACTACTCCATTTTGCTGAGGAGTTCTAGCTGTAGAGAATTCTCTCCTTATCCCATGTTCATCACAGAAATCGAAAAATTCATTTGAAGTAAATTCCCCACCTCTGTCAGATCTGAGGCACTTAATTTTGTGACCTGATTCATTTTCAACCAAAGCTTTGAAGGATTTGAATTTTTCGAATGCTTCATCTTTGTGCTTCATAAGTCCTAACCAAACAAACCTGGAGAAATCGTCAATAAATAATATCAAGTATTCCTCTCCTCTAGGTGTTCTTTTTCTGAATGGTCCACATACATCTGTATGTACTAGCTCAAGAGGCATGCTGGCTGATCCTTCTTTCTCTGGAAAGTTAGTTCTGGTTTGTTTTCCAAACTGACATGATCTGCATATGGTGTTGTCAGGAATTTTGATATCTGGAAGATCGCGAACTGCCTGATATTTGCAAGCTTTCCTTATTTGTGAGAAGCTTAGATGTCCCAACCTTCGATGCCATAACCAGTGCTCTTCATCCTTGCTTAGATAGCATTGTTGTTGTCCTTCATCAAATATGTATAGATTATTTGGAGTTCTTTTTCCTTTGAGAACTGTTTTACCTGTATCAAGATCACGAACAAGACATCCATTTGATCTGAATATAACCTCGGTTCTTTGATCACACATCTGGCTGACACTTAGTAGATTATGCTTCAGTCCATCAACAAACAAAACATTTCCAGCCTTAACATCTTCTTTTAAAGGAGCAATACCTTTTCCTTTTATAGTTGCAGAAGTATCATTTCCAAAAGAGACTTTCTTTCCCTTTTCTAAATTAGAATAAGACTCAAGTTTTTCTTTATCACCTGTCATATGCTTCGAACATCCACTGTCAATGTACCATAGATTTTCTTGTCCTTCTGCATAAAATGCTATCCCACATCTTTCTGTTTGAGG
The DNA here is from genome assembly GCA_031772625.1 of Pinus tabuliformis. Taxonomy (NCBI): domain Eukaryota; kingdom Viridiplantae; phylum Streptophyta; class Pinopsida; order Pinales; family Pinaceae; genus Pinus; species Pinus tabuliformis. Next base: position 1,012,332,179 of record CM062813.1, on the reverse strand, counting down.
TTCCTTTATTCTCCATGTTTTGGTGCCTGAGGCTTGTTCCTTTTTCTGTTCTTGTACCTTTCTTTCCGGAAACCTGCTTCTGCATTCAAAGTCTTCATGTCCAAAATTATTGCAAATAGAACATTCAACTTCATTTTCAAGAGCTGAAAAGTTGTTATAGGTCCTTTTTGCAATCCCTGTCATACTTCTTTGTTTTTGAGCTTCCCTAGTCATGATTGTTTTATACGCAACACATTGAGCTGCTTTGTGACCAAAGTTATGGCAAGAAAAGCATTGTCCATTGAAGAAGCTTCTGCGATTATTGGATCTACCAGCCAACTGATTGTAATTTCTATTTTCATCTATTCTTGAACCAAATTGAGAAGATTTTACCTGTGGCTGGTTGTGGCTTTTGTTCACCCTTAAGCTGGATTGCCCCTGATAGTTTCTGTTTGACATTTGTCCCTGCTTTACCTGATGATCTTCCTTGTGCTCTTGCTCATTTCTTCTTGCTGCATCAAGATAACTTTTTGAAGTGGATGCTTGAGAAGTTTCTCCATTATAGCCCAAACCTGTCTTATTTAGTGGAGATCGCTGCACACTGATAATCTCATCCAAAGTTTCAGATCCTTTGACAAACTTGAGATTAATAGTTTTTGTTTTCTCAATTTCTTTTCTAAGACCAACAATTTCACCTTCTAATTTTTCAAGATGTTTTTCCTTTTCATCAATTTGGAATTGTAGAGTATCAATAATCATGTTCTTTTCTTCTATACATCTCTTGAGTCTAGTAATTTCATCATAAAGGTTATCCACATCTACAGCATCCTCATAATCATCATCTTCAAATGCCATTAACAATCTATATTTATTACCTTGTTCATCTTCATCACTGTTTGATAAGCCATCACTATCTTCATGGGTGTAGTAGCTTTTCTTATTTGCACTTTGTTTCTTGTTCCATCTAACTGGTTCCTTTCCTTTATCCTTATAAGAGCATTTTGCAGCATAATGACCTACTCTTCCAAAAGCAAAGCATTTGAAAGGTAGCTTACCTCTGAACCTTCCAGAACCTCTTTGAAGATTTCTGACAAAATTTGATTCTTCTTCTTCTTCTTTTGGATCATGGCTTGCTTCATAGTAATCTTCTTTGCTTGATGCTTTAAAAGCAGCCTCCCTTCTGTCTGATGGTCCTCCCTTTCTCATTTCATAAGCAGTTAGAATTCCATGTAGCTGAGACATAGTGAGAACACGGAGATTTTCTTTTTCTTCTATTGCAGATACTTTGGATTCAAACTTGGGGGATAATGATCTTAGAATCTTTTGAACTACTATAGACTCCTTTACTTCTTCACCCAAATTTTTCATACAATTTACAATCTCATCTACCCGAAGAAAATAATTAGCCACACTTTCATCATTATACATCTTGAGAGTCTCATATTGAATCCTGAGAGTTTGAAGTTTAGCTTGTTTTACCTGTTCATCTCCTTCATAGCTTGTGATCATTTTGTCCCATATTTCTTTTGCTGATTTGAAGTGCATTACCTTCATGAATTCTGTTTGGGATATACTTCCTAATAGAGTACTGACTGCTTTTGCATTTGTTTCATACTTCTTTTTCTCAGCTGGATCTGTAGGAGTAGCTGAAGGAAAAGCATAGCCTGTTTCTACAATGTCCCAAACTTCAGTACCAAGAGATTGAAGATATGCAGTAACTCTTACCTTCCAATAATTGAAGTTTGTCCCATCAAAAACTGGTGGCCTGATTGATGCTTCTCTCTCGTAGTTGCTCATGATGAACGATCTACCTTCAAGCGATCAAGCTTTTTTGAAGGACCTGCTCTTATCCCAATTGTTGGAAATAATACTGAGAGGGGGGTGAATCAGTATTATCTAGCAATTTACCAAATCTTCCTTATTTGATCTTTTGAATTATTCTTGCATATCAGTACCATAAAACAATGAGCATGAATAAAGAAAATAGACAGTCACACCAAAGAACACAAGATGTAAGGTGGAAACCCAATGCGGGAGAAAACCACCTGCTGCAATATGTCTCTATCTTCTTTCAAGAAATTCTTTTTACAATGATTTTGTACTGGTGCAGTCCTTTACCAGCACGCAGGCTGCAACCTGCAGAGAGCTACAACTCTCTCTCGTTTTCCAGTCTCTCCTGGAAGGGAGCTACAACCCCCTACTTCTTTTCATGAAGAATCAAATGATCAACAAGTATACAACAGATACAGTCTACTACAGATATCAGATCAATAATTACAGAAACAAACCAGAACACTTTATGAACAGAAATATACAGTCAACAGATCATCTTAAGACAGGGACGCATATTTTCTTTCTGTGGCCTGCGACTGGACGCAGTCTACCTTCTGCTGTTCTGCGTGCAGACGCACTGTTCCTCTATGCTTTGCTGCGACCGACGCACCCAGCATAACTATCGCGCCGCGTCTTTCGCTTCAGAGACGCACCCAATAACACAGTCACGCCGCGTCCTTTGCCTCAGAGACGCACCTGAGCCTTTACTGTACTGCGTCCCGGCGCACTTGCCCTTCACTGAACTTGCGTCCCTTCAGATATAAGAAATATGAGGACTTCAGAACCAACCCAAACTCTCAGATCCACAGATCTGATCATGCGCCATAAAGATCATAGTCCATTAGAAGATTCGCCCTTATAGATCTGGACTAGATCTCACCAAGAGATATTCAACCAAGATGATGCCTAATCCAAATGAATTCCTCTGCTTTATATAGGCAAGCTTCTCCCCAAAACATGGAACAATATCACGAGCCGACACCATAGAAACACAAAACCGTCGGCTAGATACCACACAAGAAACCCCCACGTGCTTTTCTCTGCCTTGAAATGTGTGCACTGGGCGGACGCACCTCCTGAACGGCTGGCCTGCGTCCCTGGACGCGGTTTCTGCATGGTATGCCTGCGGGGACGCACTTGCTGAACATATTTCCTGCGTCCTTCTTGATTTATCACCTGAATGGGTTTGCCATCAAGGACAACACCTGAATCATAATGCCAACACGCACTCTAGCACATAAGTGAAGGAAACAACAAGACGATTAGCATCACAGTGAAAGAAGTTTTGATGTAGGTGTCTCGGTATTTTTACTGTTACAACCATTCAAAAAAAATCCCTCAAGAAAGCTAAGAAGGATAATAAATTATCACCTAAGTACTATGATCCTTACAAGGTTTTGAAAAATTTTTCTACTATGGCATACAAATTAGATTTTCCTACATCTTCCCGAGTACACCCAGTTTTCCATGTTTCATGCTTAAAGAAGGTTATCGGTGACAAGCTTCCAATCCAAACAAGATTTCCATAACTTGAAAAAGAAGTAAAAATCATATTGGAGCTTGAAGGTGTCACGGAAACAACAACCTGAAAACTACGAAATCAATTAATCTCAATGTATCTCATTAAGTAGAAGAAATTACCTGCTGAAGGTTCCACATGGGAGGATGAGAATTTTATACGAAAGCATCTAGAACTACTCAAGTGTTAAGGAAAACACTTTTTCTGAAGGAGAGGGGCATGTTAGTTCACTTTCATATTAGTGTAGTCCCTTTTTTGTTATTGTTAGTGTAGCCCCATATTGTTATTGTTGTGCCCCATAGAAGACAACTATTGTAATTCTTGTGTCCTTACATTATTATTGTTATGTGGGCTCTAATTATATTGTGAACCCATTTACTCCTATATACCAAGGAGGTATTTTCATTTGTATCATCCAGGAATTGTTCATTTATGTTATGTAAATAAGGTCTCCACTTGAAGAGGCTAATTTTCAAGTCATCAATCTATCTTTTCTTCTATTTTGTGATCTAGTTGCATAACACGATTTCCAATTAAACCAATGTTTAAGAGAAGTTCCACAAGTGAATCATCCAGGCTATGTGTAAAGAGAGAACACGATATTTTGGACTATATCCAATCAATAATTTATTAACTTTAATACTGAGAAAGTTCACAATAGTGTTGGGTATTTACCAACTAGGAAAAACAGATGTATTGTGGTTGTTCTCCTATTTTTTTCCATCAAAGGTTACTCTTTATCCAAATCTAGAGATGACTCTTATTTTTTGTATGTTTAAGGCTCATAGAAACGATGAAGGAAATGAAATTTGCATAGACAACTGACTCTCAATGCAAACATTACAACTTCCATCCATGGTGAAAGAAATTTTCAAAAATGTATGGTGACAATAAGTGTGCCATAGAGGGACTACAATGTACAACCTGACATAGGAGTAATGTATACCGAGTAACAAGGAGGTACCATGTTGGAAACAACGTAACATTACCGCAATATTTATAAACTCATAGGTTGGTTTTAGCATGGGAACAATGACTTTACTTTTTACTATTTCTAAAAACAAAACAAGGCCTCATTGGTTGTAATTTGCATGTGGAGAATATATCTATATATATATAGATATATATTTTAAAACAAGGTATAAATATGACTTGTTTACAAAGTTCTAAGAAAAAAAATATTCATTCTATATGCATGCGTACCCTTTTAGGAATGAATGCAAAACTTGAAATAAGCCTCATACAAGGGTATGATACATTGAAAATTTTTAACTAGGTAATGAAAAGATGCAAGGTGATACCTATGTATGTATGATAGCCACCATTTCTGTACTGGAAGTGAGAATAAATAAGTGATACATGCGCATATATCATAAATAAGAGTGGGATATGTTTATCTTTTTCCTGCAGAGTTAACTTTCACACAAGGGAATAGTGATAATCTGGCAGAGGTGGGGGGAACAAAATGGGTTTAACTCATTGAAAAGATTGATAAACAAATATAAATTGAGAAATTTTTTCTGATATAGGCCACAATTTTCCCAAACTAGTGCAAGAGGGATTAATACATTTACATTCACTACTTAAATGGTTTAGTGGTGCAATTACAATAAGTTTTTTAAGCTCTCTTACGTGTAAACCTAATTTCACCTTGAATCCCATGAGCTTTCACAAAAATATGAAACACTAAGTCTTTTTTCAAAATAAGAATGAAGTTTGATAACCACCTTTCATAGTTGGGAGTGGTATGTGGCTCAACCCTCAAACCACATCTCATCCACAAATGGTTTAGGTTTCCTTATTCATGACATAATACCATATTCGTAGTGCCATTTAAACTAAGTTTCATTATATCTTTCCACATACCATGATGAATATTATTTCATCAAATATTTACCACCTTTGGGTTATGTACTAATGTCATACGACTTAGCTCACACCACCTGCACTGCATGGTTTATGAAACTTTACCATATCTTTGAAACGTGTTTCACTACTAATCAAGCGTGTCTAACAACCTTGGTACTCAACTGGACGCTGAGCGTTATAACATATAATTTAAACTTTGCAATATGTTTGACAGGTGATATGCTTCAAAATTAACTATTCAATACATTGCAATACATGAATGGCTTGTCAATCACAACCCTTTTCAACTTTTTTTTTCAAAAATTAATATTTTCACCCTTATGCTATTGATAGTTGTTATGAGAGGTCTTTGACATAAAATGAATTATTAAACTATGACGTAATGGATACCTATTTCTTGGAGAAGACATAGTATCCACATATAATTTTAATGTTATTTTTATATCAGTGGATGTTGAAACAAGGAACTATTCATGAAACCATTTTTTCCCGTTAAACATGTTAATTTAATGTTTTCTAGAGTGTCAATCACAAGGACACACATATCATATTTATGCAACTTGAACACCCCTTATAGTGACCCTTACATACAAAAATAAGACGATGTAGTGTACTCATATCCTTATTACACCAATGGAGAGGGGACCCCACCTACCATATTTTAATTAGAGTTTCATTTTTAAACTTTTACTCTTTTCTTTTAGGAGGAGGACTCATATAATATCACAATTCTTTGCATCATTTGGGTAGGTGACTCAACATTCTGGTGACCTCATAGGGAAGTCTATGTGAAACAGACCAGTAGTCAATATCTCTAGGGTCAAATGAAGGAAAATTTTAGTGGTGAGAGAGGGTAAGGAAGATACCCTATAAGGGAAGGAAGCAAGGGATGTGAGAAATAGGGATAAGGCATCACATGTGGTGTTTTTATGAAGGAAAAGGTTGAGGAAATGGCTAGTACCACAATATAGTCATTTTACACACAAATAAAAATTTATCATATTTTACTATTTGAAAATAAATACGTTGATCAAAGGTAAAAGTGTTAGCATAGAAATTTGTAGAGATCATAACATTTATTCATCATATTAGAAGTAGGTCTAGATACAAGATAGATATAGTCCTACCCAAGTATGACTAATGCAAGTAAAAGAAAAATCACTTGAAAGAGAATAATGAAAAAAGAGAAAACGAAATGAATGACAAGAGAAATAAATTATTAGGAAGGAAAAAATGAAACAAAAGTAGAGTAGTGCAAAAAGAAAAGAAGAAATAAACGATTATAAGTAAAATGAATATAAAGAAAAAGAATATGTTCATATAGCAAATAAAGACAATGTTTTATCCCTCATCAACCTCAATGTAGGGTTGAAGGTGTGACCGATTGGTTCTATAAGAAAAGTGTAAATTCTAGGGACTAATATTTGCAGATGAGCTAATTTTCCATGGGTCCAAAAAAAAAATTCGCTATTTTCCATTTTCTCTAAAAGTTGTTCGCCCAAATTTTATAGGATAAAATTGTTTTACCTAAATCATCACTAGAATTGTATATAGACCATATAAATCATTATAAATTTGAGTACTTTTAGAGAAAAATATCACAAAACATTTTACAATTTTCATAATAGGGACTAGTAGGATTTGCCAATGTTTCTAAAATTTATGTTAATTTTACATCCTTAAAATTTTCCTTAGTAAATAGGAATTGGTCCAACCAATGGCGGTGATAAAAAAGGTAACAATACAAAACTACATAAACTTACAATGTTTTCCTTTTCAACATGAAAAGAATCCCATAATAGGACCTTTTTATGAATATGAAAATTAACATTTTTTTACTTTTTTCTTAAAAAGAATCTACCAGTTTATTCTTCTTTTCAAATTGTCCAGTGAGTGATTACTTTGCTCTTCTCTTTGAGCTTAATCCAGGTTCAATAGTAACGACAACTACTTATCTATAAAAAAGTTGAAAGGGATATGATTGAATACTTCTCTTGGAAGTGGTCCTATCTAACCATAAGGAATATTTCAATAAAGTGTGCCAACAAGAGTGTTCCAACTCCTTGGCTTATCATTAATGATTTTCTTGAGGTTTCTAATTTAATTCGTACTGGTGGAATCACCCTAACCATTACCTTGTGGGTAGTAGGTTGATGATGTAGAGTGTTTGATTATGTAACTAGTGCGAAAATCAGTAAATTTAGTAGAAATGCAGGTTGGTCCACTATCTAAAACGATTTTAGGTGGGAGGAAAATTCTAGAAAAGATATTACCTTCAAGAAATTTGAATTTCTATTCATCTTTGGCATCCTTTAAAGGTATCACATTTTCCCATTTGGTGGAGTATTTAGGAGAATTGAAGATGATGATGTACCCAACAGTTGAAACTAGATTACTAAGGCATATAACATCCATTCCTCATTTAGAAAAGGGACAGTCTGGGATAATGGGTTGAAATGGAAAAGTGTAGAATTTCTCTTTTCCAACAAGATACTAATATTAATCATAGCTTTGTACAAACTTATAACTATCCCTAAATATAGATGGCCAGTAGAAACCTGTTGACAGTACTAGAAATTTTACAACCAAGGGGGTCTCCCCGATGTGAAGTCCTAATTAGACCTCACACCATTTGGAGTAGGAGCCCCAACCAGAATATTGGCCAGTTTCCATTGTCCTTAGATATTTTCCTTGGCTGCAATTTTTAATATAAGAGGTTATACAACATTCTTTGAAATAAGAAAGTGAGTTGACATTGTGAGGCATACAATTGTAATGTAGATAAGGTAATTTCACAACAAGGAGGAAGAGAGTGAGCCTTTAGAAGAAAAGTAATAGTATTATCCTAAAAGAGACACAAAACAACATAAGAGGATCGTTAGTTAATCTACAAAGCAGTTCACAAGAAAACTACGATCATAAAACCAAATACAACACACGTTCAACAAGGTAAGTACCAAAGGCACCGAAATAGTTCAATTTCCTTAGTACATGTTAACAAAACATATACCACAAACATATAAATCATAGTCTTACTATATTCATGATACATGCATTAAAATATGTTGGCTCATTGAGCTTCATGAATTAAGTGTAAGTGCCAAGATATACAAGTACAATGCTTGGCACACTAGGCCCGATAGTCGAACATTAAGTCACCACATTCTCCTCCAAAGAAAGATCTTCTCTCCTATGCCAATCCTAGAGAAGCCAAAGTAAAATTCCAAGTCCAAATTCCCTTTCCTTGATCTCTGAGGGTTTACTTATAACAAATGAAATGAATCTCTACCTCCCATGTGACTCTTGACCCCCCTCATGATTCTTGAGCTTCTATAATGACTTTTTGAATTCTTACATGACCTTTGAGATTCAATATGACTTTAGAAACTTCTAGTGACTCTTCATATTCCATGTGGGACACTTGGTATTTTTTACATTTTACATTTTTTTGTTTTGGAGAATTACATAATTACATTCCACAAATGATGTGGCAAGGAACTATGAGACATTAAATCTTGAGATGACTCTTGAAAATGATGACATGGGACCTCATGATGATGTGGCATTGCTAAGTTGCTCCTTTTAATTCTTTCTTTTCATTTTCATAATGTATCTTGCCTGTGTTTCATCTTCATCCTCCAAGGGGATGGTGGATATGGAGTCTTAATGTGATCTAGATATTTGATCTTCTATATTAAGTTAGTGTCTCTCCATCTTCTTGCTCGATGACTTATTCATGGTTCCAAATTCACAAGTGTCTTCTTATATGATATCCTTCTCTTCCTCTTCGAGAATCAATGTGTCAACTCAAGATGTGGTACTTGAAATTGGAATCCACTCATGAGAAGACAACATCATTATGAAAATATACTAGGCTATTTTGCCTCTTGAAACTGACTGGTTGAGTTGGGAGTGGAAACTAGACATCGGTGAAGACTTAGGAATTGCATAGTGTTCAATTCTAGTGGACAAGAGTGATGGACTAAAGCTTCAGACTATACAATGTGCAGTTCTACAAGCTTCAACAAGATGAATTCATAGTTGTGGATATCAGTGAGGTAATTTAGAACGTTGAAGTTTCCCAATGTGTAGTACAGGAGAGAGAGTGGCAAAGGGATTGTGTAGTTGTTCAGCTCAATGAATTAGGGAGATAGCTTGAGGATTTCCACTACATAATTCATAGAAGAAGTCTAAATAGAAGGGTAAACTACAGAGTTTTGGAGGCCAATGAGGCAGTCTTAAACCTTAAGAATGGGAAATGTGTAGTTCTTGAGGGAGACTAATTAATGGATTGTGCAGTTTTGTAGTTAAAGTAATTAGGGAGAGAAATTTATGATTGAGACTGCAAAATGTGAAACATGAGAATGGTTGGGAGGCAGGATTGAGCAACTTCTGAGGGAAGGGAGGCAATCCTTGACCACTCTGATTGTGCAATGCACAATCCTTGGAGGCATGAATTGTGCATTGCATAGTTCCTAGAGGCAAATGGAGAGCTTGAGCCTTTCTACTGCATATTGCATAGTTCTGGAGGCTAAGTTGGGTCGAGTTGGTCAAGAAGAAATATTTTCAAGATATGACTAAGTGCGGGATTAGTAAGGTAGAATTAAGACCAGATCACACACACTCAGAACAATTGATGACATAACATGAACACTTAGTACACAAGAACAATGTGTGTTAGGATATTCTGACACATACGAAATAATTAAGTATAACTTGGTCTAGTCTATAGTTAGTTAACGCCTGTTTCTATAGTATGTACTTTTTGTAACTTACAATCCAACGGTCATGATATGTTCTAAGAATGAAGTAATTCGATGATTCAATCTCTCCTTGGTATTACCGACACTTGATCCATGGCTTAACACTTGATTGGACCATGATCTATTTTTAAAGAGCATGGAGGGTCATTTTTTAGGTGACCGTTCATGAGAGAATATTATGTAAATTTTCTTTCTTTTACTTTAAAAATTTTCCTAAAGTGGCCACGTTGGCTTAGGTCATAGACTATTTCCCTCTTTGAGGGTTTTAACCATGTCAAGAATAATATTGTACTGATATGTGATATTTTTGTGAGCAGTATCCTTTAGTGTTCTATCTAAGGAAATTACCCTGTAAATTTCTACATGGTATTATATCTATTCGAGGGACGCATATGTTGGTGATCCAAATCCAAAGCCGATACAACTGCATCTGCTGTCGTTTCCTAGATATACTATTTTTGATCACTTTCGGGTCGAGAGGACTATTATATTGTGTTAGGAATATCTGTTACAGTGAGGAACCCCTTTCGTTTTGTGAGAAAAGGTTTATGGTAGCCCTAGCTACGCCATTTTTAATATTTGGAGGTATAAAGTCTTTAATTGCAGATATAGTTATTTATCTCTCTGTTTATTTTGGTTTACAATCCTCTATAATTTTTTTTTTTAACCCAATCTATACCTTTAATTTCTATGTATTCTCTTTTCCCAGCAACTGTGTGCGATTAGGCCAAACCAAAAACAAAAAGAAAGGATTTTTCTCATGCATATGCTCTTTTCCGTTGCGCCTTAGTGTGATCCCGGAAAATCAGAAACATTGATGAAAATATTTATTTTCTAGCCAAATCTAACTTTAAGTTGTAAGGCTTGGATTTCTTTTACTTTTCCATTTTGGTTTGTGTGGTTGTTTTTTGTTTTGTAGGGAAAAATTGGTTTTTCGTGTAAGCACGCACTCCAAAGCTTCAATGAGCAAAAAAAAAAACCTATCCTTTCTTTCCAAAAATTACTAACCTTTTAAACTAGTTCACTTGGTCCAAAGTTACTTTATGAGAATAGAGGTCTTAGATTCAAGTCTTTCTTTTTGTTGAGTTACTTTTTCAAAAAGCACATGTATCTTATGTTTTAAGGTTACTTTATATAAAAGTGTTCTCACCCATTATAAAAAGTGAGTCACTTATAATTTTAAAGTAACTTTATCTTTTATTTAGGTTACAATTTAGTGGATATTTCATAAAGTACCATTGTAAAAGTGACTTTAACTTATTTGCAAAAGTGGGTCACATAAAGTAATATTTTTTTTTAAACTCAGCTAATTATATTAAGTTTAGAAAAAGTGGGGGGGGGGTTTCTTTTTAAATATAACATTATCATTCACTTTCCAACATTCACATGGTTTGTCGGCATGTTCAACAACGTTTCTTCCAAAAGACATAACTTCTTCATTCGGAAGCCATTTTCAAAGACTTTTTTTAATTGACCTAATTTTTTGAGATATTTCGATTCAAACACTTAGTTTCAAAATATATAGCTTCAGTTTCTTTTAAAATTTAAATTTCATGCCTAGTTATTCTTGACAACACCAACTACTTCCAATGGATATTCTACATTGTGGATTTACTTAGAAGTAAAGGCATTTATAGAATAGCCTCAAGCCAAGAGTCTAAACCAAAAGATGAAGATAAGAAAACCAAATGGGAAAATAAGAAATATCAAGCACGTGAGTTGATAGCAATGTCTATTTCTCTAGAAAAATTAATAACCCCAATGAAGAAATGAAACAACTAAATAAGGTTTCTGGAGTTAAAAATGAAATTAGAGCCCATCAAATTGAAAATGAGTTGCTTGCGTTAGACACCAATAATATTTCTTCCATTGAATACTTTTTGTCCAAGTTCAAGACCCTTGGAAATCTCTTGGAAGGTGTTAAGGTTAAGAGAGAAGATGGTAGCCCTATCTACGCCATTCTTAGTAAGTTAGGACTAGCCTACTCTGTGTTTGTCTCCACCTTCCATTCTACTAAAGAAACCTTTATTTCTCAAGAGCAAGATTACAAGTCCCCCTCTTTTGACACCTTTTGTGATTATTTAATAAGAGTACAAGAAACATTCTTACATATTGGTCTTCATAATAATGGAAAATCTTCTAAGAAAACCTTAGCAACCCATCACCAACCAAGTTTAAAGAATCCTAAGAAGCAACATCCTAAAAGGAATTGCCATAAACCAAACAAGGGTCCTAATCCATTTCAGTCTCAAAATGAAAAATAAACTCAACAAAATGATTAGGAAACTAAAAACAAAGGGAAGAAGACTGATAGACATTGCAAATTTTGTAGTCGTGACGGCCACTTAGAATCCAAATGTTTTAAGAAGATGGAAGCCTTGGAAGAAGCAATGAAGAAGCATAACATCCATTTGGAGTACTCTTCAACTTCAACTTCATCTTCAATAATAAGACTTTCTCTATTTGGTTGTCAAGCATCGGAGTCTTGTTATGCACTAAATGTATCTTCTTCTTCTCATTTTCATCAATGGCTCATTGATTCTGGAGCTTCTTATGACATGGCTAAAAATGAAGCCATGTTTTCTTCTTTAAATGATTATAACACCAAAAATATATATGTTGGTGATCATAGATCTCTTAGTATTCTAGGTATTGGAACTATTCATCTAGACAATGGTCAATTTAATGATGTATTATGTTTTCCTACCTTATCTTGCAACCTTATATCTATATATCTGATAACTCATTCAAGTGAAGGTAAAACCGTTGAATTTTCTCCTCATGATGTTGTAATTAAGGACGTAAGAGATCCTATGCATATTTTAGTTATTAGCATTGTTGATGATTCTACAAGGTTGTATAAGTTTAATAACGTTGGGTGATCAACTCTTCCCTCAGTATTTTTTGCTCATAATGATGAAGTGAGAAAACTTTGGCATGAGAGATTTGGTCACTTAAACTATCGCTCCCTTCAAAATCTATGTAAAAAATATATGGTGATAGGTCTTCCTATGGTATCCTGCAGAGATGGTGTTTGTTCTAGATATGTACGTGGAAAACATCGTTGGGATAGTTTTGAAAAATTTACCTCTTGGGATGCCTCAATCCCTTTACAACATGTGCGTAGTGATTTATGTGGTCCACTTCGAGTTGTTTCATTCTCTAGCTACAAGTATTTCTTAACTTTCATTAATGATTTCTCTAGGCGCACTTGGGTATACTTCTTAAAACTCAGGAGTGAAGTCTCTAACATGTTCTTGGCCTTTAATGCCTTTTTTGAGAAACAATCTGGACATCGAATTCTTAAGCTAATATCTGATAATGGCAGAGAATATGTTAACAACAAATTCATCAACTTTTTCACTGACCATTGAATTCAATTACAACGCACTTTTCCATATACTCCACAAAAAAAATGGTGTAGTTGAATGGTATAATCACACCTTAAATGAAATGGGTAATTCTATGCTTCAATCTAAAGGACTTAGTCTTAATTTTGGTGCAGAAGAAATTAACTGTACAAATTACATTGTAAATTTCACTCCTACTAAGCTTTTAAAGAATTGTTGGGTTGTGTTACATTCATTCCACGACTACCACACCTAGTTAACCGGGGGGTTAGAGGGGGGGGCTGAGCCCCCCGTTCGTTGCGCGACTGCGTAGCGGGGGGGTCACAGGGGGTTTGAAGGGGGTGGGTAGTCCCCCTCTATGGGGTCCGAGGCAGCGCCTCGGGGAAATTTTTCAGACCCTATATTAGGTTGGGTGGACCTACCTATGGTTTTGTGTATAGTTTTCACACATGTTTTCGGAGACGATGGTTTTCGGTCCATGGTATTGGATGCTTTGGCATGTATAAATATGTATTGTAACATTGAGAGGAACATAATGAAAAATCAGTCTAGTAGTCCCAGTTTCGAAATGTAGGGGAAAATCTCTATGTATATGTGTTTTATGTGTTATGCTCTTGCATTGTTGATTTTCTGTTGTTAGAATTCCTATGTAGGTAATTCCTGTACGGGGTTAAAAAATACATTTGGTATCAGAGTTGTTTTGGCTTCAAGGGGACACCTCTGTTGCTAAGGGGATTCGCTTGAGCCTCTAGTAGACCCTGTTTAGTGGAAGATCTGCGGGATCGATTCTGGTGGTGAAAGAAGATGGCGAGCAGTGCAATGATAGAGATCGAGAAATTTAATGGCCAGAGTTTTGAGTTGTCGAAAATCAAGATGGAGGATCTATTCATGGATAAAGATCAGTGAATCACGGTTGATCCAAGTACTAAACCAACGGGAGTGACCGATGAAGAATAGAAGAAGTTGGATTGGAAGGATACGAGCACAATACAATTGTGTTGTTGAAATATGGCAACAAGAATATTCCAATTTAACTTTTCCTTGAATTAAAATGTGAATTAAAATCAAACTTAGTCTTAATAGCTACTTGGAAATAATTAATTAATTTATTTTAAATTAATTAGTTAGAGAAATTGAAGTTAGAAATATTTCTGAAGTGATGCAAGAGTTATCACTTAAATTAAGAAGATAAGATTGAGTTATATTTGAGTTTTAATTAGTTAACTCAGTTTACTGAGTTAATTCCAATTAAATTAGTTCCAAACAGTTTGAGGAACTAATAGTGAGTTAACAGTCAGTTGATGCATTAATGCACTCAACTAGTGCTACTACAGTTAATTGAAGATTCCCTCATCAGAAACTCATGCATCTCTATTCTGAGAAAGAACCATTTGAGATTAATGTTCAAGGAAAGTGTATTATTAGTTGCATGTGTTTTCTCATGGAGAAAACTCATGCATGCAGTCAAGGATTCATATTTGAAGATTGTGTAGTTTTGAAGGATTTTTTTTCCACTTGGTAATAAGTAATCATCCACAAGGAACAACGCAAGGAAATAGGAGCATGGAGGGAAAAGAGGAAGGTTGGAGAGATGCCAAGATTTTCTGTGATCATCTGTGAGGATTGTACTAAGAGCTGCCTAGCTATGAGAGCAAAGGCTTTGTATAATTCCTAGGTATTTCCACCATGTATGATAATACAATAGTTTGGGGTTTTTCACTGAGGATTTCCCCGAAGTTTTTTCATGTGTATTATGTCATTGATTCTTCTTCTTCTAGTTATATTGTTCAGCTCGATCTTTAAGCCTCCACAAATTGATAGTAGAAGTAGGTTATAGTATTCTGCATTGATTTATATTGCATTATCGGGTTAGCCTATCACAAATTTTCTACATGGTATCGGAGCTATGAACAATATACTAAGAAGATAATTCGAAGTCTGAAGTTCAGGATTACAGGAGAAAATTGAATTCATATCATACTTAAAGGTTGGCCAATGGAATTCTATGGCTTGAGACTCGAGTATGCCTTGGAAGCTTGTTGGCATTGTGATGTATGTATTGTGCTTGATGGCAAGCCACTTGCAGCAGAACAACTCAGCTGTATATGGTAACTAGATGAATCTATAGAAGAGATATTAGATGTGACAAAATGCATGATAGTAGTGTTTACAAATGTGATGAAATGCATGGAAACTTCAAGGAATCAGTTCAGAAGGCAACTCACTCAGATGAAAGTATAACAGGTAAACAATAAAAAATTACATATCAGTCTTCACAGAATGAAGAAAGAGAGGTATACGCAGGTTCACCATTGACCAAGCTGCATATACACATAGGTTCATTGTATACAAGCCGCGTATACGTACACATGCACTTTCACAAAAGGAAAGGCGTGTATATCTTGGAAAGCTAAATTTTTGGTCCGAAGCATTTGGTCCATGGTATTTTGATCTATGGTATTGGTCCAAGGTATCTAGTCTGAGGTATTGACCCCAGGTATTTGGTCCAAGGTATTGGTCCTAAGAGGTTTTGGTCCATAGTATTGAGAAAGGCCTAAGACTATAAAAGGAGGAGAAGATCATTAGGCCAATGTGTGCAAGTATCTAATATTTGATAGAGTGTGAGATCCAGTATGAAAGTTATGGGTTTATGATGCTCTGCTTAATCCGAGCCAAGGAGGAACCTTAGCGGTTGATGGAGCACAAGATCTAATGATGGATCAGGATCTTAAGGCTTGGAATGAGTTATCTATATATGGTTTGATAATTTTATTCTAGATCTATATGTTGATGCATGTGTTGTTCTGTAAATATTATGATATGGGTATAACTGAAGTCTGGAATAGCTGCAAAATTATGAATGAATATTTACAGATGTATACGCTGGTTGACTTTGATAAAATTGCATATACATGCATATTCGACACATCAAAGTAGCGTATACCTTATGGATTATGATGTTTGAAGTTAAAATTAGTTCCGGTTGTTGATGCATAGTTCTGGGTTTTGCTTTATGTTCTGGTGACTGCATTCTAGTAACAGTGATCAGATTGATTGATTGTGATTTTCTTTAGTAATATTGGATGAGATCTAATAATGGATCAGAATCATAATGACTTATCATTACATGATCTGATGGGCTAGATCTGGTTGCTAACACAAGTATTATCCTTTATATGTGATGATCTGGGTATGTCTGAAGTTAGGAAGTGAAACAAAGTTATAAGTAAGTATTTGCAGATATATACATTGGTTCGCTTTGATGAAGTTGCATATACACATTGGTTCAGCTCTTCTAAGTTGCGTATACACTCTGATGCATGGTTTTGAGGTTACAGCTAGTTCTGATTAATGATGCAGTGTTCTGGGTACAAATCTGTGTACTGGCTACAATGATCTCTTTGTTCAAGTTGATTTTTTGAAGTTGCTTAAAGTATAAATGAATGGTTGATTCAATTGTGCCAGAGGTTCAGAGGTTGTCATTGATTGATTGAGTTTGAAAGTAATGATAGAGTTTTAGTGATTCATTAATGCAGATATAGTTGATGGTTGTATTGCAATGGTGATTAATTTGAGCTTCAATGTTGTTGATGGGTCTAGTATGAAAATTCGATTAAGCGTTGCCTTCAAATTATGGTGTTTAATTCGAGGAGTATCCAATCTGAAAATTTATGAAACATGGTCCCTAGTGGAAGAAAGAAGGTCGTATGCTTCTGTAGGCCGACACCTACGTACTAGTAAATATATCGGCTAGTACAAGAGCCAGGGGGATGTAACTCCCTTCCCGTAGAAGATCCAGAACAAGAGAAGGTTGTAGCCTTCTGTAGGTAGAAGCCTACGTATAGGTATGAGTCTACACCAGCACAATGTTGTAAATAGATTTTCTTATTATTAAAAGAAGACAGAGATGATAGCAATAGGTGGTTTTCACCCACATTGGGTTTCCACCTTAAATCTTGGTGTTCATGTATGTTGCTTATGTGTGATGGTTTACTATGTTATTAATTGCATATGGTTAATGTTTAATGTCCAATAAAGTACTGATGCACAGATAAAAAGATCAACATATGATGAATTAACTGAATCATTAGTGTGCTGGGTATATGCTTGTTTTCTTAAGCATAGTTGCATGTACACGCGGGTTACCCACATGGAAGTAGCGTATACAAATTTGACTATGAAAAGAAAATAATATTGACTTGACTAATACTGATTCACTCCCCCACCCTAGTATTATTTACAACAATTGGTATCAAAGCAGGTCCTTAGGTAGAAGCTTGATTGCTTGAAGGAGATCCGTAGAACAATAGGGAAGAAGATAAAGAATAAATCACCTCAGAAGAAGAAGACATCTCAAAGGAACTATGATAGTGGGAGAATCTATTTGGGATTATGTGGAAGCAACTCTTCAAATTTAGACTCACCTCAGAATGAAGATGAACAAGAAAAAAAACTATCGGGTATGAATTTGTTATCCTATGGTGACACATTTCTCCATCGATTTGAAGATGATGAAAGTGATAGTGAAACAACTGAATTTTCTCTTATGGGTGAGAAAGAAAGATATCAAATAGAGGAAAAATTTAAAAGGCTCACAGAAAAAATTAAATATCAACAAGATTTGTTGGACAAAAGGGAGTGTGCCTTCGAAGAAGAAGCTACCAAACTAAAAGAGGAAGGAAACAAAGTAAGGGAGCAGTATAAAGAAAAGGAAGATCAATGTCAAAAGCTGTAGGATGAAGTGACATCATTAAGAAATGAAGTAAATAAAAGGAACACAACAATCAAGAAACTTAAATATAGATCCAATTACTATGAAAGTCTTGAAGCTAAGATCCTCTCTCTAAAATAAGATCTCAAAAAATAAAATAAGCAGAATGAAGAACTACTCCAAGCTCTTAAAGAACAAGAAAACGAAGTTCTCGAATTAAGGAAACAAGTGGAAGAAGGAAGAAAAGCTAAAGAAATCATGAAGAAGAAATACCTGGAAAAGGAAGAACAACATCAAGTTGATGTAAATATCCTAAAAGGTAAATTAGAAGAAAATGATAAACTATTACGATTTCAAGAGAGTACTAAGATTTTGGATGATATTCTTAGTAGTCAAAGGTCTCCTTCCATCAAATGCAATCTTGGTTTCCATGAATACATTGAAGGTGAATCCAGCTCACAAGCTAAGGCAAGGAACTCTAATGTAAAACTTGGAATGCTCAACAAGGAGATTAATTAGAGGTCAACTCCATCAACAACTAAGGAAAGAAATTCTTCAAAGAAAATCTTTTACTCTTAACCATGGAAATGATAGTTGGTTATCTCCTCAAATGAAAAATGTTGAATGTTTTATATGTCATAATCTTGGACATGTTGTAGCAAGATGCAGAAGTATAATGGTTGAAGACCATCACACAGAAAGATCATCAGCTTGCAGGTACTTTAAGGGATATTGTTTTTCTTGCAATATGTTTGGCCATAAAGCTATTGACTGCTATAGAAGAAATATGAAACATGTAAGATGTTATGCATGTAACAAGCTTGGACATATAGCAAAGGAATGTAGGAGAAAATATTGGGCACCAAACCAAAAGGAGAAAACATCATCACACTCAAAGATATGGAAGAAGAAGGGAGTACAGTTAGAACAATGTGGAATGGTACAGTGTACAGACATGACAAACTCTAGAGAAGCCAAAAGTATGAAACTTCAATGTTCTAAATCTCATACGCAAGTTTCATGAAGACAAGTCGTGTATATACGCGAGTTGAAAGCTGCATTGTTCTGTATATGTAGTGTGAGAAAAATGCTGTGGGATAGTCTTAGAAAAACCGATGTGATATGATTCAGACAAGTATCATATATCCTTCCTGTCATAAGATGACTGCAGTTTGTGGATATTATTTAGAAGTGTCTTGATCCTAACAAGTTGTTGATAACTTGATGTATATCTAATTGATGATGATTCCTTGATACTTCTTATTGATATATGAAATGATCAGATCTGACAGTGAACAGGTTCAGGGGGAGAACATGTTATGCTTGTAATAAAGCATTGTTGGAATTATGTTTAGAAGACTATGGCATCTAATCAATGATGATGAAATTTATGTGGCTAAATGATACATCTTGCTATATTAAGGTTATGAGTTTCCCATTGTTAGGTCCCTATAATACTAGTGACTACCCCATTACTATTGTAGTTGTATCCCTTATTAATATTGTTATGCCCCTATTGTCCCCATATTGTTATTACTGTGCCCCATAGAATCCCTCTATTGTTATTTGTGTGCCTTTATATTATTATTGTTAGGTCAGCTGGGTTATATTGTGACTCCTTAGACTCCTATATATAAAAATAAGGTTTTGTCATTTGAATCATCGAATACTTTTTCATTTATGTAATGTAAAGGAGGTTTCCCCCTCGAAGATGCTGAATTCTAAGGCGCTGATCTATCTTTTCTAGCTTTTTTTGAGCTGCTTTCATAACATTTGGTACCAGAGCTTGATCTTGAAATGACTATAACTTTGTAATTTCAGTACTTCCAGTTCTGAAATTGTGACCTAAAGTAGCCCTCTATGTCCTCTTTCCAATTCCACAAGTTTGATCCCAATTGGATTCTGCAAGGAAGAGTTATGCCAAATCTCCCACAGTGACCTGATTATAGACTAGTTCAGTAGAGTGAACTTGTACGACGCGTCACGTGTCCCTGTTTTCAACTTTGGCTCTAAAAAATATATACAAGAAACTACATTCCATTCTCTTTCTGTACCTTCTTACGAAATTTCAATCTGATGCTCAAAGAGAAAGTTATGATGATTTTCCTCAGGTCACCTATTTGGAATGTAATTCAGGAGTCTGCAAAAAGACCAACTTCCTCAGATCATATATTCGTAAATATAGTGCTAAAAGCTCTAAAACTCAAACTTTAGGTTCAGTGCGATTTCATCTCAAATGGGTTTTTTTTCACTTCTGAAACATCGCAGAAAAAACGTTATAGCGAAAATGCCACGATGACCTATTTGGAGCAACGAAACCCTAGAATCCAAAGCTCTGATACCAAATGTTATGAAACCGGCTCAAAAAGAGATAAAAAAAGATAGATCAATGCCTTAGAATTCAGCCTCTTCAAATACATGGCTTACTTAGTCACATAATGATGATGAGTTCTTATCTTATGATGATAGTTGATACTCACATATGTTGATGATGATTATCAGATATGGGATCTTCCCGAGTGATGATACATGGTTGATATATTGAAGGTCCTTGTGGAAAGATCATGTGATGACTATGGAGCTTTCACATATGATATGGTGTGAATGATTTTGTTACTACTTGGAGATATGACATATGTTGAGTTGATTCATGGAAGGAAACAAAGAAAGTTGATCTTGATGAGATAAAGAGGATGAGTCGATATCTATATGCAGACATACTTTGTCACAGGTTGACGATATTTACACTGACATGGACATATATAGGTTGTTGGTCTGGATGTTGTTGACAGAAGCTTATGGAGAAAATCATGCGTGGTGTATGATAGTTGCTAATGACTATCATGGTCTTGTCTCTGTTATATATGTCATTTATATCATTTAATGTAAATGTTATATCAAGATCCATGATGTAATAGTTTGTCTCTGTTTGTTGTAGTCTTTTGGTGAAGTCCCTTTTTGGTTATATGATGTAATTTCTACCCCCACTATGCATGGGAACGATGATGTAATATTTCAGTCATGTATAAACAATTGGTATATCCCCATTTGGATGGGTGGATGAATCAAGTTTGGTATATCCCCATTTGGTTGGGAGAATGAATGTATGTATGAGTCATTGGTGATAGGAAGTTAAAACTCACATAGTTGAGTTATAGAGTCATGTTATGTTTCTTTAAAATATTTGCAAACTCTACATGTGCTCAGGGGCAGCATAGATGATACAGTACATCTCAGCATGAACAAAGGTGGAGTTCAGTCAGAGAATTAAGCATGCACTTAGGGGGAGCATGACCCTTTTCCCTTGATGTCAAAGGGGGAGAGTGACTTGGTGTGGTCATTGTTGCCATCAAGTCAAAAGGGGGAGATTGTTGGCATTATGATGTATGTATTGTACTTGATGGCAACCCACTTGTAGTAGAACAACTCAGATGTATATGGTAACTAGATGAATCTACAAAAGAGATATCAGATGTAACAAAATGCATGATAATAGTGTTTACAAATGTGATCAAATGTAGGGTAGCTTTAAGGAATCAGTTCAGAAAGCAACTCACTCACATGAAATTATAGCAAGTAAACATCAAAGAATTACAGATCAGTCTTCACAAAATGAAGAAAGAGAGGTATACGCAGGTTCGCCATTGAACAAGTTGCGTATACATGCAGGTTCACTGTATAAAAGCCACGTATACATACACATGCACTTTCACAGAAGGAAAAGCACGTATATCTTGGAAAACTAAATTTTTTGTCCATGGTATTTTGATCCATGGAATTGGTCCAGGGTATCTCGTCCGAGTTATTGACCCTAGGTATTTGGTCCAAGGTATTGGTCCTAAGTGGTTTTGGTCAATGGTATTGAGAAATGCCTAAGACTATAAAAGGAGGAGAAAATCATTAGGCCAAGGTGTGCAAGTATCGAATATTTGATAAAGTGTGAGATCCAATATGTAGGTTATGGGTTTATGATGCTCTGCTTGATCCGAGCCAAGGAGGAACCTTAGCGGTTGATGGAGGACAAGATATAATGATGGACCAGGATCTTAATGCTTGGAATGAATTATCTTATATGGTTTGATCATGTTTATTCTAGATCTATATACTGATGCAAGTGTTGTTTTGTAAATATTATTATCTGCGTATAATTGAAGTCTGAAATAGCTGCAAAATTATGAATGAATATTTACAGATGTATACGCTGGTTGAATTTGGTAAAAACATCTATACACATAGGTTTGACACATCAAAGTATCGTATACCTTATGAACTATGATGTTTGATGTTACAATTAGTTCTGGTTGTTGATGCAGAGTTCTGGGTTTTGCTTTATGTTTTGCTGACTACATTCTGGTAACAGTGATTAGATTGATTGATTGTGATTTTCTTCAGTAATGATGGATGATATCTAATAATGGATTAGAATTATAATGACTTATCATTACATGATCTGATGGGCTAGATCTAGTTGCTAACACGTGTATTATCCTTTATATGTGATGATTTGGGTGTGTCTGAAGTCGGGAAGTGTAGCGAAGTTATTAGTATTTGCAAATATATACGCTGGTTCGCTTTGATGAAGTTGTGTATACATGCTGGTTCGACTCTTCTAGGTTGTGTATACACTCTTATGTGTTGCTTTGAGGTTACAGTTGGTTCTGCTTAATGATGTAGTGTTCTGGGTACAAATTTGTGTATTGGCTACAGTGATCTCTCTGTTCCAGTTGATTTGTTGAAGTTGATTAAAGTATGAATGAATGGTTGATTCAATTGTGTCAGAGGTACAGAGGTTGTCATTGAATGATTGAGTTTGAAATTAATGATAGAGTTTCAATGATTGGTTAATGCAGATATAGTTGATGGTTGTATTGCAATGGTGATTAATTTGAGCTTCAATGTTGTTTATGGGTCCATTATGAAACTTGGATGAAACGTGGCCTTTAGATTATGGTGTTGAATTGCAGGAGTATCCAGTCTGAAAATTTATGAAACGTGGTCCCTGGAGGAAGAAAGAAGGTCGTAGCCTTTTATAGGTTAGTGCCTACGTACTAGTAAACATATCATCTAGTACAAGAGCCAGGGGGTTGTAGCTCCCTTCTAGTAGAAGCTACAGAACGAGAGAAGGTTGTAGCCTTCTGCAGGTATAAGTCTGTGTACTGGTGTGAGTCTACACCAATACAATGTTGTGAACATTTTTTCTTATTATTAAAAGAAGACGAAGATGATAGCAGCAGGTGGTTTTCACCCACATTGGGTTTCCACCTTAAATCTTCGTGTTTACATGTGTTGCTTATGTGTGATGGTTTACTGTGTTATTAACTACATATGGTTACTGTTTAATGTCTAATAAAGTACTAATGCACATATTAAAAGATCAACATATGGTGAATTAACTGAATCATTAGTTTGTTGAATATACGCTTATTTCCTTAAGCATAGTTTCCTGTACATGCAAGTTACCCACCTGGAAGTAGTGTATACAACTTTGAGTATGAGAAGAAAAGATCACTGACTTGATTAATAATGATTCACCCCCACCCCCCCTAGTATTATTTCCAACAGAGGTAGCTTGAATCACATAGCATGGAAGTATGGAATGGAGGCTGCATTAGAAGACAATGGCTTGAAGGAATTCATTGATCAAGAAATCTCAAAGACAGCATCAACCGATGCACAAGAGCTGGTTGAGTGGAAGAAGTGTGTGGTGAAGGCAAGATGGATCATCCTTGAGGGAGTTTGAGACCATATTGTCTTGAGTCTCCATGGGAAGGATACTCCATTTTCAAAGTGGAAGACATTGAAGGACCTATACCATAATAGTAGCGACCAGATGAAATTGGCACTTAAGGCTAAGCTTCGAAGAATCAAGATGGAGAAGGGCGATACCATTTCCACATATCTAAACAAGCTCACCACATGTAGAGATGAGCTTGGGAGTGGGGGAATAATTGTTGCCGATGATGATATGGTGAGCCTTGCTTTCCATGGCCTTCCAAAGAGATGGAATAGCTACCAGGACTCTGTGAATGGAAGGGGGAAACTACCGGATTGGGAACGACTATGATCAGATCTTATGCAGGACGAGATCAAGAGGAGCACATGAGATGGTTATTCATCCAAGAATGATGGTGAAGAAATTTTGGCCTTAGCAAGTAAGGCAAGGAAGGGGAAGGGGAAGGCTTCCCATTTCAAATCAAATTCTTCTCATGAAGGGAAGAATGGTGACATGTCTAAAATAAGATGCTTTAGTTTTCACAAGATGGGACATTATGCGACTAATTGCCCATCGAAGAAGTCCAAGAAAGGATCCTTAGAAGGATCGGAAGGTGATGCATTAGCCTCTCAGTTCGAAATGGACTTACCCTAAACCGCATGCATGGTGTCATTGATGATGGGTTGTGTCTGCTATCTTGACAGTGGGGCCTCATTCCACATAACCGGTGAGAAAAATTTATTCAATGCCTTGGAGGATAAATACCTCAAGATGTGCATAGATATGGGCGATGACGGAAGCTATAGAATTTCAAGAGTGGGAATAGTTGCTTTTTAGAGGGAACATGGAACTCCTCTCACCTTGGTAGATGTGTTGTATGTGCCTGGACTGAAGAAGAACTTGGTATCGGTTGCAATGTTGGAGGACTAAGGCTATGGTGTTGTCTTCAGTAAAGGAAATGTGTTCCTAAGACACATAGACACGGGTCAGACCAAGAGGATAGGTATTTGGGTGAAGAATCTCTATAAACTAGAGGTAGATGATTGTGCAGAATTGAGTACGAAAGTAGAATTGGTGCAAAGCCAAGTCATTGGCGAGTTGTGGCATAGGCGATTGGGCCATTTGCATCATGGGGCTTTGAAGATAATTTAGCAAATATCTACAAGAGTTCCTAAATGAAAACTTGAGCAAGTTGACACATGCAAAGGTTGTACCTTGGGAAAGTACACCAAGTCTTCCTTTCATGATCGAGATAGTCGAGAAGAGGCTATCTTAGAGTGAGTTCATACTGATTTGTGTGTACCATTCTCGACGTCATCCACAACAAAGCAAAGGTATCATGTGATTTTCATTGATGACTATTCTCGTAAATGTTGGATTTATTTCATGCAAAAGAAGGGCCAAACTTCCACAAATTTTTGTGAGTTCAAAGATTTGGTCGAGAAAGAGTCAGGGAAGAAGATCAAGGCCTTGAGAAGTGGCAATGGTGACAACGGTGTAGAATATGTCTCTCAAGAGTTTAAGGACTTCTGTGTAGAGGAAGGAATTAAATAAGAGTTGATGGCACCTCATAATCCACACTAGAATGGGGTGGCCGAGAAGAAGAATGGAACTATTGTAGGGGAAACATGAGCAATGTTGCATGACCAAGGCCTACCACCTCACTTGTTGGCTAAGGCATGCAACACAGTGGTCAATTTGTAGAATAGAAGTCTGCATCCCATGCATGGGATGAAGATACCAGAGGAAGCTTTCTTCGGTAAGATATTATATATGGGTCACTTCAGGATAATTGACTCATCGGTATATTGCCATGTGACAAAGGATGCACAGAAGAAGCTTGAGCTAACAACATAGTTGGGGATATTTTTGGGGTACACTAATACACCTCACAACTATCAAGTGTACTTTCCTACCAGTCAGAGGACAATGGTTCACAAAGATCTCAAGTTTGATGAGCAGAAGGCCATGTGAGTTTCCCTTGAGAGGGAGCTCCAACTATAGGTTGTGGAGGAACTGTTGGTTCCTAAGGAGGAGGAGCCTCAGACTTATGCGGAGTAGCCGCATGCAAAGGTTCTAGGAGTGAAGACATCCACTCAAGCAGAGTCTTCCAGAGATGTACGAAAGTGCACAAGAGAAGCTAACATATTGTTGGAGGATGCGAGAGAGAATGTTGGAGCACCATCTCCTCAGCGGAGACATAGGAGGTCACCTGAGGGGTACACTGGATACATGGCCCTTGTTGGGGAATATGTTGAGACTGAGCCATCTTCCTTTGAGGAAGCAGTGCAGCATCTGATTTGGGTTGATGCTATGGTGGAGTATGACTCCATAGTTCGTAACAGTGTTTGGGACGTGGTCCCAAGACTAGAGAATAAGTGAGTTGTGAGTTCCCATTGGATTTAAAAGGTAAAGCAAGCTATTGATGGTAGTGTGGAGAAGCATAAGGCAAGATTTGTTACCCGTGGCTTTTCCACATGTCGAGAGGATCATGTTGCTACAGTATATTTTGACAAAGGAGCAAGATGATGACATTTTGACAAAGGCATTGTCAAGGTGAAAATTTGAGTTCCATAGAGACAGGATCGGGGTGGCAGATAATCCCTTTCTTGTTGAGAGGGAGTGTTGAAATATGGCAACAAGAATATTCCAATATAATTTGTCCTTGAATTAAATTGTGAATTAGAATCGAACTTAGACTTAACAGCTACTTGGAAATAATTAATTAATCTATTTTAAATTAATTAGCTGGAGAAATTCAAGGTAGAAGTCTTTCTGAAGTCATGCAAGAGTTATCCCTTAAATTAAGGAGATAAGACTAAGTTATATTTGATCTGTAATTATTTAACTTAGTTTAATGAGTTAAGTCAAATTAAATTATTTCCGAACTATTTGAGGAACTAATAGTGAGTTAACAATCAGGTGATGGATTAATGCACTCAACTAGTGCTACTCTAGTTAACTGAAGATTCCCTCATCAAAAACTCATGCATGTCTATTCTAAGAAAGACCCAGTTGAGATTAATGTTCAAGGACAATGTACTATTAGTTGCATGTGTTTTCTCATGGAGAAAACTGATGCACACAGTCAAGGATTCATCTTTGAGGATTGTGCAGTTTTGAAGGATTGTTTTTCCACTTGGTAATAAGTAATCATCCACAAGGAACATCGCAAGGAAATAGGAGCTTGGAGGGCAGAGAGGAAGGCTGGAGAGAAGCCAATATTTTCTGTGAGCATCTGTGAGGATTTTACTGAGAGTTGGCTAGCTGTTAGAGCTAAGGCTTTGTATAATTTCTATGTATTTCCACCATGTATGATAATACCATAGTGTGGGGTTTTTAGCTAAGGCTTTCACCAAAGTATTTTCATGTGTATTGTGCATTCTTCTTCTTTTGGTTATATTGTTCAACTCAATCTTTAAGCTTCAACAAATTGATAGTAGACGTAGGTTATAGTATTCTGCTTTGATTTATATTGCATTATCGGGTTAACCTATCACAAATTCTCTACATGTGTGTCTCAGATTCAATATTGTTGAATGTATCAGGGGAAGCTGCGATGAGGTCTTTGTGGGACAATTAGGGACTTTGCACCAATCTAAGTCTCTGGTGAATAAACTATTCCTACAGAAAAAATTGTATAACCTAAGGATGAAAGATGGAGACTCGGTGATAGAACATCTGAACGCATTTAATACTGTGGTAAGTTAGTTATTATTTATTGATATTGAAATTTCAGATGAAGATAAGTGCATCAGTTTTTTGTGTTCTCTACCAGATTTGTGGTATAGTGTAGTTATTGAAATAGGTAGCAATGCAACTGGCTTGCGATTTGATGAAATAGTCTCATCCTTGCTGACAGAGGAGATGAGATGGAAAAATATGGGGAGCCAGAATGGTGATTCCTTGTCTGTACGAGGACGGTCCTAGAACAAAAACAAAAATAAGTCATTGAGTGGGAGATCTAAATCTAGAGGGAGATCTTAATCTCTAGGAAAGCCTGTAAAGGTGGTTAGGTGGAAATGCAGAAAGGAAGGGCACTACAAAAGGGACTGTAAATCTAAAGCTCCTAACAAAGGAAGGGGATCTGACGATGCTCCTTCTAAAGAGTTGAAAACCACCTCGGATGAAGGTGGGGATGTGTACTTGGCTTCTTTAAGTACACATGTAGATCATGAGGCATGTTTGATTGACTCAAGCGCATCCTTTTACTGCACTCCACATAAAGTGATGGTTTTGTGAGTATGAGAAATACGATGGTGGTGATGTCTTCTTAGGGGATGATAGGAAGGCTAGAATCATTGGTTGGGGAAAAGTAAAGTTGAAGTTGTAAGGCAGATGGGTTAGAACACTTTCGGGTGTTCTGCGTATTCCTACATTAGCCAAAAACCTGATTTATGTAAGAAAACTCGATGATGTATGTATAAAAGCAGTGTTCGAGAAGGATACTTGCAAGATGGTTCGAGGAGCACTGGTATTGATGCAAGGAGTTTAGATTGGAACTCTGTACAAGATGCAAGGTAGCATTGTTGTTTATGGGTGCAATAGTTTTGTGGTTCTTGAAAGTAGAGCAAAAAATCTAGTGGTCTCTGGAGACAAGACCATGTTGTGGCATCAAAGGCTTGGACATATTGGAGAGAAGGGCCTTCGAATACTTCTTGGTAAAGGTATGTTAGAAGGTATGAGTAATAGCTCTCTGGATTTTGATTTCTGTGAAAATTGTGTATATGGGAAGTAGAATCGAGTGAGTTTCACCTCTGGTGGTAGAGGGTGAAACAAATATTAGAGCTTGTGCATAGTGAAGTGTTTGGACCTATGAGGGTTCCATCACTAGATCAGTCTGTGTACTTTGTATCATTTATAGATGACTTCTCAAGGAATACATGGAAATATTTCCTTAAGAAGAAATCTGAAGTCTTTGATAGGTTTAAAGAATTTAAGGCTCTGATGGAATACTAAACAAATAAGAAGATAAAGGTGTTGAGGTCAGATAACAGTGGAGAGTTTTGAAGCAAGGAATTTGAAGAATTTTGTAAGAAGTGTGGTATAGCACAGCAGAAGACTACTCCATACACACCTAAGAAAAATGGAGTTGCAGAAAGAATGAACAAGATGTTGATGGAAAGGGAAAGAAGCATGCTCAGTGGTGTCAGTTTAGGACAAGAATTCTGGGCAGAGGTAGTGGAGATAGCATGTTACCTAGTCAACAAATCACCTTCATCAGCTTTGGAGGATAAGACTCCACAAGAGGTACGGACTGGTAAGAAACCCTCTCTTTCACATATGAGGGTATTTTGATGGTGACGCATATGTACATGTTCCAAAGGATAAAAGAACCAAGTTAGATAGTAAATCTGAAAAGTGCATCTTTGTTGGGTATAAGGATGGTTTAAAGGGTTATAAGCTTTGGAACCTAGTAACAAGGAAGGTTGTGTACAACCGAGATGTGGTGTTCAGAGAGGTGAAAGATGTTACTAAACATGAACTCCAACCAAAAGAACCTGAGAAGATAGAGTTTGAGCTTAAGGAGGAAGAATCAAACTCTAAAGTATAGGAGGAATCAGAAGATGAAGAGCCACAAACTGCAGATGTGAGAAGACCAGTTCGAGAAAGAGGGCACCCAGAAAGTTATAGTCCATCTTCTTTCTATTTAAATTTTGCTTTATCTATTATTGATGATGATCCCAAAATTGTGAAGGAAGTAGTAGATTAAGAGGATTGAAAACTCTGGAAAGAGGCCATGGTTGATGAATGTCATCTTTGCACAAAAAAAGGGTTGGGATCTGGTGGAGTTACCCGCTAGAAGGAAACCAATTGGCAACAAATGGGTGTTCAAGAAGAAGAAAAATGTAGAAGGAAAGGTGGAGATATACAAAGCTCGGTTGGTAGTAAAAGGTTGTTCCCAGGTGTCGGGAATCGATTTTGGTGATATTTTTTCTCATGTTGCCAAGGTAGCTTTTATTAGATTACCTTTATCTGTTGCTGCTTCTTTTGATTTTGAGGTAGAATAGATGGATGTGAAGACAACATTTCTTCATGAGGATCTGGAAGAGGACATCTACATGAAGCAACCTGAAGGTTTTATGGTGAAGGGTAAGAAAGTGTTAGGATATTCCGGCACATAGGAAATAGTTAAGTACAACTTGGTCTAGTGTAGAGTTAGGTATAGAGTTAGGTAAAGTGTGTTTCTTTACCGTTGTACATTTTGTAACTTACAATCCGATGGTCACGATATGTAGTGATCCGACGGTTCATTCTCTCCTCGATATTACCGACACTTGATCCGTGGCTTGACACCCGTTTGGACCATGAATTCTATTTAAAGCGCATGGAGGGTCATTTGTAGGGTAATCCGTGCATGAGAGAAACATATGTAAATTTTCATTCTTTTATTAATAAATTTCCTGAAGTGGCCGCGTTGGCTCAGGCCGTGGACTGTTTCCCTGTTTGAGGGTTTTAACCACGTCAAAATACTGGTGTATTGATCTGCGACCTGGTTGTGACTGGTGTCCTATTGGTGTTCTATCTGAGGAACTTACCCTGTAAATTCCTACATGGTATCGAAGCTATTTGAGGGCCGCGTCTGTTGGTGATCCAAATCTGAAGCCGGTAGAACTGCATCCGACTGCCGTTTTCTAGATCTGCTGTTTATGACTGCTTTCGGGCCGAGAGGACTACTATGTTGTGTTCGGAGCATCTGTTCCAGTGAGTAACCCCTTTCGTTTCACGCGAAAAGGTTTCTGGTACCCCTAGCTGCGTCATTTTTAAGATTTGGAGGTATAGAGTGCTTATTTGCAGTTTACTGTTATTTTCTCTCTGTTTATTTCGGTTTCGGTTTATTTAGCCTTTTTATTACCGGATCTATACCTTTCATTTCTGCGTATGCTCTTTGCCCTGCGACTCTGTGCGATCTGGGCAAATCAGAAACAGAAAGGAAGGATTTTTCTCATGCATATGCTCTTTGAGAAACATATTTAGTTTCCGGCCAAAGCTAACTTTGAGCCGCAAGGTTCATTTTTGAAAATATTTAGTTTTTTGGCTAAATCTAACTTCGAGCCATAAGGTTCGTTTTCTTTGCATGTCCGTGTTGGGTTTTGTGTTTTGTGTTTGGTAGGGAAAAAGAGCTTTCTCAAGGCAAGCACGCAACCCAAAGCACCCCCCCCCTCTCTCTCTCTCTCTCTCTCTCTCTCAAATTTTTTGTATAGATCAATTGGTTCAAAGCTATTTTAAGAGAGTAGAGGTCTTGGGTTCAAGTCTCCATTTTGTGGGGGCGGACTTTTTCATTTCCGCACATTCCCGCACTTCGTCGGCAACTTCAACAAGTTTTTTTCAAAAAGCCATAACTTCTTCATCCGGAAGCCATTTTCAGAGCCGTTTTTTTTAAACCAGCCTAATTTTTCGAGATCTATCCATTGGAACACTTATTTTCAGCATCTTTAGCTTCAGTTTCCATTGAAATGGAAAGTCAATGCCAAGTTACCCTTGACAGCACCAACAACTTCCAATGGTTGGCTTACATTGAGGATTTACTTAGAAGTAAAGGTCTATTTAGAATAGCGTCAGGCCAAGAAAAGAAACTGAAGGATGAAGATAAGGCTGCTAAATGGGAAAATAGGCAAGATCAAGCACGTGGACTGATAGGGATGTCTATTTCTCCAGATCTTAGATTCCATATTGCAGAAATTGATTCTCCTCATGAAGCAATGAAACAAATCAATAAAGTTTTTGGCATTAAAAATGAAATTAGAGCCCATCAACTTGAAAATGAGTTGCTTACATTGGAACCTAATAATTTTTCTTGCATTGAAGATTCCTTGTCCAAGTTCAAGACCCTTAGATATCTTTTGGAAGGTGTTAAAGTTAAGAAAGAAGGTAGTAATCTTATCTATTCCATTCTTACAAAGTTGGGACCAGCCTACTCTGTGTTTGTTTCCACCTTCCATTCTACAAGAGAAGCCTTCATTTCTCAAGGAACAGACTACAAGTCCCCTTCCTTTGACTCTTTTTATGATTCTTTAATAAGAGAACAAGAAAAACTCTTACACCTTGGTCTTCTTAATCTTGGAAACTCTTCCAAGAAAGCGTTAGCCGCCCAGCAACAACCAAAATCAAATAATCCCAAGAAGTCATATCCTAAAAAGAATGGTCCTAAACCAAACAAGGGTCCTAAGCAATTTCAGCCCCAAAATGAAAAATCATTTCAACAAAATGATAAGACAAATTAAAACAAAGGGAAGAAGACTGATAGACATTGCAATTTTTGTAATCGAGATGGCCACTTAGAATCAAAATGCTTTAAGAAGATGGAAGCCTTGGAAGCAGCAATGAAGAAGCATAACATCCATTTGGGGCAATCTTCAACTTCAACTTCATCTTCAGGAATGGCACTTTCTGCAGGTGGTTGTCAAGCATCTCGGTCTGATGTATTGATCTGCGATCTGGTTGTGAGCGATGTAACTTGGTTAGTACACCGTACAAGATTGGAACTCTGTACAAGATGCAAGGTAGCATTGTTGTTTATGGGTGCAATAGTTTTGTGGTTCTTGAAAGTAGAGCAAAAAATCTAGTGGTCTCTGGAGACAAGACCATGTTGTGGCATCAAAGGCTTGGACATATTGGAGAGAAGGGCCTTCGAATACTTCTTGGTAAAGGTATGTTAGAAGGTATGAGTAATAGCTCTCTGGATTTTGATTTCTGTGAAAATTTTGTATATGGGAAGTAGAATCGAGTGAGTTTCCCCTCTGGTGGTAAGAGGGTGAAAAAAATATTAGAGCTTGTGCATAGTGAAGTGTTTGGACCTATGAAGGTTCCATCACTAGATCAGTTTGTGTACTTTGTATCATTTATAGATGACTTCTCAAGGAATACATGGATATATTTCCTTTAGAATAAATTTGAAGTCTTTGAAAGGTTTAAAGAATTTAAGGCTCTGATGGAGTACTAGACAAATAAGAAGATAAAGGTGTTGAGGTTAGATAACGGTGGAGAGTTTTGAAGCAACTAATTTGAAGAATTTTGTAAGAAATGTGGTATAGCACAGCAGAAGACTACTCCATACACACCTAAGAAAAATGGAGTTGCAGAAAGAATGAACAAGATGTTGATGGAAAGGGAAAGAAGCATGCTCAGTGGTGTCAGTTTAGGACAAGAATTTTGGGCAGAGGTAGTGGAGATAGCATGTTACCTAGTCAACAGATCACCTTCATCAGCATTGGAGGATAAGACTCCACAAGAGGTACGGACTAGTAAGAAACCCTCTCTTTCACATTTGAGGGTATTTTTATGGTGATGCATATGTACATGTTCCAAAGGAGAAAAGAACCAAGTTAGATAGTAAATCTGAAAAGTGCATCTTTGTTGGGTATAAGGATGGTTTAAAGGGTTATAAGCTTTGGAACCTAGTAACAAGGAAGGTTGTGTACAACCGAGATGTGGTGTTCAGAGAGGTGAAAGATGTTACTAAACATGAACTCCAACCAAAAGAACCTGAGAAGATAGAGTTTGAGCTTAAGGAGGAAGAATCAGACTCTAAAGTATAGGAGGAATCAGAAGATAAAGAGCCACAAACTGCAGATGTGAGAAGATCAGTTCGAGAAAGAAGGCACCCAGAAAGTTATAGTCCATCTTCTTTCTATTTAAATTTTGCTTTATCTATTATTGATGATGATCCCAAAATTGTGAAGGAAGTAGTAGATTAAGAGGATGGAAAACTCTGGAAAGAGGCCATGGTTGATGAATGGCATCTTTGCACAAAAAAACGGTTGGGACCTGGTGGAGTTACCCGCTAGAAGGAAACCGATTGGACTTGGCTTCACCAATTGGACTTGGCTTCACCAATTGGACTTAGTTACGGGGACTTGGCTTCACCAAAAGAAAAGCATATCATTGTGTATATTTTAAATTAATTGGTGACCGTGTTATTTATCTGGTGTTATATGTAGATGATATGTTGCTGGTTGGAAATGGCAAAGAAATTATCCAGGATTTCAAGACCCAATTGTCCTCCAAATTCAACATGAAAGATCTTGGTGCTGCAAACTATATTTTAGGCATGGAAATTAAAAGAGATCAAGCAAAGAGGAAGCTCTGGTTAAACCATAGGAGGTATGTTGAGACAATACTATAGAGGATTAATACGTAGGATAGTAAAATGGTGAAGGTTCCTATTCCTGTAGGTTTAAATTTATCTGTCGAACAGTGTCCCAAGACACAAGAAGAGGAAGAGGACATGTCCCGTGTTCCATATGCAAGTGAAGTTGATAGCCTACTGAATGCAATGGTCTGTACTAGACCAGAAATTGCACATGAAGGGGGAGTATTGAGCAGGTTTATGGAAAAACCAGGGAAGGAGCATTGGACAACACTGAAGCAGGTTTTTAGGTATTTGCGTGGCACTAGTGATTATGGTTTGTGCTAACAAGGAAGGCCAGGATTGGACATAGTGTTGGATATTCGTGACTTTGTTGATGCAGACTAGGCTGGAGATCTAGATCAGTGAATATCTACAAGTGGGTATGTGTTTAAGCTATTTGGAGGTGAATTCAGTTGGATGAATAAGAAACAATCTGTAGTGGCACTATCAACTATAGAGGCAGAATACATGGCAGCCACTCATGCAAGCAAGGAAGTAGTTTGGTTGTAGAGATTGTGTTCAAGTATGGGGTTAGTACATGAAGCTATAAGGATATACTGTGACAGCCAAAGTGCAATTTTCTTGAAAAAGAACCCTGCTTACTATTCAAAGACAAAGCACATTAATGTTCGGTATCACTTTGTGAGGGATATGATAGGAGAAAAAAATGTGTTGCTAGTAAAGGTGGACACTTTAAAGAATACTACAGGTGTTTTGACAAAATTTGTGAGCTCTGAGAAGCTCTCTTGGTGTAGAGAAACAATGGGTGTTTCAGGGCTGGATAAATGACTAAGCTTTCCTATGGCCCCCTGTGGAAAGAAAACAAAAGGTGGGAGAATGTTGGGTTGTGTTATATTCTTTCCACTACTAGGAGATGTAGTTAACTAGGGGGTTAGAGGGGCGATGGAGGCCCCCCTTTGTTGCACCGATTGCGTAGCGGGTGGGTCAAAAGGAGTTTGAGGGGGTGTGGTTAGCCCCCTCTATGGGGTCTGGTGTAGCGCCCTGGGGAATTTTTTTTGGACCCTATATTAGGTTGGGTGGACTAACCTATGGTTTTGTGCATGGTTTTCGAACATGTTTTTGGACACGATGGTTTTTGGTCCATGGTATTGGATGCTTCTGCATGTATAAGTATGTATTGTAACATTGAAAGGAACATAATGAAAAATCAATCTCATAGTCCCGATTTTGGGGTCCAGGGGAAAATCTCTGTGTATATGTGTTTTATGTGTTATAATCTCGAATTGTTTATTTTCTGTTGTTAGAATTCCTATGTAGGTAATTCATATACAGGGTTAAAACCTACAATAATATCACTCCAGAAGAAGGATGGAGGTTAGTTAAACCATATGTATGTCACTTTCATGTTTTTGGAAGTGAAGCATGGGCCCATATTCCAAATTAGAATCATAAAGCCTTAGAACCTAAGAGTTAAAAATGTGTTTTCTTAAATATTCTGAAGATGTCAAAGGATGTAAACTTCTTCAACCTAAATCCAAAAATTTTATGATTAGAAGAGATTTAAAGTTTGTTGAAAATATATCGGCCTATGAGCCTAGTTTGGCTGATGTGCCACCTCTCTCTATCCCTTATACTTCTGAAAATATTTCTTCTTCAAATGATGACAGCAAGGATGAAAATCGTCCCCCACGTTCTCGGGATCCTCCTTTAGATCCTCAACTTCCAAAATGGGTTCGTGCTACTTGGGATGCAGCAGGTGATCTTGCAGGTGATCCTATAGATAAGCATCATACACAATCTCAGTTTGATAAAGCCTCCTCTTTACTAGCTCAAGATTGAACGAATTATGATCCTGACACATTTGCATAAGCTTCAGGCCATCCAGATTGGGACACACTTATGAATGAAGAATATCGTTCATTATTGGAAAATGATACACAGAACCTTGTTCCTCTTCCAAAGGGATGAAAACTTGTTAGATGCAAATGGGTTTACAAAACCAAGTTTGGAAAAGATGGAAAAGTTTATAAAGATAAATCTCATCCTGTTTCTAAGGGTTTTTCACAAGTTGAAGGAATTGACTCTATTGAAACCTTCTCTCCTGTTGCCAAAATGAACTCTATCATACTTTTTCTTTCCCTTGCTTCCTCCTTCAAATGGCAAGTCCAGAAGATGGATGTTAAATTCACCTTGTTGCATGGGGACTTGCAGGAAGAAATCTGTATGGAAAAACCTCATAGATTTATCCAAACAGACTCCAACCTTGAATGTCAGCTTAAGAAATCCCTTTATGGTCTCAAGCAAGCCGCTTGGGCTTGGTATGCCAAAATGGATAGCTTTCTTTTAGATACTAGCTTTTCTAGGTGTCATGATCACAATACTGTCTACACCAAGAAGGTGGGTAAGTCTCTTATAGTTCTTGATCTTTATGTTAATTATCTTATTTATACTAGCAATGATCCCAACCTTATAAACCCTATTAAGTCTGGCCTTAAAAAGAAGTTTGAAATGATAGACTTAGGACACTTGCATTATTTTCTTGGTCTCCAAGTCTTGCAATCCAAAGAAGGTATTTCCCTGTCCCAATCCAAGTATGCCTTCTCCCTTTCAGTCTGGAGCTAAAACTTTAGTCACTTGTACTTCCCCTAAAGTTGATGCAACCTTATACCATCAAATTTTTGGAAATTGTTTGTATATGTCCAATACTCTTCCTGACCATTCCTTTGTTTTTGGCCTTATTTCTTGGTTTATGCAAAACCCACATGAAAGTAATTGGAAAGAATTTAAAAGAATACTTCATTATATTTGAGGTGCAATTTAGTTTGGTATTCATTATAGTGAATAAGAGTCTCCTCTATTGGTTGGTTTCAATGATTCTGATTGGGCTGGTGACCTTGACGATTGGAAGTCTACTGTAGGTTATGTCTTCACTCTTGGTTCTAGACCTATTACATGGGCTTGAAAGAAACAAAGTTCCATTTCTCTTTTTTCTACAATATAATAATATCATGGCATCATTGAAGCTAGTAAGGAAGCCTTGTGGCTTCGTCAGATCTTGTTAGAGTTTGGTTTTCAACAACATCTTACTACACTTTGGTGTGATAATCAAAGTGCCATTCAACTCTGCAAAGATCTAGTCCAACATCAGCGCAGAAAACACATTGAACTACACATTCACTTCATTAGAAAGCTCATTCATGATCATGTTCTTGAAGTGCAATATTGTTCACCTAATGAAAAAGTTACAAACATCTTTACAAAGGCTCTCCCACAGGCGAATTTTACTGGTTGGAGTTCAAGAAGTTGTCACTAAGGGGGGATAGGTTCTAATGCCTCCTTCCTTCTCCTATTGTGCCATCTTTGTACATCCTTCAATCCTATCCCAAGTTGTTCTTTTGGGGGGGGGGATGTTAGGATATTCCGACACATAGGAAATAATTAACTATAACTTGGTCTAGTGTATATTTAGGTCAAGTGTGCTTTTTTAGTATGTACTTTTTGTAACTTAAAATCTGATGGTCACGATATGTTCTAGACATGAAGTGACCCAACGGTTCATTCTTGCCTCGATATTACTGACACTTGATTCATGGCTTAACACATGATTGGTCCATGATCTCTATTGAAATAGCATGGAGGGTTATTTGTTAGGTGATCATCAATGGGAGTAGCTTATGTAAATTTGATTTCTTTTACATTAATAAATATCCTGAAGTGTTTGTGTTGGCTCAGGCCAGGATTGTTTCCCTGTTTGAGGGTTTTAACCACATCAAGAATACTGGTATACTGATCTATGATCTATTTGTGATTGGTTTCCTTTGGTGTTATATCTATGGAACTTCAACATATGATGTAAATTCTTACAATGTGATCCTATTAGTGTGGCGATCATACAACAACCTCTTGTAAGTGTGACACTTAAGGTACACTTTGTGAAGCTAGTGAAAATACTTGTATGAAAATGCTCAATACTTGGTGAATATAACTAATGTTTTTCCTTATTATGAATATGGCATAGTAGTGTAGGGTAATTCATCATAATTGTCCTTTAAGAATGTATAGTTGACTCCCTTCAACTAGGTGTGACTCTCAAGATACTCTTTGCAATGACAATGATGACACTAGTATGACATTGCATAAAAATTTGGGAGTGGGTATAATTAATGTATATGTGGTGAACAGGAGCCATTGATAAAAAAAATTCCTCTCGTAATCAATCAAAACTCTGACTTTATAATGTGTGACTATTCCCATGCCAAAAGACGACACTTGCGACAATAAGTGAAACGTTTGAATGACACTTACAATATGTGAACGACATTGAAAGAAGCACATGCTGAAGATAACATGAAAATGACACTTATTAAAGTGAAAACAAGCAATATCTATAGTCATAAATATGAAAGAAACACTTGGAAAAGTGAAGGTGCGCAAAATCAGCAATTGGAAAAACTCACCGAAATAGAAGCATAATAGCAGCGAAAAGTGAGATATTGTTAATGAAATTGTACACTAAATGTTAACATAGGTTGAGAATTGCATATATATTATATTTTTCTATTGCTATTGAAGATTGCATAAAAGAATACGCTCATGAACTTGTTACAGAAGGAACATGTGTGAGAAAGTGACTTTTCCACTTAAAAACTGAGAAGAAGAATCAAACACTTAGCATAACATTAATAAATCATGATTTGAATATGGAATGAAAAATCATTAGGTCCTCAGTAGGCTCCAAAATTTGTGTAGGAAAAATTTTGGAGGGTGCTGATCACAGTGTCAACACTTGGCAACACACTGGTAGAACTCCAACTTCTTTGTTCATGTTTTATCCTTAAGTGCAAGGTCTGAGTCTTTCAGGAAGTATTGATTCATTTCATGGATTATCTTGGCTTCCCCATTGAGACTGGTTATGGATATTGTATCCTCTATTCGTTTTCTCATCTAAATACATTCAAAAATATTTGAAAATCACAATTTTTTTGGTTTAGTAGAAGGGTAATATAAAATTTCATGTTTAAGATAATCAGAGTCTTAATTTTCATCTTTAGTGTTGATTTATTGCTAGCAAGCCTGGAAAGTACCCCAACAAAGTCACTATAGGAACACATGCATTGGTTCGCCGCTAGAAAGCCTGAAAAGTACCCTAGTAGAGTTACTTGTCTCACCTCTTTGCTAGAAAGCCTTTCTCTTATTTCACTCTTTATTTATTTTATTTATAGGATTGTTCTTCAACACTTATTTATTTCACTAAGGTGGAAGAGGGATCTCAAATTATTGAGATAAAAAGAGCCTTCCTCTTCAAAGAAGGATGTGTGTGTGTGTGTGTGTGTTCACACACACTGATCGAGGTGGCTCTAGACACATGTAGAAATCCAAGAGGACTCAGGAATTGTCAAAAATCAAAGTGTTTGGATTATGCTTGAAATAGGTTCATGTTGCAGATCTCATCATCCTAATCGTAATGGTGTGAATGGTTCGTCAAACCAAACTTGTGTGCAAATGATAGAGGTTATCAAAGATTGACATGAAAGGGGAAAAGAGGGGCCCACATTGTGCCACATGGCATCCCAGTGAGCAAGTGGGACCCATAGCAGCCCACCAACCAGTGACACATTTCATTTCCTCATTGGCCTCTTTAATCCTGCAAAAAGAGAACAACAAAGAAAATATCATAAAAAGAAAATATAATAATAAAATAATTTTTTGGTCATTAATAACCATATAACAAAAGTCATATATATATAATAATTAATATGATTCCATCCAAATAACTTAACAAAAAACTAAAATGAATTTTGTTGAAATGAATAATGTTGGATTAAATTCTATTTTGGTGTATGATTGTTATAACTATATACCCTGTGGTTTTTAAACAACCCCATATTTAATACACCCTCCAACCTCCACCGTAACATTAATATCAAACATAACCGCATACCCAAAATGCACAACATGCCTATTCAATGTGTTATGTAAAAAATAAAAAAATATATACAATGTGCCAATTATGGAGGGGTCGGGATTTTACCCCTCGACCTCCGCCATCCTAAATGCCTCCGCCACAGTTGGGCCACAGGGCTCAACCCTGTTAACTTCATCGTCATTATATTATATAAACCCAACACACATTTACCCGAGAAGGGAGGACCGAACAACAGAATGGGGAATGAAGAGAGGAACTGAGAATGAGGTTTTGAGCAGTCGAACCATGATGTAGTTCCAGGAGGTAGAATGATGGCACATTTTTCGAGACAAAATTTTTGCACAGAAGATCAAAGATTCCATGAAGAGGTAAAGATTCATTTTATCAGAATGTAAGCAAGTTTATAGTATTTTTTCTCAAATTTTCGCAGGGAGTGCTATGGCAAGATTAGATTCTCCTTCTGTGCAACAGATTTGTAGATTCCCAGTGGAGGAGAATCTTAAGGAATCTTGAGGGAATCTTCCAGATTCCTTGGAAACCAAAATTTTGCCAATATCCGAATTGAACATATTTTATGTCGATCTTATACCTCTCAGTGACACGAAGCTGATGGCAAAGTCATAATTTTGATCTGAGTAGAAGATATTCAGATGACCGAGAGGAGGGAATCTTTGAGGAATCTATGGGGAATCTAAAATATTCCGTAAGCCCTAGATTTTCACTTTCTTAGAATTTAGAAATTTGACAATCGATTTTTCACTATTCAATGCCACAAATCTGATGGTGCATCCATATTTTCCATTTGATCATTTCATTTTTCAGCCACTTTTCAAAGTGGAGTGCAGGTGTCAACATTCAATGTGTGAGCAATACTTCCATGAGATTTGACACCACAAGGTGGATGGTACAGCCAGCTTCCGCAGTTTGACATACTTTTCTTCAAATGGCCCCAGGATGTGAGGTATATGCAGTGCGTTCATGTACTTCTTTTTCTATGAGATGCATTGTCCTACATAGATCCTTGTTTGATATTTGATGTGGGATCTTGTTTTCTTACTTGTTTCATGATTTCTTGCTTAATGTGATGTTGAATCATCCATGGGATGTACTTGTTGATATGATTTGTCATGTTTTGTTTGAGATCCCTTTGTTGTTATGTGGATGGCATACTCATGTATCTCCATGTATGTTTGCATTGATATCCCTTTTGTGCCATGTTAGCGGGGTGCTCATTATCATCATGTATGAGTTTAGGTCATACTAATAGGAGTCCTTTTTGAGCTAGAGTTCCTGTACCATAACATCTCTTGGAGCCACTCCCGCATGACGAAATTTTTCTTGTACAATATCGATGTCACCACCTATGTACATCATCACTCTTTCTAGCACTTAATGCAGTGGCCTACACCATCTTGACACCAAGTCCCGGAGACGTAATCCCTCCTAGATGAAATCCATTATCAACGTCTTGTATTTTTATGTTGTTGATTCTCATCATGTTCCTTCTTCTTTACAATATGCATTTATGTTCCTTTATGCTATTTTAAATGAAATTCTAATCACATCATGAAAGTAAAGGATCTTGATTAAATCTAGGAGTTGAGTCAGCTCGGATCACTCACACACACACACACACACATATATCTTTGATATTGGTTTTCTCGCTATTTTTCCCCTTTCCCTTCTTCTACTCTATTGGACCAAGAATAAGAACACCATTTAATTACAACAACAAGTCAAGGAATGAAGATCATCAAATCGATCCAAGATTTATGCTTTAACTAAAGGATTTCCATTTGAATGGATGATATTTTCCATTCAAACTCTTTAAATTTAAAGATATGTAAACCCAAGATAGAGAAGAGGTTGAAAAATAAGCCAAGCACTTCTCGTCGTCACAATTTCCCTTTTCAAGTATTGCCACATTGTCATTTGAGTCAAGCAAGAGCATTTTCATGCAGAGCCTTATTAAACAAAGGTGATAAAGACAAGGCAAGGCATAACAGGAAGAGAAAAGAAAAAGTAGAGTTGAAGTAAGCTTTGAATGTAAAGCAACATGGAAGACAAACAAAGAAAACAAACCAAATTAAAGGACTATTGCAAAGTAAAATGCAATGGTCATGCAATGCAACTATGGGAAAGAAGGTTCCGAAACCTACTCCTAACATAATGAGCTATAAGGTTAGGGCTAAGTGTAATGGAATTTCCAGTGTATAAAATGCAACCGCTCCTAACCTACAATCACAAAGATACAAACAATTGAGAGCAATATAAAGCATTGTGAAAGGGTAAAGAAAATAATTTGAAAACCTTGCACAATGAATTGAAGGTCTTTCTAATTAAAAAAAGAATGTTCCATACTAACTATCTTTAACTAGCCTCAAGATTTACCTTGTTTCTTTAAATGACGATCATACAAAACTTTGAGGCTTATTGCAAAAGTACATTCATTCGTATTTTAAACTTTTGCAAACATAAAGAAAAACTGAAACTTGTTATTTGTGAGAGATATTTCCAAGTAATATTTCTCTAACCATTGAGTGATTGGATCATATCTAGAACAATATATTTGAATAACCTAATTGTCATGAGAAAACGAATTTTTAATTAACACATCAAAATCACAAAGTGAATCTTGTGAGGGAAATTTGATCTGATCTTGTTCAGAAGCGTTGTCAAGATGGTGTTGTAGGGAAAAGTATCCGACTCGGATGACCCTAACCCACTCTAAGGGTGACAGTTCCTTAGCAACAACTGTAAAGCAAACTACTGACGGTTTACTTCTTTATGAAAACAAAAGAGAATGGAGGGAGCACTAACCGTTGCCTTGCGCTTAATGTCGAATCCAAACTCTCCTCTTTGGCCGCTTGCTCCTAGCTCTTTGTCCTTCTGCTCGCCCAGCTGCAATGAGATCCTGCAAAACAACAAAGAAGGAAACTACAAGAGGCATGCAATCATAACTGGTTCATGGATTAGTGTAAACCAAACATGCAATCATCACAATATATAATTGAAACAAGAGCACATAGAAGAACCTCAATAGCTTTTATTAATGAAGAAATAAAGGTTCTGAGAGGATTACAACCATTGCAGGCTCCAACCCAGCAACACCTCCCAGCAGAAAGAATTGCTCTTCTTCACCTCTCTCAAACAATCACCCAATAACTCAAGAATGAAACCAACGGCATATCATTACTTTGCACAAAATTCCAGCCCCCTGAGCTCATAGGAGAGAGCTCAATATATAGATGAATTGAGAAAGGATGAGTCAGCTTGCAACTGATGTGTAGCTGCCTTGTGTCCTCTCTCTCTTCAGTTAATCTTCAGTTGATCTTCAGTTCTTGAGTCCACTTGGTGAACCTTGCTTCCACTTGGAGAAACAAAGCCTCTGACTCATCACAAGGCGAAATACCTGACCCAAGTGTCATTTTTGGAAGATTCCAAAGCAATGACTCACTGTGCCACATGTCCAAACTCGCCCAACGCAGGTGGGCTTTGTTCTACCTGCTTTGCAATGCAGGT
Source organism: Pinus tabuliformis (assembly GCA_031772625.1). Taxonomy (NCBI): domain Eukaryota; kingdom Viridiplantae; phylum Streptophyta; class Pinopsida; order Pinales; family Pinaceae; genus Pinus; species Pinus tabuliformis. Next base: position 1,012,288,901 of record CM062813.1, on the reverse strand, counting down.
ACACCATGGAGCAGTTGTGTTTCAGCGCAGAAGCCTAGTGGAGCACCTGCTTTGATTTCAGGATTGCTTGTTTTTGAGTGTTTTCAAGTGGAGAACTGATCTGAGAGCTGTTGGTTTGCTGACCTTGTTCCTCTAGGGGTAGGAACATCATGTTTAGGGAACTTTGGATCCCTTGGATTATTGACAATTCATGCTTATTGCTGTAAGGCACAAAATTGTCTATAACAGATGGTGAGAACCTAACATAATCATCAAATCATGCTCAAGTGCCTCAACCATCCAACAAGAATCTGAATAGTAAAATGATAAACCATGAAGGTGATTGGATTAAACAAAATCAATCAATGTAAAATGACTATGACTAGATGTGTGACTATAAGATCCTCGATTCTCCATTGGTTCGCTTTGTATCCGATTAGACACTATGAATACAATATCATAGCTTAAGGCATTTGAAACAATCACTGAAATTGTAAATTCCAGAATCCAGTTAGGATATGAGGCTGGTGAAATATTAGAAATAAGGGTCAAATCAAAATGGGAATTCGTACCAACACAACAGTTCTATTTCGTTGAATGACTCAAGCATTTTCTATCATCCAAGAAGAGATATTGTGCCAAAAATATGATTAACCTCATGACATACACAAGAGGTATAACAAGGTGATCGATCTTAAAAGTGTTTGACAAAGATAAATCCTTCAATCCAGAATGACCTTTATCTTGATAATATGAAGGAAAAGGTTTGAAAATGTGTATATCTGCAAAATATGTGCTCCCAAAAACTGAGTGTGGTTCAAGGGATTTGCATGGTAAAGAATTAATGAAACAATAATATTCTATCTTATCAAACACTATATATTGAGGATTTAGGGATTAGCTTGAAAATTTTGAAAGTACTTCAAGAATGATCTCACTTCTACTGTATGAATGTTAAGGAAAGAGTTACGTGTGGAAATAAAGATCGAAATTAGTTTGTAGATCTCAATAGTATTGCAAGAACATGACATAATCCTCAATAGGGGCTAAAGTGCCTCGACCTTCTGACTTGTCTCTGAACTTTCTAATGGTGGATCATCGAATTTGGGTGGCTTATAAAAATAAACAGGTAAATAAACACCACTATCATCAGATGTATCAATGAAAACAAAATAAATGCCACTGGTTAGATTAGACTTAATATTAAACATATCATATTCTTGATGGACAAATAATTGGTGTACATCATTCAAAAAACACCCTTTATTGTTCAGAGTTGTAACATCTTCCTCTTGACTTATGACATATTTACAACTGAGCAGATCATGAATAATAGATTCAATCTTTTCATCCTTTTATGGTAGAATGGCACCATCTTGTACCTGATTGCAACCATTACTAGCCAAATAAGGATCTAAATAATTAAGAAAAGTTGCTAGTCTAACAAACCCATCAAACACATTCAGGTACAATGAATAGTGTGGTAGAGGTGAGGAAAGATAAAAAGACTCAGGAGGAGAAGCATCAGTAACGAAATTATATTGATCTTATGAGAACAAATGATCAACATGCATGTTATAATCCATGATATTATTTTCATGATCATAATGATCAAAGACATGCATAACAATGTAACATTCATATTGATATTACTTTTCTTTGACACGGTATACCAAAGATTCAAAATACTAACAAATAGTTTCTCTAGATTTTATATTTGAATATGTATGTCTCGAACAAACTTCAGAATCATTTTGAATTGAAGGAGATTCACATCACATAAATGGAGATTTTAAACTAGGAGAAATATATTGCACATCGATATCGTATAAATCCAAGTCCTCAAAAGAAGGGAAAATATCATTTGATGTACTTGGATATCCATCACCACATGTGCTAATGGAAATAAGGATGTCATAGTGATGGTTTTCTAAATTCACAACTTCAATGAAGGATATGGAATCATTTTATAGGTAATCAGGATTGCGAGAACGATGCTTAGGTAGAAATGAAAGGAGGTAAGAAAGATTTAACATGTCATCAACATTTTGCTCCTACGCTTATGAAATGCAACTACCTTTTTCTTGATTACTACTTGAATCAACAGATTGAACATCACTAAAAGTTGAAGTAGACTGATTTTAGGAATTTACAAGGTAAGTTCCTCAGACAGAACACCAAATGACACCGCTCACAAACAAATCTTAGATAAATACACCAGTATTGTTGACATGGTTAAAACCCTCAAAGAGGGAAAAAATCCACGACCTGAGCCAACGTGGCCACTTCATGCAATTTATTAATAAAAGAATGAAAATTTACATAAGCTTCTGTCATGAACGGTTACCCTACAAATAACCCTCCATGCTCTTTAAATAGAGATCATGGACCATTCGGGTGTTAAGACATGGATCAAGTGTCAGTAATACTAAGGAGAGAATGAACCATCAGATCACTACATATCGTGACTGTTGCATTGTAAGTTACAAAAGTATATAGTAAAGAAACACACTTTACCTAACTCTACACTAGACCAAGTTATACTTAACTATTTCCTATGTGTCAGAATATCCTAACATCCCCCCTTAAGAACAACTTGTGATCAGATTCAAGGATGTACAAATACGACACAATAGGAGAAGGAAGGAGGCATTAGAGCTTATGCCCCCTTAGTGACAACTTCGTGAACTCCAACCATAAATCGAAGGTTAGTAAACATCACCTCTGTGAGAGCCTTTGTAAAGATGTCTGCAACTCAATCATTTATTGAACAATATTGCACTTCAAGAAAATGGTCATGAATGAGCTTTCTAAGAAGTTCATGTGCAGTTTAATGTGTTTTCTACGCTGATGTTGGATTGGATTCTTTGCATAGTTGAATGGCACTTTGATTATCACACCAAAGTGTAGTCGGATGTTGCTACTGAAAGCCAAACTTTGACAGGATCTAACGAAGCCACAGGGCTTCGTTACTAGCTTCTACGATACCACAATACTCTGCTTCTACTAAATAAAGAGAAATTTCACTTTGTTTCTCGCAATCCCATGTAATAGGTCCTTAACCAAGAGTGAACACATAACCTGCAATAGACTTCTAATCATCAGGGTCACCAGCCCAATCAGAATAAGTGAAACCAACCAATAGAAGAGATGCTTCTGCACTGTAATGAATCCCAAACTGAACTGTACCTCGAACATAACAAAGTATTCTTTAAGATTATTTCCAATGACTTTCATGTGGGTTTTTCATAAACTGAGCAATAACGCCAACGCCAAAGGAAATGTCAGGACGAGTATGCGTCAGATACAATAGATTTCCTACAAGTTGACAGTATAAGGTAGCATCAACTTCAGGGGAAGTACAAGTGACTGAAAGTTTGGCTCCAGACTAAAAGGGAGAAGGGACTGGATTACAGTCTTCCATGTGAAAATGGCGTAGAAGTTCACATGCATACTTGGACTGGGAAAGGGAAATACCTTCCTTGGATTGTAAGACTTGAAGACCAAGAAAATAATGCAAGTGTCCTAAGTCTGTCATTTCAAAATTAATTTTAAGGATTGACTTCACATGGTTTATAAGGTTGGGATCACTACCAGTAAGGATAAGATCAACAACATAAAGAAAAAGAATGATAAGAGACTTGCCCACTTTCTTGGTGTAGACAGTATTGTCAGAACGACACCTAGAAAATCTAGTTTCTAAAGGAAAGCTATCCATTTTGGCATACAAATCCTGAGGGGCTTGCTTGAGACCATAAAGGGATTTCTTAAGCCGACATACAAAGATGGATTATATTTGTATAAAGCCAGTAGGTTGCAACATATATATTTATTCATGCAAGTACCCATGCAAGAAGAGAGATTTAGCATCCATCTATTGGACTTCCCATTTGAAAGAGGTAGCAAGGGAAAGAACAAGGTGGATAGAGTTAATTTTGGCAACAATAGAGAAGGTTTCAATATAGTCAATGCCCTCAACTTGTGAAAAACCCTTAGCAACAAGACGAGCTTTATTTTTATCAACTTTTCCATCTGTTCCATACTTTGTTATGTAAACCCATTTTCATCTAGCAAGTTTTCATCCCTTTGGAATGGGAACAAGATCCCATGTATCATTTGCCAATAATGAACGATATTCTTCATTCATAGCTACGTCCCAATCTGGATGGCCTGAAGCTTCTACAAAGGTGTCAGGATCATAATTTGTTGAAGCTTAAGCTAGTAAAGAAGAGGCTCTATCAAACTGAGAATGTGTACATAGCTGATCTATAGGATCACTGGCAAGAGCGCCTACTGCATCCTGAGTAGCATGGACCCATTTTGGAAGCTCAGGAGTTGAAGGAGGATCCTGAGAAGGTGGGGGAGGATTGTCATCCTCGTTGTCATCATCTGAAGAAGAAATATTTTTAGAAGTAGAACAGATAGAGAGAGGTGGCACATCCGTCAAACTAGGCTCGTAGACCGATATATTTTCAACAAGCTTTACATCTCTTCTAATGATAAAATTTTTGGACTTAAGTGGAATAAGTCTGTAGCCTTTGACATCTTCAGAATATCCAACAAAAATACATTTCTCACTCTTAGGTTCTAAAGCTTTATGTTTCTCATCTGGAATATGGGCCCATGCTTCACTTCCAAAAACATGAAAGTGACTTACATCTATTTTAATTGAGCTCCATGCCTCTTTTGGAGTGATATTCCTTAAAACCTTAGTAGGAGTGTGATTTATTAAATAATTTGCACAATTAATTTCTTCTACCCAAACATTAAGATTAAGTCCTTTAGATTGAAGCATACAATTAACCATTTCCTTTAAGGTGTGATTCTTCGTTTCAGATACACGATTTCGTTGTGGAGTATATGGAACATTATGTTACATTTCAATTCCATTCTCAGTGCAAAAGTTGATGAATTTGTTGTTAACATATTCTCTGCCATTATCAGATCTTAGCTTAAGAATTTTATGTCCGTATTGTTTTGCAACAAAGGCCTTAAAGGCCAAGAACATGTTAAATATTCCACTCTTGAGTTTCAAGAAGTATACCCAAATGCGTCTGGTTAGTCATCAATGAAATTTAAGAAATACTTGTAGCTAGAGAATGAAACAACTGGAAGTGGACCACATAAATCACTATGCACAAGCTGTAAAGCGGTTGAGGCATGCCAAGAGGCACGTTTTTTAAAACTATCCTGATGATGTTTTCCGAGTACACATCTAGAGCAAACACCATCTCTACAAGATACCATTGGAAGACCTGTCACCATATTTTCTTTACATAGATTCTGAAGGGAGCGATAGTTTAAGTGACCAAATCACTCATGCCAAAGTTTGCTCACTTCATCATTATGAGCAACAAATACCGAGGGAAGATTTGATGACCCAAAGTTGTTAAACTTATACAACTGTGTAGAATCATCAACAATGCCAGTAGATAAAATTTGTCTAGGATCTCTTAGGTCCTTAACTACAACATCATGAGGTGAAAATTCAAAAATTTTACCTTCACGTGAATGAGTTATCTGATATATAGATAGAAGGTTGAGAGATAAGGTTGGAAGACATAATACATAATTGAATTGAAAATTGTCTATATGAACAGTTCCAGTCCCTACAACACTAAGAGATCTATCATCATCAACATATATATTTTTTGTGTTATAATCATTTAAAGAAGAAAATATGGCTTTGTTTTTGGTCATGTTATAAGAATCTCCAGAATAAATGAGTCACTCATGAGAATGAGAAGAAGAAGATACATTTAGTGCATATCTAGACCGAGATGCTTGACAAACACATGTAGAAGTGCTATTCCTGAAGATGAAGTTGAAGTTGTTGAGTTCTCCAAATGGATGTTATGCTTCTACATTGTTGCTTCCAAGGCTTCCATCTTCTTAAAGCATTTGGATTCTAAGTGGTCATCTTGATTACAAAAGTGGCAATCTCTATCAGTCTTCTTCCCTTTCTTTTTATTTGCCTTATCATTTTGTTGAAATGATTTTTCATTTTGAGACTGAAATGGCTTAGGAACTTTGTCTAGTTTAGGACCATTGTTTTTAGGATATGGCTTCTTAGGATTCTTTGAATTTGGTTGCTGCTTGGTGGCTAAGGATTTCTTAGAAGAGTTTCCAAGATTAGGAAGACCAAGATGTAAGAGTTTTACTTGCTCTCTTAATAAAGAATCACAGAAGGCATCAAATGAAGGGGAATTGTAGTCATGTCCTTGAGAAATGAAGGCATCTCTTGTAGAATGGAAGGTGGAAACAAACACAGAGTAGACTGGTCCCAACTTAGCAAGAATGGAATAGATAAGGTTACCATCTTCTTTCTTAACCTTAACAACTTCCAAGAGAAGTCTAAGGGTCTTGAACTTGGACAAAAAATCTTCAGGGGAAGAAAAATTATTGGGGTCCAATGTAAACAACTCATTTTTGAGTTGATGGGCTTTAAGTTCATTTTTAATTCCAAAAAATTTAGTGATCTGTTTCATTGCTTCATTAGGAGTATCAAGTTCTTCAATATGGAATCTAAGGTCTGGAGAAATAGACATCCCTATCAACCCACATGCTTGATATTTCCTATTTTTCCATTTGGTTTCCTTATCTTCATATTTTGGTTTGGTTTCTTTGCCTGAGGCTATTCTGTAAAGACCTTTACTTCTAAGTAAATCCACAATGTAGGACCACCATTGATAGTAGTTGGTGTTGTCAAGAATAACTTGGCATGGACTTTCCATTTTAATAGAAACTGATGCTATAGATGCTAAAACTAAGTGTTCCAATGGAAAGATCTTGAAAAATTAGGCTGATTAAAAAAAAATGGCTCTGAAAACGGCTTCCGGATGAAGAAGTTATGGCTTTTTGAAGAAAAGTTGTTGAAGATGCCGACAAAGTGCGAGAATGTGTGGAAATGAATGATAATGTTATATTTAAAAAAGAATATACCCCCTTTCCAAACTTAATATAACTAGCTCAACAAAAAGAAAGACTTGAACTCAAGACCTCTATTCTCATAAAGTAGCTTTGGACCAAGTGGGCTAGATTAAAAGGTTAGTAATTTTTGGAAAAGAGGAAGGTCTTTTTTTTTAAGTCACTAAAGCTCTGGGGTGCATGCTTACTTGAGAAAGCTCTTTTTTTCCTAAAAAACAAAAAGCAAAAAACCCAACATGAACATACAAAAAAAACAAACCTTATGACTTGAAGCTAGCTTTAGCCAGAAACTAAATATTTTCCTCTATATTTCTGAGTTTCCGAGATCATACTAAGGCATGGCGGAAAAGAGCATACACATGAGAAAAATGCTTCCTTATGTTTCTGATTTTCCCAGATCACATAGAGTCACTAGGTAAAGAGCATACGCAGAGATGAAAGGTATAGATCCTGTAATAAAAAAACAAAGAGCTAAATAAACCAAAATAAACAGAGAGAAAACAACTAAAAACTCCAAATAAACATTGTATACCTCCAAATCCTAAAAATGGCGTAGCTAGGGCTACCAGAAACCTTTTCAGATCAAACAAAAGGGCTTCCTCATTGGAACAAATTCTCCTAACACAATAGATAAGTCCTCTCAGCCTGAAGGTAGTCAATAACAGTAGATCTAGGAAACGACAATCGGATGCAGTTCTACCGGCTTTAGATTTGGATCACCAATGGATGTGGCCCTCAAATAGCTTTGATACCATGTAGGAATTTACAGGGTAAGTTCCTCAAATAGAACACCAAAAGAAACTACTCACAAATAGATCACAAATCAATACACCAGTATTGTTGACGTGGTTAAAACCCTCAAAGAGGGAAACAATCCATGGCCTGAGCCAACGCGGCCACTTCAGGCAATTTATTAATAAAAGAATTAAAATTTTCATAAGCTTCTCTCATGAATGGTTACCCTAAAAATGACCCTCCATGCTCTTTAAATAGAGATCATGAACCAATCGGGTGTTAAGCCATGGATCAAGTGTTGGTAATACCGAGGAGAGAATGACTCGTCGGATCACTACATATCATGACCGTCAGATTGTAAGTTACAAAAGTACATAGTAAAGAAACACACTTTACCTAACTCTATAGTAGACCAAGTTATACTTAACTATTTCCTATGTGTCGAAATATCTTAACACTGATCAAGCGAATCATGAAACAAGAAATCATAAGATGTAGATGGTAGAGGTTGAAAAATATCCCTTTAGCAAATTATGTTTTCAATTGGATTAGATTCAAGATTAGAATTATGTACATTAATGTGAACTTGAAGAAATAAGGGATCATATTTTACTTCAAGCTCCGTGTAATTGATAAACCATTCTAACTTCTCCTTAATGGGATTCAGATCATGGGAAATGTGTGAAGGTTTAATGGATGGATTAGCAATTTGATTTTGAGATTTACCAACCTTAAAATCATCGTCAAAAGGAACCCAAATTTGTACTCAAATAGGAGAAGAACAAGGAAAAATAGTAAGTTCCTCTTTAGAAATGTGGGTGGCTCATGATTAGCATAAGTTTAGAGAGAATCATCATCCAAGGGTTCATATTCAAAATGTTTCAAGGTAAGTAGAATCAAGCTATGAAACTTTTCACTAATAAAATTATAGTTAAAAACTTTTGCATGAAATTCATATCAAAGGTGAAGAAACTGATTAATAAAATCCTCTATGGATTCACCATATTTCATTCTAAGAAGATCAATTTTATTACATACATATTGACAATCATACCTATCAAAGGCTTGATGAAGCTCCTTGAGAAATTTATCAATTGAGTGAATGGAAGCAAATGGTAGATTCTGAAACCACTTCTTAACTCGGCCTTCAAGTGTGAGTGTGAATAATATACAAATAACATCTTCATCATCAATTTCATATGACTTACAAAAGCCAAGAAAATCATATATGCTTGGATATGAAGTTACCACCCTCACCATCAAATTTTAGTTGAGACAAGTCATCAAATTGTTCCATGAATATGAAACGCTTACATCGAGATAGGTTAGAAAAAAATTCCAGCATTATGATTTGGGAAAGATACATTTGAGATAAGAGATTAAAAACAAACTCAATGAGAATATCTTTTCATCTGGAACTCCTTCTAGAACCAAAGTTTAACAATGTCACAAATCTGTCAACGAAGGGGGTCTCACTGATGTGAAGTCCCAACTAGACCTCACACCATTTGGAGTGGGAGCCCCAACCAGAAATACGATTGGTTTCTATTGTCCTTAGGAATTTTCCTTGGCTACAATTATTAACATAAGAGGTTATACAACATTCTTTGAAACAATAAAGTAAGTTGACACTGTGAGGCATAGAATTGTAATGTATATAAGGTACTTCAAGGGCAAGGAGAATGAGAGTGGGCCTCTAGAAGAAAAGTAATAGTACTATCCTAAAAGAGACACACAAGAGCATGAGAGGATCGTTAGTTAACATTCAAAGTAGTTCACAATACAACCACAATCATAAAATGAAGTAAAACACATATTCAACAAGGTAAGTACCAAATGCACTGAAATAGTTTAATTTCCTTTGTACATGTGAACAAATAATATACCGCAACCATATAAAGAGTAGACTTACTATACTCATGATACATGCATGAAAATGTGTTGGCTCATAGAGCTTCATGTATTAAGTGGAAGTGTCATGATATACAAGTACAATACTTCCACACTAGCCCCAATAGTGTAACATTAAGTCACCACATGCTCCTCCAAAGAAATATCTTCTCTTCTATGCCAATGCTAGAGAAGCCAAGGTGAAAGTTCAATTCCCAAAAGAACCTTTCCTTGAGCTATGATGGTGTATTTGACTCTTGAACTCCATCATAACTCTTGAGCTTCTACAATGACTTTTTAAATTCTTACATGACTTTTGAGATTCTATATGACTTTAGAAATTTATGTTCACACTTCATATTCCATATTGGATGCTTTCTCTTCTAGAAATTTTGCATTTTCTCGTTTTGGCATAGTTACATTCCACAAATGATGTGGCAACACACTATGACACATGTGACTCTTGAGATGACTCTTCACAATGATGATGTGGAACTTCATGATGATATGGCTTTGCCAAGGTGCTCCTTTTACTTCTTTCTTTGCATTTTTATGATGGATATTTCATTTGTTTCATGTTCATCCTCTAATGTGCTGATTGATATGGAGTCTTCATGTGATCTAGATCTTTGATCTTTTGTGGTAAGCTAGTGTCTATTCATCTTCTTAATCGATGAATTCTTCATGGTTCCATCTTCAGAAGTGTCTTTTTTATGATATCATTCTCTTCCTATCCAGCATCATCCTATGATGTTAAGATGTAGCACCTGCAAGTCAAATACACTCATGAAAAGACACCATCAATCCGAAAATATCCTAGTATAGCCTTCCTCATGAAAATTACTGATTGATCTGGGACTAGGCACCAGACAGGGAGGAATACTCAGGTATTGTACAGTGTGAAATTCTAGGGGCCGAAAGTGATGGATTGAAGCTTGATACTACCCAATGTGCATTTACGAAGGACTGGGAAAGACCACTACGCAGTTGTGGAGCTCAGTGAGGTAGTCTGAGGCTTGAAGTTTCCCAATTCATAATATAGTAGAGAGGGAGAGGCCTTGGTATTGTGTAATTACATAGCTCAGGGAGACAACTTAAGGCTTGCCACTACACAATGGGCAGAAGAAGGTTATCTAGAAGGATAAACTTCATAGTCGTGGAGGTCAATTATGCGTCTTCAACCTTTAGACTGGGGAATGCACATTTCTCGATGGATAAGGATAAGTTGATTGAGGAGTTGTACATTTCAAGGACTCAATGAGAAAGCTTGATGATTGAAACTACATAATGCACAACAAGAGACTGACTAGGAAGCAGTATTGCACAAATTTTAAGGGCAGGGAGATAATCTATGAGCACTTTGACTACCAAGTGCACAGTCTTTTGAGGAAGGAACTTTGAATTTTGTAATTCTAGGAGACAAGGAGGGAGCTTGATCCTTGCTACTTTGTAATGTGTAGCTCTTGAGGCCGAGTTAGGTCAAGTTGGTTGGAAAGAAATATTTCCAAGATTTGACTAAGTGTAGGATCAGTAAGGTAGATGTGAGAGTACGATTGAGCTTATGAATGATCAGACATGATCAGAATAAGTGATGAAACAACATTTAACACTCAATAAATAAGAACAACATGTTCCCCTCAATGTGGCAATGATACAATAACCTACTCCAAGTGTAACACTTAGGCTACACTTTGCGATAACAGTGATGAAAATTATACAAAAGTTCTCAATACTTGGGAAATTTGCCTGATGTATTTCCTTATAATGAATATGACACAATAGTGCATGAGAATGCATAATAATTTACCCTTAAGAATTTACAATTGACTCCCTTTGACAAGGTGCAACACTTAAGATACACTTTGTGACGATAGTGATGATACAAGTATGACAGCGCACAAAACTTTGGGAATGGGTCTAGTACATGTATACATGGTAAATAAAACCCATTTGTAACAAATTTTCCTCTCACAATGAACCACAACTCTTCTTTTACATTTTGCAACATTTCTCATGCCAAAAGACGACACTTGCGATAGTAAGATAAAAGTGCAAAGGACACTTACAAAATGTGAAGAACATTTAAAGAGACACATTCTAGAGTGAATATGACATGAAAAAAAAAAACTTATTAAAGTGCAAATAAGCAAAAGGAACATTCAAAAAAATGAAATCGACACTTGCGAAACAGAAGGTGTGCAAAAGCGATAGTTAGAAAAACTCATTGAAATACAAGGACAATTGTAGCCAAAAGTGAGAGACTATTAATGAAAGTACACACTAAGTGTTGACATACATTGACCATTACACAGGCACTGTCTAGATGGACTATTTTATGTATTTTAAATCTTCTGTAAGAGAATGTGGTCATGAATGTGTTAGAGACTGAACGTGTGTGAGCAAGTTACCTTTCCACTTAGAAACCAAGAAGAAGACTTGAATGCTTAGCATAACTTTAAAAATCATGAAGTGACTATGTAATTATAGATCATAAGATCCTTAGTAGGCTCCAAAATTCATGTGTAGGCAAAATTTTGGACAATGTTGATCATAGAGTCAACAAAACCATACCTTAATATCATTGGAAGAAAATGGATGCCTATGTGTATATTAGAAAAGGTAGACCCATGCAAATCTTGCAACAATATTTTGGCTACCTTGTCCTCTGAGAAAACATAGAAAATTTCCATTAAAAGGTTCATGAAATAGCTTAATGTTAAGAATTAATGATGTAGAAGAATCAAGACACAATTTCCTACATTGTTATTTATCAATATTGTTATGATATCTTTTGTTTTGTAGATAAATTTTTATATCTCTATACCAAGGATGATTAACAAGGTCAATATGATCCTAATTAATTACAAAAGGGGTTGATAAAGAATCATAATTATTATCAACATCACAAGGCTCAAGATGTTGGGCAAAGTGAAGGGTAAGGCCATGTCCCTTAATTACTTTTGAAGTGATAATAATCAAATCATGTTCTTGAATTTTGGCAAGCCAATGTTTGAAATTTCCACACAACAATTTATGGGAAAGCATAAATTTGACAACAAGTAATGGGACTCTTACCTCTGTATACTTATGCAAGATATAGTGTCAAAAACTTCTCTATAGTTTTAACCAATGCATAAGACATTCCTCACCTTGATCGTTCCTATGCATGAGAATACCTGAAATGGCTTCTTCCATCAGATTAGTGTATATGATCAATTATTTGGAAAAAATATATTTTTCCAAAATGGGTGTAGAATTCATTGTCTCTTCAATGGCTTGAAAGGAATTTTGAGCATACTCGTTGTGGAGCGATAAAAAGGTTTCTTTTGAACTCCTAATTACCTTCACATTAATTATCAACCCAGGGACGACTTTTTATTTCAAGAGTGTACTCAGTCTGAGGCGGCTATTTACTCAAGAGTAATATTTAGTAGTACAACGTTGCTAAACTATGACTAAATTGCTCTAAAAGAATAAAATCACACAAGGCAGCTTATCAGTCAAGGGTGCGGAAGTGATAACCCATCCCTCTAGAAACTGATGGAAAGGAAATTAGAGCATGGACCATAGGTCTGGGAGCTAGGCAGCGACTGCTGAGGCTCACTACAGCCTTAGACCTTCTCTCACACCAAAGCAACAAATGCAAGTAAATGGAACGGCAGAAAGTAAAATGGAACAACAAATAGTAAATGGAACAGCAAGTCTAAAATGGAACAGAAGTAAATGGAACAACAATCAAATGAACTAAGTCTCGCGAGTCAGAACCAAACTTGCTCTATTGAACCAAAATCACACTCTGCAATAAAATAACAATCTTCTTTCCTAAGGCAAATTGGATGGAATGTACTTTATGGAACAACACTCACTGATGAATTAACAAGCATCAACCATACATACACACGACACGCTAATATGGTAATCTGACGATTAAGGTGAATACGACTATGTTTCCAAATAGAATAATATCACTTTTCGGATTTCAATAATCAGGATTTCAAATGAATCCAATAACAGTAATATTCAGTACAAATGCTCTGTAACAGAAATAGCTGGTTTAGACTAATAACATGCAATCAACTCTGAAAAGATTCACTCGTACAATACAGAGTCACTACATAAATTTCCTGAAGAAACCATTAATGAATTAATCGTAGCAGAGCATGGAATAGCATATGAAAAAGCATGTCAGATTACCGATCAATAAAGATAAGCAAACCATGCAGAAATCAAAAGAATATAATATACAGTAGCAGAAACAACGTACTCCACCAGAGGCTGGGTCCTTAGCCGCCAGCGGACGCTGCTGGGTTACTTCAGAAGGAAAAGAATGAACAACAACTCCCAAACCATGTATTAATCAGCAAATTGTGGAATCATTACAACAGCAAATGCTTGAGAATTACAGCATGCAACAATCCCTATCCTATCATGGATAATCCACCATCATTCTTCATCATTTTTCATCCCCCAAAAATCATCCTGAAGTCATCTCCATCTCTGATCTCTGTTTTCATTTAAATAGAGAGATCAGAGAGAAGTTACAATAAAGATAAGTACAACATGATTTCTTTTACAAAATTGGATTGATTCTAACCAGTTGATCAACAAGAAAATATATTTCCTTTCATCTCTCAACAAAAAGCAAGACGAATTTGGCTTTGCAGCTGAGATTTGGAGGACGGCCGCAACAGCAAATCTGAGAAAATCGTGCTCAAAGAACCTTGCATTTCTCTCAGTACAAGCCGAATTTTGGTAAACCGTTCTTCAAGAAAGTTAATTGGGCCCGTTTTGGACGAAACCCATGTTCCGGATTTTCCAGATTCAGGTCCATTTGCTCAGAATCTCAACCGCAAAACTGTCAATCCTTATTCCTGCGCATTTCTGAGTTGGCGCTTTTAAAAATCAAATCTTCAATCTGAAAATTATCTTGGAGGTTAAAAATGGTAAATAATGTTATAACCAACTTATTAAAACTATCATTGATAAAATAATTCATAATCATTAATTTATTAGAAAGAAAGGAGAATAGATAATATTCATTCATAAGAGCATAAATCATTTATAAAATGGATTTAAATGATAAATGATAACAAATGATATGATGAAGAATAGTGGAAATGGTTGGGATAAGTGTTCAAAAGTGATAATAATAATGGCATTTTAACGGCCCAACATACCCCCACACTCAATATGTTGCATGTCCTCATGCAACGAAAAATGAATATATTGCATATCCTCATGCAACCCAAAGACGAAAACCCATGTGTTAACCAAGCAATAAAAATTTGAGAACAAATGAATGCTTCCTTAATTAATGAATATTCAATTTTAGCAATCTCGATGAAGGCATAACAATTTTTACATTGACATTCAACTATATGTATGAAGCTGCAGCAAAATATGACATAGATAACAACAAACTTCATTAACCATTTTCCCAAAAACTACAAACCAGATTTTGTTGAAATGTTGCAAGCAGATTTGTAATATATGAAGGCTTCTATGATCCAAAAATCAGATCATTTTGATGCATGAATCATGAGATATAAACAAAATGGCTGTAGGTGAGAGTGCATGATTTCCGAAATTTTATGAACCAATATTTCTTGAAATTGTGTGGGTTTGTATTAATGATACGTATGTGTTTTCCAAAAATTACAAGAATTGAGTTCATGGTTTTAAAAATATGTGGAAATCAAAAAATGAAATTGTATGCCTTAAATAAGGAAGAAAGTAGAAAACATCCATCATGCATAGAAATTCCTCCCCCTCTCTGAAAAATTAGCATGTCCTCATGCGATGCTAGAAAACAAATAGAGGTGGTTGCTACCAGCTGTTGAATTCTATGCTTGGTGTAAAACAACATGGAATAAGGGAGGTGTTGAGAGTGAATAAGAATAGCAATGGATGATAAAGAATATGAATGGCATGGTCATAAGAAAGAAATGAATGAAAGGAACACTCCCCCACACTCGAAAGGACATGCTGCTGAAAAAGGGGAAGTGGTAAAGATGTGGAATGAAGGATGAGAAATAAAGCTCAAAATGGATTTTCATTAGATTCTCCTAAATTTATAATAAATTAGAAAACTATGCAATTTTACCTCAAGTTTTACCTCCAAAAATGTGGAATGACATATATGGACTGGCAGTTGTTGAAGCTGATGTAGGCAGAGTTGGTGCTGAAAGTGATGCAAAAGGTGGAATCCATGGAAGCACATCATGTCTGAAGAATTGTTCACGTTCGCGAGCCTCTACTGTGAAGTGCAATAGTGTGGTCATGCTACGAATAGAATTCTGCCCATACTTGTTGTTCTCCTGTAAACAAAGAACTATTTTGCATACAATGTTCTTGAATCCATTGTGTTAGCTTTGAATAGCAACAGATAAAATGCATGCAAAATTTCAATTAGAAAAACTTAGGTATACATGCAATACTAATATGTTGTCAAATCAACAAGGTATGGCAAAGTGCAGTAATCATATCGCATGCAACCCCATAATGCATACATTCCCCCCTCCAATTGGAAAATGGGTTCCATAACCATAAAGCATATGAAAGGGGTGGTGTTGATGACAAGGCAAGGGAGTGGACAATACAATAGTAAATAAAGCGGAGTACACATATCAATGATAGGACGGTGAAAGTTATGGTTATATTGAGAGCAAAGTGTGTAAAGATAGTTATGAATAAGAGATAGGATGCTTTGGATTGATGATAGTTTATGAAAAACGAAAAAGGACAACAATATGCTAAAAAGATGCTTTGCTGACAGTATTCTAGCTGAAAATGATGTGATTGATCATAAAACAATTTCTCATGCATAAAGGTTCAAAACAGGGAAAAAGTTAAGGAAATAACTTCTCTGATAAAAAGAAAAAATAAGAAAAGGGTATTATAATAATAATTGACGATAAGATATAACTTCAATACCATAAGCAGAGCCGCTGCTGCCAGCAGGCGTCCATAGCCTCGACAGGGTTGCTTTTTAACCCATATGAGCCAGGATCCTCAATTTATAAATGGAGAGTTACAATGTTGTTCTACAGAAGAAATCAGTGTGCTGGTGTGGTAACCAGATAATCACACTGCCATTCACTGGGATGTAGCAAAAGTGATCAGGCCGGCTCGTGATGAGACCTCCTGTTCCAAGGATAATTGGGTTATCCAATGGATCATAACCCTGGTGTGGTGGCCATAATGGGTATATCACTTTGTTACAACCTTATGAACATGGTAGGCTGGCTCGTAATGAGACCCCCTATCCTCCATCTGCGAACAAAATTTTGTTGTTATTACATATTTTTATGATAAAATGAGGGAGGCTCAGTACTCCTTAAGAGCAGGGATGGCGGAAGAAGTTGAAGATGTCAATAGAAAAAAATATACCCATAATCTCATTTATTACAAACAGAGAAGATTATAACCAGGGATGATGGAACCAACATGGTATTAAGATGATCAATCAATATCATGTTCAACAGAAAACATTGCAGTAAAGTAGTATATAAATAATTGTGTCCCTTTTGAAAAAAATCTATCATCAAGGAGCTGTCCTGTTAAAGATCATAACGTGAATGATATTAACTCGCTTCAATAGAATCCATAATTCTTGTCCTCATAAAAATAGTGTACTTCATGCCACAAAATGAAATCAGTAAAATGTGGTTGAGATGAATTAGGAATAATCCCACAAGAGGAAGGAAGGGTTGCTCTCGAAAATAATCCCAAAGTGTTGCTCTTTTGAATGAACAGCAAAAACAGTCAAAAAGTGGTGTTCCTTGTAGGGAACAACAAAGGAAATGCACACAAAAAAACAAAAATACACACAAAAAAGTGTGAAAATGCAAATGCCGTTCCTTTGGAAAAAGGAACAGCAAAAACTAAAAGTGTCGAAGTGCTGTCCCTTTCGAAAAGGAACAACAAAACGTGAAAGTGCAGAAGTGTTGTTCCATTCGAAAAGGAACAGCAAAACATAAAAGTACAGAAGTGTTGTTCCATTTCGAAAAGGAACAGCAAAACGTGAAAGTGCAGAAGTGCTGTTCCATTTCGAAAAGGAACAGCAAAACGTGAATGTGCAGAAGTGTTGTTCCATTTCGAAAAGGAACATCAAAACGTGAAAGTGCAGAAGTGTTGTTCCATTTCAAAACGTGAAAGTGCAGAAGTGTTGTTCCATTTCGAAAAGGAACAGCAAAACGTGAAAGTGCAGAAGTGTTGTTCCATTTCGAAAAGGAACAACAAAACGTGAAAGTGCAGAAGTGTTGTTCCATTTCGAAAAGGAACAGCAAAACGTGAAAGTGCAGAAGTGCTGTTCCATTTCCAAAAGGAACAGCAAAACGTGAAAGTGCAGAAGTGCTGTTCCATTTTGAAAAGGAACAGCAAAACATGAAAGTGCAGAAGTGTTGTTCCATTTCGAAAAGGGACAGCAAAACGTGAAAGTGCAGAAGTGTTGTTCCATTTCGAAAAGGAACAGCAAAACATGAAAGTGCAGAAGTGTTGTTCCATTTCGAAAAGGAATAGCAAAACGTGAAAGTGTAGAAGTGTTGTTCCATTTCGAAAAGGAACAGTAAAACGTGAATGTGCAGAAGTGTTGTTCCATTTCGAAAAGGAACAACAAAACGTGAAAGTGCAGAAGAGTTGTTCCATTTCGAAAAGGAACAGCAAAATGGACAATCATAAAATGCAAACATGAAAAAAAACAAATTAGCTGTTCACGGCATTGATGCTGAGGATGAATTACACTTTGAATGAAGCAACACCTGAAACACAAAATATAATAGAAATTAGAAAGGAAACAACATTTTATTTAATTAAGTTACAACAGCTATGATATTATGTAAAAAAAATGATCTTTTTTGAAAAATGTTTTGGCAGCAGTGACAAGACATGAATCTTCAAATCGAAATCAATTCTTCATTTGTTCTATTCTGAATCCGTTTGGTAATGAGTTGGATAAAATTCCTTTGTTTTATAAAAATTTCTTTGAAAAATCACTCGTCCATAAATCGACCTTCTTTATTTTCCCAGGACCTGCAAAAAACGAGTGCCTACCTGCAATAAAACATTAAATCATGGAGAAAGAGAGGTGATCGGGCTCCCCTAATCCAAGAATTATGAAAAAAAACAACAATTAGTTACTCTGTATAACAAATTCATTGAGAAAATAACAAAGTAAAATTTATCTGTCACTTGCGGGAGAGCAGTGGCCAATCATGCTAGCCCGCAGTGTTTTAATCACAACTTCTTTGTTTTTCGTCGAAATTGAGTGATTTCAAAGCAAAATGAGAGCTAATTCAAAGGGTTATCTCTAGTAGCAACAGGTTTTAAAAATTCAATGCTATGATATGTCAAACTTGTTTAGAGCAACCTGCATAATAGAGTCATTTTCGATTACCCAATCTAGACCAACGATTGATATTTCAAGCATAGATTCTTCGTTTGATGTCGGATTCAAATGATTAAAATTGGACATGAAAGTAGATTCATTTATTTATCTCCAATAGAAACAGGTTTTTAATAAAAGAAGAATTGATAGGTAAAATACTGTAAGGAACAGCCAGAAAGACATAGTTTTAAGAGTGCTGATTTACGATAGACAGTCAGTATTTTGATCATAACTTCCCCATACGATATCGAAAATGAGTGATTCCAATTGAATTGTAAACTAGATTCATAGGGGAATCTAGCATAGAAACAAGTTTTAAAAATACGGTCATTTAGGCCTCCAAAAACTGACTGTCCCAACTCTGTTCCTGAACTGCCCGCTAGACACCCTATCAATGTTTTGGTTCTAACTGTTTCGTTTCAAATCCAAATTAAGTGATTCAAATTGAGTTAGAAAGTAGACATCAAGGGATACTTGGGGTGGAAACAGGTTTTAAAAATATTCGCTTTTGGTCCCTCAAAATGTGACTGTCCCGACTGTTTTTCCAGAAAGTTCATCAAGCCTGCAAGCCAAAAAAAATGAAATTCAAGCATTTTTTCAAATTGGTGATAAAAGTGAATATGAGTTTTTGTAGAGCTACTATTTCCATTATACATCATCTACATACACAAATGAATTAAAAAATTACCACCGATGTTTATTTCCATAGCATGTTGCAACAAAAAACAACTAGCTTTACAAAAAAACAAAATGCATTTATTTATGTCCTTATTTTATTTTATTTTCTCCACTATCCTACTTTGATTTGAAAAATTAATATGACTACATATATGAGTACTTCCAGTGGAACCATTCTCGAAATAGGGCTTCATGTATGCACATACCCAACTTTGAAAATTGCATATTAATGAATATTAGGGTATGAGAAGCCAACTTCCCTTGAAAAGATGTTGTCAAAAATTGTTGAAGTATGGAGTGATGTTGCAAACAAGTGATGGACTAAAACCAATCTTCAATATATCCTTTACTTTCTTGATTTCCCATAGCCATCATACCATGAAGTTCTTGGGATTTTAAAATGACTTGTTGATGCAACCTACAAGAAACCTCATTTTCTTCCATAGCTTCTGCAATTTTAGAATTTAAAACATTCTGAATCTCATTGTAAATTTTCTTTAATGGCGCATGTGAGATAGAATGGGTGGGAAGGGTGGGTAAATTTGGCAGTTCAACATTGTAAGCATGTTGTACTGGTTTATTGTGGTGAGGGTGTGGAATTAGTTAAGCAGGAAAATGTGTAAAGAATGGAGCATTGTGATGATGTGGTTGATTGGGTTGAGTGAATGAATCTGGTATGCAAGCAGGATGTTGTGGAAGAGCTGCTGAAAAATATGGAGAATATGTTTGTGCTACAAGATGAGGGAGAGTAGTCATGCCATCATAAGATGAACCATGCCCAACTTGTAAACAAGATAGGTGGTTATATTGAAATTGACATGGCTGCCCTAACACATTAGCATTCCATAATGGATTATGCAAGTATGACAATGGAGAAAAAGTGTTTTGAACCATACCTGTAGGCCTTGTTGCAGCTTTCTTACCTCCTTGATATGCTACTTCCATCCTAGATAAGGAAGAGTGAGTATCTATGAGATGATCCTTTCGGTCCTGAGGGTAAAACACTTCATCCAATTCTTGATTTTTATGAACCTACAAAACATCCAATTTTTCATTTAGAGAGCTAATAAAATCAACTTTAAAATTTTCAAATAACACATTGATTTCAGCTCTTATGTCTCCTATTCTTGTAGCAGATTTGGAAAAGAAAGAACAAACATCTCTAGAATTATTACCAGCCTTGGAGATTCCTCTTGAATACCTTATGCACAACTCACAAACATCATCATATGATAACTGAAAAACATCACCTTTTCCTATCAGATTTAGGATTTCTAAACATTCATCTTTGATCCCTTTAAGAAGGAGTGTTTTTAAGGTCTCTTTCTCCAAATGCTTATATTTTGATTTTTGAAGGCTGTATTGAAATCGATCTACATAGTCCTCCAAACTTTCATCTTCCCCTTGTATCATATAGAAAATATCTTCATTGGATTTGCAATAGTCTTGGTACTTCTTCAAGAATATGTTCTTCATGTCCTCCCATGATTGGATGCAATTCCCACCTAGGCTCATGAACCATCGGAGAGCTGCTCCTTTTAGAGTAAGAGGAAACACTTTCAATCTTTGATCATCAGTACAATAATCATATCCTCTACAAAGTATTTCAAACTCAAATAAGAATGTATCTGGATCTTCATTTGCTAAACCATGAAAATTTGGTAAAGATGGGGGAATTATGTGCATTTGTGTTAGTCCTAGATCTTTGATAGGAAATTCAAAAGTAGAAACGTGAGCCATTTCTTACCACAATAGAAGATGTTCTTCATGTGTTTCTTCGAGGCTCCTTCTTCAAATGTTATTGTCAATTAGTTAGTGAAATGGGTGGTGCTTACATCACCACTTGAGTGAAATCATCTGATTCGTTTTTCCAAATTTCTATTTTTTTCCTAATCATTCACACAAAAATTCAAACATCTATTTCTACCCAACAGAGCAACAACGAATCTGTTAGGAAAGCAGACAGTGGAGTAGGGATTTTACATGCTCCGTACGTAGGTTCTTACCTTCCGTTTTTAAGATCCAACTCTTCCCTAGCAGGCAGTCATCAGATTCACACTACTCTTTAGAAATGGCTACACTCTCCCCGGCAACGGTGCCAAAATGTGGAGCGATAAAAAGGTGTCTTTTGAACTCCTAATTACCTTCACATTAATTATCAACCCAGGGACGACTTTTTATTTCAAGAGTGTACTCAGTCTGAGGCGGCTATTTACTCAAGAGTAATGTTTAGTAGTACAACGTTGCTAAACTATGACTAAATTGCTCTAAAAGAATAAAATCAAACAAGGCAGCTTATCAGTCAAGGGTGTGGAAGCGACAACCCATCCCTCTAGAAACTGATGGAAAGGAAATTAGAGCATGGACCATAGGTCTGGGAGCTAGGCAGTGACTGCTGAGGCTCACTACAGCCTTAGACCTTCTCTCACACCAAAGCAGCAAATGCAAGTAAATGGAACGACAGAAAGTAAAATGGAACAGCAAATAGGAAATGGAACAACAAGTCTAAAATGGAACAACAGTAAATGGAACAACAATCAAATGAACTAAGTCTCGCGAGTCAAAACCAAACTTGCTCTATTGAACCAAAATCACACTCTGCAATAAAATAACAATCTTCTTTCCTAAGGCAAATTGGATGGAATGTACTTTATGGAACAACACTCACCGATGAATTAGCAAGCATCAACCATACATACACACGACATGCTAATATGGTAATCTGACGATTAAGGTGAATACGACTATGTTTCCAAATAGAATAATATCACTTTTCGGATTCCAATAATCAGGATTTCAAATGAATCCAATAACAGTAATATTCAGTAAAAATGCTCTGTAACAGAAATAACTGGTTTAGACTAATAACATGCAATCAACTCTGAAAATATTCACTCATACAATACAGAGTCACTACATAAATTTCCTGAAGAAACCATTAATGAATTAATCGTAGCAGAGCATGGAATAGCATATGAAAAAGCATGTCAGATTACCGAGCAATAAAGATAAGCAAACCACGCAGAAATCAAAAGAATATAATATACAGTAGCAGCAGCAGCGTACTCCACCAGAGGCTGGGCCCTTAGCCGCCAGCGGACGCTGCTGGGTTACTTCAGAAGGAAAAGAATGAACAGCAACTCCCAAACCATGTATTAATCAACAAATTGTGGAATCATTACAACATCAAATGCTTGAGAATTACAGCATGCAACAATCCCTATCCTATCATGGATAATCCACCATCATTTTTCATCCCCCAAAAATCATCCTGAAGTCATCTCCATCTCTGATCTCTGTTTTCATTTAAATAGAGAGATCAGAGAGAAGTTACAATAAAGATAAGTACAACATGATTTCTTTTACAAAATTGGATTGATTCTAACCATTTGATCAACAAGAAAATATATTTCCTTTCATCTCTCAACAAAAAGCAAGACGAATTTGGCTTTGCAGCTGAGATTTGGAGGACGGCCGCAATAGAAAATCTAAGAAAATCGTGCTCAAAGAACCCTGTGTTTCTCTTAGTACAAGCCGAATTTTGGCAAACCATTCTTTCATAAAGTTAATTGGGCCCGTTCGGGACAAAACCCATGTTCCGGATTTCCCACATTCTGCTCCATTTGCTCAGAATAGCAACCGCAAAACTCTCACTCCTTATTCCTGCGCATTTATGAGTTGGCGCTTTTAAAAATGAAATCTTCAATCTGAAAATTACCTTGGAGGCTAAAAATGGTAAATAATGTTATAACCAACTTATTAAAACTATCATTGATAAAATAATTCATAATCATTAATTTATTAGAAATAAAGGAGAATAGAGAATATTCATTCATAAGAGCATAAATCATTTATAAAATGGATTTAAATGATAAATTATAACAAATGATATGATGAAGAATAGTGGAAATGGGTGGGATAAGTGTTCAAAAGTGATAATAATAATGGCATTTTAACGGCCCAACACTCGTCCCATTGAAAAGTCCAATCTTGCTTTTGTAGATTATGAATTGGTTTAACTATTTTAGAAAAATCACAAATAAACCCTCGAACAAATTTTTTTTTTCCCATGAAGGATTTAATTTCCTTCTTATATTTAGGGGTTGGTAAATTTATTATGGCCTCAATTCTCTTTATGTCAATGTTGACTCCAAATTTGGAAACAACATGCCCAAGGATTTTTCCTGCATTCACACTAAAGATGGACATTTTGGGGTTCATAGACATGTTGTATTTTATCCGTCTTTTAAGTACTTTCCTGGGATGATCAAAGGGGTCAACACAACACTTATAATGAACAATTAAATCATCAATATAGATTTGGATGATATTTCCGAAGAATTCATCACAAGTTATTTTGGTAGCTCTCTGAAAGGTATCACCTACATTGATAGGTACAAAAGTCATATGTTCATAAGAAATAGTTCCCCGGTGTATAACAACAATTGTTTTATATATTTTTATCCTTATTGAAGTGAATTCGGTTGTAATAAGAGAAACCATCAAGAAGGGACATCATCTGAGACCCTGTGGTGTATTGTGAAATCATATCCATGTTAGGAAGAAGAAAATTATTTTTAACACTTTATTTAAGGATTGATAGTCCACACATAAATGAATTTCTCTAGTTTTCTTTCAAACAATGACCAAATTAGGTACCCATTCTAGATATTTAAAAGGAAAAATAATGTGGGTGGTAAGTAGATTTTGAAGCTATTTCTTAATTGTGCCTTCTAGAGGAGTTTTTATGGGTCTCTTCCTTTTCCTAATAGACTTGGAATATTATTTAATTGGAATAGAATGCTGAATAATTCCAAGATCAAAACCATGAAGATCCCTGGACAACTAGGTGTTATAGCACCAGTTACCACTTTTGGTATATGTGATGCTTTGTTTATGGCCTAGGGCAACCCCTCCTTCCAAACCTGGTCCAAATATATAAAAAACAATGTCTTATTCCCTATATGTTGCTTTGCCCTGAGCTAAAAGCGTGTACACGCGGGTCACTCAATACCCAACCCACGTATATGTATTAAAACACTTAGAAAATTAAATTTCCTTAATTTGGGGTAGAGTTCACGGGTTTTACCAGTTGATTACCTCCTATTTCCTGTGACCCAATTGTTTCCCAACTATTTCTCAACTAAAAAACTAAGTGGGAGAGGTATAAATAGACTTCTATAGGAAGGCCTTAAGGAGGAGAAGAGATGGATTTATTATACTGAGATTATCCTTGATTGAGTCTGATGAATCCATGTGCCTCATGCACTTCCCCAAGCTTCAAGAAACAATTGTCTCCTTAATTATGGATATCCTTCCTTTAGCTTGAGATATCATGGTGTTGGTGATGGAAGAAGATTGCTGAAGGTTGGGATAGGATGAATCCGGAGGACAGTTCTGATTGGACCCAGAGAAAGACTCAGGTGACTCTCCATGTTATTTATAGCTTATTGCAATAAAAGAAATGTTGTCTTGTTTCCGAAATTAACTATGTTTATGCATCAAATTATGTTTTAATTCATATATGAATGTTGTTTTGATGTATTTTCAATCATTTGTTTATATGATATAAAGTCAATTTCATGAATATGCTTTACTTCTATACTGCTATGTATGTTTGAATTGAATGAGTTTCAGGCTTGAAGAACATCGAGAGTTGCAAAGGGTTTGAACCCTAAGAGACCTACTCGAATGAAGGAAATCCGGGTACGGTCACTCTTACGTAGTTTGATAATATAAGCATGTTGCCTGAGTTGTATGAGTATTTCTTATTATAGTTTTATTATGCTCTGTTGAGGTTCTAACCCAAAGCCCTAGGTTGCTTTCACGCGAAACACTAGGCAAAGAATTCACTAAAGTCTCTAAAAAGGTCCAATATCCTTCTTTTTTTATCTTTAGAACATTGGAGCCCTATTTGAAAAATATTGGGTTCTTCAATGGTCTCAATATACATCGATATAGTGTTACCAATCATTCTTTTTGACTCCAACTTATGTTCCTAATGAATATTTATCACATTGTTAGGTGAGAAATAATCTTTCAAAGGAGATATTCCACTTGGATATCTATTATCTTTAAGCAAGATTATCACATTTCTATTTCCAGGTTGGTTTTGGATGAAAGCACATGCACTTTCACCATCAAAGAATAAATGATAGTCCTCGTCAATTTTTAAGAGATGAGGCATATATAATGATTGTATAATACTTTTGGGAATTTTAGGTAGAAGTTGTGTTTGAGGACTATGAGTATATAGTCAGGTGATCATCCAAGAAATTCAATTCCCTACAAACATCAGGAGCAATTTTTTTTTTTTGTGACCCAGAGGAACCCAGCAACTAGCTTGACACGTAAATACTAGTAAACCTCTGGGGGGCTACGATATGTCCTCCTCCCCATAGCCTAGGTTGAAACAGGGGGCATTTGAACATGGGTCTCTCAAGTTTCTACGGTTTCACATACCTCTGATTACCAATTGAGATGCCCCCATGAGACACGAAGGTGAGTAATATCGGAAGAAAATGATTCATAATTTTTTTCCAGGAAGCCTAAGTGTATTGATTAACAAATTTATTTGAAGGATAATAAGCTTTTCTGATCAGATTAACAATTAGTTATGAATCGCCAAATGTGTTGAGGTTTTTGTAACCTAGAATAAGGGCTTATTCAATCCCTAAGAGAAATGCTTCAAACTTAGCTACATTGTTATTACAATCAAACTCAGGTCTGAAATCATATTGATGCATCTTTCCATGAGGGTAATAAAGTATAATTCATGCATCATTCCATTGATTGGAATATGCGTCATCAATGTGCAAGTGTCAAACTTAGTCATCTGGATGGACTTCAAGAAGAGGAAGTATATATTCTTCAGTAAAAAGAGACTAAAAATATATATCTTATTCAATACAGTTTACAATGGATTGAGGTAAACCCTCAATATGATGCATGATTATTACTTCCCTAAAGAAAAATATGTTCTTACCATCCTTTGGGAGATTTATATGAGTACCATCAAAAGACAAATACGCATGTGTTCTCATTTTCCAGTGTCTACCAAGAATGATAGAATAATTTCTTACTGGCTTGTCCATCACTTAGATATTATAGGTGGTCCTTATTCTAGGACGAGCATATATAACTAATGTGACATATTTTATTCCATCAATGGTCTCTTTCAAGAAATTGTTGAAGGCCACTACTTTCTTGGTTGTCTATCGAGAGCATTATAGACATAATTCTTCCATGATAATATTATCCATCACATTAGGGCATGACCCACCCTCAACTAAGCAAGAATGTGTGATTTTATCACATACTTTCATAGAAATGTAAAAAGGAGGGTTTTCCATAAACTTTTCAAGATTACATATAATGACGACATTTTCTTTTGGAGGATCCTCTTCTTGGTGAACCTCAAGGGTATGTACAAGAGTAGAAATTCTTCATTTGAGGAAACATTTCAATTATTTTTGTCACTCATTGATGATGGCCATATTGAATAGAGAAGCATTATCTTTAATGTTGTCCATTTGTTTAAGAATGTCAAATCTAGGAAAGCTTGAAGAGGGCATGGGAATAGAACTCAAATTCATGGGAGAGGGGAAAATGCCCAAGGATTTTTTATTTTTAGATTCATTAAAATGTTTATTTCTAGCATTTTGAGCTCTACAAATGCTTCTAGTTTCAACAACCATTACCTCCTTATCATCAATCCCATTTAATGTTGCAATTGTAGGGTTAATCATTTTCCCAAATATTCTCTCTCTTGTGTTCCTTCTAATTTCACAATTCTTATCATCATGATATTCTCTGTAGAAATTACACCATGGAAATGAGAGGAGGGGATTGGGTTGATAGAATTGGGGTCGATTCCTTAAAATTGTTTCTGATTGTCATTTCAAAAGAGACCATCTAGTGAATGAGTTAGAGGAGTGATTATATATTAGATTAATTAATATGTTCCTCTAGTTGAAGATCAGTTCAAAACAAATTATCGTCATATTCCAAATATATTTGAAGTGTAGACCCTAAATTTTCAACATTTTTCTCTTTTAATTTATGATGGTAGGGAGAAAGAAAGGTAATATAGTAGTGAATCATTGCCACTTGATTTTGTGGCCTTATTATTTCAATAATTTGATTGTATAACTTAGTAAAGAACAAATAAAAGTATTTTATAGATTCAACCTTTATGGACATGTCATTGTTGCATTCAAATAGAATATCAATAAGTCTTTATGTTTGGCCATAAGTGGATTTAAACCAATAGCACAACTTCACCCAAGTAGAGAAAACTTTAGGAGGTAACTCAAAATAGTTATGTGCAACCTTCCTTTCTAAACAATTAACAAAGAGGTTCAATCGTGTATTGTTATCATTAGTGCCTATATTATCAAAATCATTTGAGCAGGTAATTAGTTGTTCATTAGTTGTGATGGTAACGTTAGCTGAAAATCCTAGAAGATGATCCTTGAACTTAAGTAATGGTACATTAGCAGGTGTTGGATTCAAGCTAGAAGCTACATGGAAAGTGGTGGCATTTATGTCCTCTTTGAATTAAAATAGTATTTTTTTCATGATAACTTTGGTAGCATTCGTCGTGAATTCAATAGGATTAAATGAAAATAAAGACTGCCAATTTGAATAGTGGATGAGGCAGATGACGAGGATGATGTGGAAGAGGAAATGTAATGAGAAGAAGCCTACATACCAAACATGATTATTCGAGAGGGGGATGTAGTCCTAGAAGAATAGACAAAGTCTTGATAGGATTGAAGTCAAGCTTGGGAAACATGAATTTCCTTTCACCTTTGGACATTGCTCAGAGGATTATATTTAGGACTTAAATAATGAATCCTTCTAGAAATAAGAGATTCATTGGTCATATGTTATTTATCTATGAGTGGCATGATCCTCGAGATACCATTCAATGGCTTCTCTTCTCTCTTGCAACTCAATATCTTGGGATATGATGTCCCAAGCCTTCTTCGATTCAGTGAGGGTATGTGTGTTATCAAGGATGAAATTTAATAATGAGTGAAAAATACTTTGATCATTTAATTGGACTGGAAGATATGGTTGGATTAGGATATTGAATGGTTATATATTGAGAAACATTAATGAAGCAAGAATAACTGAATTTATTTCCCATGTATGGTTACGAAAACAATCTCATAGGGAACATGAGGTAATGGGACTAGGCCCAGTGTTTAATTCCCTTAGTTTTATTATCTAGTTATTTAAAGAAAGCTACTTTCGAGGAAAATAAATTATATGAAATATGATGGAGATTCAAGGAAAAAGTAAGCAATTCATAGTAATCACAGTATGTGACAACATTTAACAGAAAATATGAACATAAATAACATTGAAATAAATGATAGATTTATTAGAAGAATTATGAAAATACCTATTTCATAAAAAATAACATGGAGGTGTGTAACAAGCTATAAGATATAATTCATAAATAGAAATGTGAATTAAAGCATAGGTTGTTCTTAAATATGAGTAAAAAATACAATTATAAAAATATAGGTTGAGCAATGGCTAAAAAATAAGTTGATTTTATTAATAAAGTGTGAGTACAACTTGTTGTTTGGTCAAATCCTGCGAGGATTGTTTACCATAAATCAATTCAAAAAAAATGATCAAGAGTTAAATGACTCATACATAAACATTCAAGTGAAAAAATGAAGTAAAATAATATGTGCAGTGCTTCTCAAAATTAGATGATATGATAAAATCATGAAATTTGCTATAAAAAATCAACGGTTTAGCATTGATATAAAATATCAAACCTTATACTAGCATAAACTGATGCAAAAAAGTAATAGATAAACTAAAAATATCAACCAGGAAAAATATGGGTTTTCTCTTCTCCTTGTCACTCCTAGAATGGTTGTGTTTCCACCAAATAGATAACCCTTTGTACTCAAGAGAAAGATAAAGAAGACAAAAATGACAACTTTATAATCTAGTGCATACCTCTTCTTAATGTTTTTCCATCCTCTCCCTTGTTTCCTTCTTCACATTCGGTACTCCCTTTCTATAATTAAGGATCCCAACCGTTTTCGTAAATAATTTATTTATTTCATTAATTTCCTTCAAATGTGATTTATCATTCAAGAGGGAGGACTTAGAAGGGGTTACAAATAAATTTTAATTAATTAGAGTTGGCAGGTTGGTACCCCCCTTCATTTGTCTCTGACTATAAAATTCACTCTTGTGTATCCCACATTCATCATGTGATTCATAATACAATAACATAATAACATAAACATATAAAAATGCCATGTGACCCATGATATGTAATCTAGTGAAAAGAACCTTATTCCTCCCAAAATATATCATAAAAATATATATAACATGCCCAAAATAAAGTTTTGTCTCAATAAATTTTGTTGAAAAACATGTTGTAAAGTATGTCATAAATAAAAGTATGCAGGAATTAAAATAGAGAGTGAAGCAAATTTCTGACATCATGTTCCCTCTCCACATTTACTATAACTTTCATCCTATTCCTTGCCCATAGATTCTCTTTCCTTCCTCCTTCTACCTTTGAATGCATGTATGTGAAGGAGGCCTCTTGTCTCACCTATCTCAGAAGCACTAGTGTGAGAGTGTAAGGAAGTGGCCTCTAAGGAGGAGTGTACAAGTGCTATAGTGAGATGGAGTTTTCCTACAAATATGTGAGTAAGTGAATAGAAAATCTAGATATGGTGTTTCTAAATGGCATATGAGAAAAATTAAGGTACATGGTGAGTAGAGAGGAGAGGAGGCATAGAATGGTGTGAAATGGATAGACAAGGTGCATGTCTAGATGTTGGTGTGAGGGGATTTGGGCCCCATCCATCAAAGTGGAGTGGTTTTTCCTATGGTTGTATCCAATACATGATATCTACTATGCTAAGATGTGATAGTGCTATATTCCTAGAGGCTTGTCATGTAGGTTGATGGGGTTGTGTGCCTCCCAAGTAGAGGTGACCAATCTAAGTGAGTTCATTAAACTCCTCATAATCTACATCAAAATGAACAGATAATCTGATTCTCTCATTTCAATTGTATGCCCATGATATATTTCTCCTTCTTCCATGGCCACCCTATTATCATGTGATCCTATGTTGTGAAATATCATTATATGCAACAATTTAACTATCTATTATAACAATGTAAACTTTGAAACGGGAACTATAAACTCAAAACGAGAACTCTGGCCCAAAAACCCCAAAAAAACCACAAAAACAGTGCTCAAAACGAAAAGTGTGTATACTGGAACGATGTTTTTTTTTTTTAGGTGTCAATTTTGCGGCTGTTTTAAAAATGGCAGTGACTACGAAATTTTCTACGAAATTTTCCTGCAAAATATAGCTTCAGAAAAAAAGTGTTGATACTGGAATAATGATTTTTTTTTTAGGTGTCAATTTTGCGGGTGTTTTAAAAATGGCAGTGACTACGAAATTTTCTACGAAATTTTCCTGCAAAATATAGCTTCAGAACAAAAGTGTTGATACTGGAATCGACCCGCCGCCGGTCCGGTGGGGTGGGGCGGCCCGGGGGTGCCGCCGCGTGGAATTGGTAATGTGGATCATCATTTGATGCGTGGAATTGGTAAAACCCAAGCTGCCCGTCAATGGAGAATGTCTGCGTCTTTTCACTTTGCCGAGTCTCTCTGTCGCGTACTGTCTCTCTATCCGTTGTATCGCACATACAAGCTGACGTCCACCCTCGAAACCTGTAGTCGGGGATGCGAGGGCAACCTAACGTCACCTTAAAATTTTCATCAAAACCATAATGCTAACTATATATAATTGGAGTACAGACAAAATAATAGAGCTCGACCAAATATAGATATCGTTGCTCAAACATTCACATAATAAATAACAAATTTAATATATACAATTAATTTTTCAAAAACATGCTACTTGGACCATTGCTGACCTAAGAGGCATCCTTCACAGTATCATATAATAAAATACAATAGTATTTAAGAGTCCATGAAGTGTAATATGGTCTTGAAATACACTATACATGTGAGGACTTCCAACCAAAGGGCGTATGCATCACTAAAGAACTTATCCAATCCTAATATTTGTATTGTTCCAAAGCATAAGGGTTCAATGAATATGCACGGTTGTTTTTTAACTAAGCGCAATCATATCTATGAGATTCCTCCTATTTGAATTCTCTCATGCA
Organism: Pinus tabuliformis; assembly: GCA_031772625.1. Taxonomy (NCBI): domain Eukaryota; kingdom Viridiplantae; phylum Streptophyta; class Pinopsida; order Pinales; family Pinaceae; genus Pinus; species Pinus tabuliformis. The sequence continues at coordinate 1,012,257,112 of CM062813.1, read as the reverse complement.
TCCCCCTAGCAACTTCCCCTGAATCCTTCTTCTTATTCCAAGAATGGAGGTGAGACACCTCTTTAGTCTTCCTAGTCAGAATTTGCCTCCAAAATTTCTTAGGAGCTAGCTTAGAGAGGTGTAAGAGATTCCCTTGTCTTTGACGAATGTATTGCCTCTTTTTCCTTTTAGTTAGAGCTTTATATATTTTTATCTTGTCCATTTTAAGAGATTCATCAACAGCTTCCTTAATTGCTCTCCTCGCACTTTTACACTCTTTGTCATACCATGGATTGGTTTTGCTATTTCTTTTATTATTTGATATAGGAAAATAATTTGCAAAATTTGATAACTAATTCTCTAAATCCCTTTCCAAGACTAACACTTGAAAAGTCAATTAGGTAACAAACATGCTATTAGATAGAACTATTTGTTTCTTTATTTCACCAAACCAAATTGAAAAAATAATTTTATAAATTAAAAATCAATAATACAATCTTAGAAGCAGTTTAAATCTATTATTATAATCATGATGTGAAATTGAATAGCTAGATTCTTAGCACATCTAATATTCTCTTTTATTCTGCTATCAATGATATCATATTTTCCAACGTTTGATACATTGTGCAAGGCCTATCTATATAAAAGGATCATGAAATACAAAAAATGGAGAACCTTTTCCCACGAGCATATGTGTGCTCGACACAATAGTACTTGCAACAACCATGGTTTGGAATCACATAATTATAAACTATGTCTTAGATTCAAATGCATAACTTTGTGGCGAAGGAATTTTCGAGCAAATAGATGATATACATGACAATGGAAACCATGTTTGTGTAGTAAAAGTTATTCTTAATTGGTAACTAGAATATGAGAAAAACACCCATAAGATAGGTTGGCTCAAAAGCACCCATGAAAAATTACCAAAAAAACATTTTTCTGAACCAATTACCAACAAGATGATTTCGAATAAGTAAAGGGTGCACTCAGTAGCTCTATTCCTCACACATGCGATAGAGAGATATAACTTAAGGCAAAAGACTTTTGAAAGATTACAATCCTAAAAATAATTTTTCCAACATGCATATTTTTTTCATTCTAACCATAGAATTGATATATTTCCATTCAATAAATTTGATTCATCCGTTTTCGTAAATCAAAAGTTTAAATGAATCCATACTTAAAACTGACCTTACTAAAGATAAAAAATTGATTTAAGAAATGAATATAAAATAGTGGTACGTTTCCGTAAGAGGCTTCTATTTATATCCTTTTAACATATACAAGGAGAGGGTTAGAAATTACTACTTTGGGTGGTTGTGATATTATAATTTGTTTACATAGTAATAATGAGATAGTGTAAATTTGTTGTGATATTATAATTTGTTTGCAGAGTAATAATGAGATAGTGTAAATTTTTTTAAATTGGTATGTATTTTTTTTTTATATAAATATTTTTTTGGTTGATGTATATTTTAATGGTTATTTTTGTGGAAAATGTTATATGTTTTCAAGTAAAAGAAAAGATTTTGATTTATAGTGTTAATATGGCATTAGTTGGGATTCATTCTACTAATTTTTTTGGCATAAGACTTAGATTTTTTATTTTCTAAAAGATATATTTTATTATAAATGTAATTAAAGATTCATTTTAATTTCAAGCTTAATATATGCTGAGAGAAACCAAATTTCTTAGAGAGCAAATACTTTCAAATTTAAAAAAGTGTTTAATTGAGGAACTGTATCCCTCTCATTTCATGATATCTTTAAAGTTAAGATATATATATATATATATATATATATATATATATAAAAGGAGTAATTTGGAGAAAAACCCATTAACATTGTACATTATTGTTTGAGATAATTATTAACATACAGTTTATTTGGTTTCCAGATTTATTGTCTCACAGTGATATCATGTGTGTTTTGCGCTAGTTATTTTGGCATGATGTGAACAGTGTAAGAACGTCAGTGACTTTCTTGCTGGAACTGTTGGTGGAAGGGTTTCCCTTCTCACGGAAAGGAGGGCGTGCGACTTATTGAGACTGTGTACGTTGTTGACCTGGTATGCTTAAGAGTTGAATAAATAAGCAATTCAAACTACCATTCCAGTGAATCCCGCAATATAAATAACCCATTCTTAAATTAAATCATTAAATTGATTTTTATAACATTCGAGACTATATTATCTTTTTGTGGGATTTTATCGAGGATGTATGCTCCACGCTGCTGGTTTTCATTTTTCTGAGTTGTATTCTTTGAAGGAGTCTGTCTAGTTGTAGTCGATAGTCGAGGAAATCATTAAACTAGAGCTCACAAGCGTACGGGTCGATTCCGGGAATCGACCCGCCGCCGGTCGGGCGGCGCGGGGGTGGCGCTGCGCACCGCAGCGCCACCCCCGCGCCGCCCGACCGGCGGCGGGTCGATTCCCGGAATCGACCCTTACGCTTGTGAGCTCCGGTATATTGCCAATGCAGTGCCAGCACGCCAAACATTTTTATTACCGAATCAATAATGAATGTACTTTGTAAAAGAGGTGCCATCTCTTATGAGGATCATCAACGATTTAATAACCATGTTGTTCTTATATTGCATATGGCCCTAACTAAAACAATAATGACCATTCTCCGACGATTTACAAGTCATTTTCTGACCTCGGTAACTCTTGCCATTCGTGAATTTGACTCTGTGATACACACAGATACCTATCTGAAGAAATAAAAAATGTCTACGGTGATTGGCAACCATAATGCGGGCATGCCTTAACTTTAAAGATATCATGAAATTACTCCAAATTACTCCTTTTTCAAAGATAATGTATCATGAAATTACTCCAAATTACTCCAAATTATATTTGAAAAACTTTAATTGAACCTTAATTGGTTGTACCATTATATGAATACATTACCCTTACTGTTCCTTGATTCAACCGATGAAAAGGCTTTGGCATGCTTGGACTGTAGTATTTATTTCCCTCGACTACAACTAGTTGGTTCCAGCATGAGAAAGATCATAGAGAGAAATAAATACTACAGTAGTACCAGAAAAGTTGTTCACGTACCAGATTTGTAGAGCTGGGCGCTGCATTCCACTCTCCTGTAAATTTGGCTGAGTTGGCTGTAGACGAAATGGTTGCAACTGAAGAGGATTTCCGCGTGGTTCAGCAGTTTGACAGAATACTCCAAAGTCAATCATAGGCTCTGCCACTCCCTCCACTGCAGCTTGATGTTTAGCTAGCTGTGTTATTCACAATCATACTGTTATTATTGTTTAGAGATATTTAGGTTTATAAATTTTAAATATTTTTATTAGATGGATAGTATGTTTTAGAATATTTTGGAATTTAATAAATAAAGTCAATCTGATGTTCATCATTTTTTTGAAATTCCATAAATCCGAGGGAGGGAAGTTAAAAACTACTCATGTCTAGGATTTGAAATAAAAATATCCCAAAATCTACCATCCATGGTTACAAAAATAAGCATGCATGTAAACTCTAAGAAAACATTTCTTTGTCTAAGTGCCATTGGCTTTACTAATAAACTGTAATATCTAGATGCATACTAGTCTGTAGAGATGCTCTACTAATAAAATAAATTGTAATATGTAGATACATACTAGTTTGCAGAGATGGTTGTTTTGCTCCTCGAGAAGACGCTCCTGATTATAGGTAGGTAGGTTAAGTGCTGATCCATATTTGTAATCTTAAATTTAAAGAGCTAATATAATATAAGAAGATACTACCTTTCTGCGTAGATTATCTAATTGTTGCATCACCAGATGGTTCTGTATACACAGAAAAACACACCATGTTGAATGATTCAGAATGACGAATTACTGAAGATGCATGGAATGGAATTTTTGTAATGAGAATTAATAATTACCTTTCGAGATCGAACACGATTTGCTGCGGCTTCCAATTGTTGTTCCAGGTGATGTAACTCCGCCATAGTCATGGAAGTTAGATCCTCACCCAGCATATGCCTGTAAAAGTCTCTGCACATTATTAGTAACTTACATACTCCAAATGTCAGAGTTCAACAGGCAAAAAACTTGATCATTTTTCCAATTATAACAGGAATTTGAAGGTTGTTATTTGTTCAATTACCTGATATTAGTCTGAAGCTTTTCATTTTCATTCTTCATTCTCGTTATCTCACAGTACAAATGCTGTTATGATTCACATAATAGTTTAATAGAAATCAATATTCCAGGTTTAACTTAACTTGCAAGCAATAATATTAATAAAATAACGAAAGTCCTGCAATGAGAGGAAAGCAAACCTGGTTGTCAATCTCGGACAGTCGGGCTCCAGAAACCTTTTGGTATCTCTCTATGATCTTTCTCATGCTGGAACCAACTAGTTGTAGTCGAGGGAAATAAATACTACAGTCCAAGCATGTCAAAGCCTTTTCATCGGTTGAATCAAGGAACAGTAAGGGTAATGTATTCATATAATGGTACAACCAATTAAGGTTCAATTAATGTTTTTCAAATATAATTTGGAGTAATTTGGAGTAATTTCATGATACATTATCTTTGAAAAAGGAGTAATTTGGAGTAATTTCATGATATCTTTAAAGTTAAGGCATGCCCGCATTATGGCTGCCAATCACCGTAGACATTTTTTATTTCTTCAGATAGGTATCTGTGTGTATCACAGAGTCAAATTCACGAATGGCAAGAGTTACCGAGGTCAGAAAATGACTTGTAAATCGTCGGAGAATGGTCATTATTGTTTTAGTTAGGGCCATATGCAATATAAGAACAACATGGTTATTAAATCGTTGATGATCCTCATAAGAGATGGCACATCTTTTACAAAGTACATTCATTATTGATTCGGTAATAAAAATGTTTGGCGTGCTGGCACTGCATTGGCAATATACCGGAGCTCACAAGCGTAAGGGTCGATTCCGGGAATCGACCCGCCGCCGGTCGGGCGGCGCAGGGGTGGCGCTGTGGTGCGCAGCGCCACCCCCGCGCCGCCCGACCGGCGGCGGGTCGATTCCCGGAATCGACCCGTACGCTTGTGAGCTCTAGTTTAATGATTCCCTCGACTATCGACTACAACTAGACAGACTCCTTCAAAGAATACAACTCAGAAAAATGAAAACCAGCAGCGTGGAGCATACATCCTCGATAAAATCCCACAAAAAGATAATATAGTCTCGAATGTTATAAAAATCAATTTAATGATTTAATTTAAGAATGGGTTATTTATATTGCGGGATTCACTGGAATGGTAGTTTGAATTGCTTATTTATTCAACTCTTAAGCATACCAGGTCAACAACGTACACAGTCTCAATAAGTCGCACGCCCTCCTTTCCGTGAGAAGGGAAACCCTTCCACCAACAGTTCCAGCAAGAAAGTCACTGACGTTCTTACACCGTTCACATCATGCCAAAATAACTAGCGCAAAACACACATGATATCACTGTGAGACAATAAATCTGGAAACCAAATAAACTGTATGTTAATAATTATCTCAAACAATAATGTACAATGTTAATGGGTTTTTCTCCAAATTACTCCTTTTTTTTTATATATATATATCTTAACTTTAAAGATATCATGAAATGAGAGGGATACAGTTCCTCAATTAAACACTTTTTTAAATTTGAAAGTATTTGCTCTCTAAGAAATTTGGTTTCTCTCAGCATATATTAAGCTTGAAATTAAAATGAATCTTTAATTACATTTATAATAAAATATATCTTTTAGAAAATAAAAAATCTAAGTCTTATGCCAAAAAAATTATTAGAATGAATCCCAACTAATGCCATATTAACACTATAAATCAAAATCTTTTCTTTTACTTCAAAACATATAACATTTTCCACAAAAATAACCATTAAAATATACATCAACCAAAAAAATATTTATATAAAAAAAAAATACATACCAATTTAAAAAAATTTACACTATCTCATTATTACTCTGCAAACAAATTATAATATCACAACAAATTTACACTATCTCATTATTACTATGTAAACAAATTATAATATCACAACCACCCAAAGTAGTAATTTCTAACCCTCTCCTTGTATATGTTAAAAGGATATAAATAGAAGCCTCTTACGGAAACGTACCACTATTTTATATTCATTTCTTAAATCAATTTTTTATCTTTAGTAAGGTCAGTTTTAAGTATGGATTCATTTAAACTTTTGATTTACGAAAACGGATGAATCAAATTTATTGAATGGAAATATATCAATTCTATGGTTAGAATGAAAAAAATATGCATGTTGGAAAAATTATTTTTAGGATTGTAATCTTCAAAAGTCTTTTGCCTTAAGTTAGAGTCAACCTCACAAGTTTATACATTTTAGCATGTGAGCTTGACTCTACCTTGTAGGCACAAAATAATCAATTCCCTAAGAATAAATGTCCTTGCACATATATTTTGGGTTAATTCCCCATAATCAATCCCCCCTTTAGAAATATTGGTGTCCATAAACTAATGGTATTTGCCAAAACCATTCAAGAAAAGAAACAGTTTTTACAAAGTTCGTAATTGTTTCTTGACATCAACCAATTGGGAGCACATCCTTATAAAAACAAAGTCTTTATAAAAACTTATTGTTACATGCCAACACTCTTGGAAATCATGGTCATTTCATACAATATTTTAGTTACATGTGGTTTATTAGTCGTGGAAAGCACTCTAATAGTGGTTTATCAGCCCAACAAACCTTGATAATTTATCATCCCCCAGCTGATACACGGTGATGTATTGACCAAGGAATCCAGTTAGTAGCTCATGAAAAAATTTGATTTTAATTGTACGAGCAAGTAGATCATCTGATAAGCCAGGGAAGGCTCGTTAGGATTGAGTGACATCATAATCGTGGGGTACAAAACTTTGTGCTAAATAGCCACAACAATATATGTGCAGTCACACGATGCGAATTCATTAGATAAATTATTTTTTATGGTTAGTTTTGGCAAAACAATAATGTTGGTCTTACACATGGTTGATGAATATTAAAGTTTTGTGTATCACATTGTTTAGGTTACTAAATGAGGTTAGATTTAAGTTAATCATTAATTTTTGAAAAAAAAAGTAGTTATTATTATCTTTTTGACATGAAATTCATAAAAAAAACTATTATTTGACCATTTTTAGTTAATATTTTTGTATAAAAATTGTAATTTTGACATGTTAATTCTAGCAAAAAATTATCAAAACGTTTAGTTTTTTGCTTATATTTATGTTAAAAATGGTTATTTTTTATGTCCATTGTTAAAAAATGTTGTTTTTTAGAAACAATAATTTCATGTGGATTGAAAAATTAATTAAGGATGTCTAAATATGTAGATTATCTAAAATTCAAACTATCGACTTTCTAATTTAAAAATGCAAAACAATAAAAACCCCACTAAAAAAAAAAAAAAATTAAGATAGAGAACAAGAAAATATGAATACAATGACAACTTCAAAAACTATCAAATTTAGAAAATAATTTTTTACATTTCACACACTAGAAAATTTAAAGTCAAAAAATAGGTCTTTTAAAAAAAGGGTGTGATGCAAAATACACACTTTTTAAAATCAGGATGAAAATCACTACCATTCACCGAGCCTCACCCACTTAATGCACATGAAAAAAATTAAAGTTCCAAAAAGCATGTTCTTAAAAAAACATGTGTATTCTGCATCAACACTTTTGAAAATCGGGTCATTTTTTTGCCACCTCTACAAAACGGGTAACAGTATCAGTTCCCGTTTCAAAGTTTACATTGTTTTATATAATGGAAGATTTAAATCATGAGACAGCGAACAAGAATGTAAATCTAATCTAAAATCATCTTTATGTATTTCCTGGAGTGTGTCATAAGAAATCCATGAGAAAAACTGATATATAGGGAATGGAAAAAAATCATGCAAGTAAATAGTATCCAACTCTTACATGTATCATGGAGAGAACTTTAAACAAAAAAACATATTTCCATGTGAATGATTAATGTGTGTTTCCTACAAGATAAATATAAATTATAAAGGACCCCTTCATTTCATTTCGTGTATGACTGAAACAAGACCAAGTAACCGGGTGTTTTTGTGGACAACACATGTAACAAAGCAAGATATTTGAATAAAGAGTGAACATGATGTAAGATCAATATCATCATCAAAGAGGACTATATCTGGCATTAATGTACAATAAGCATGATTATTTGTTATAGTTAAAAATAAAGTTTGTAAACAAGTATTTTCAATGACCAAGAACTACAAGAGAGGTGGTACACTATAGGTGATGGCTCGAGGGGTGTGAGGTATTTTGTATGATCTTGTTGTGCAACAATGAAGCGAAATATAAAATTTATTTTTAAAATATTGGATTCCATATTGGGGGAGAATGATGGAAAACGAAAATGTTGAAGGTGAACAAGCTTTCCTTCCTTTTCTTATCATATTTTCTCGGTCGAATAAAAAAAATCTCTTGAATATGTGTAAAAGGAAACTCACTCATTTTAGTTACTTTACGTGCGTTCCTTTGGTGGGGACAAAAAGGGATTCTTTGCGTTATATGAAGTTGGATAATGCATCAATAGGCAGTTTTTTCATAGTGATAATTACATAAATGTATGGAAGGTCATAATTGTGAAATATTTGAGTGACATGCCACATGAGATAGTAGGATAATTATTTATCATATACTGATAGTATTGCCCTCTCTTTTTCTTTCTTGAGCTATGTATGTTATCAAGTAGGTTCTTTTTAACATCGATTGCATTACAAATTAATCTAGGGTTTAATAAAAGTGATACAACCGAATCATCCAGGCTAAGTGTAAAGAAAGAACAAGGTGTTTTGACCTATATCCAATGGATAAAACATTAACTTTAAGACTAAGCAAGAGCACAATAGGGTTGTATATTTTTCAACTAGGGAAAATAGATGCTTGGTGGGAATTATCCGATTATTCACCATATGAGGTTGTCCTTATCCAAATATGTAAATGACTCTTATTTTTTATATGTTGAAGTCTCATTGAAACCACGAAGGGAAGGTGAGTCACACAAATAATTGACTTGTCAATGCAAGAATGTGTGGTGAAATAATTCTTTAAAAATGCATGGTGAGAATAAGTGTGCCATAGAGGAACCACGATGGAAAAAATAAAATAGGAGTTATATATATTGAGTAACAAAACGGTAGCATGTTTGAATTAGAGTAACATTACCACAATATTTGTAAACACATAGCCTCAGCACAACAACATTATTCTTTACTATTTCAGTGAACAAAATTGGGCCTTGCTCGATGTAGTTTGTATGCAAAGAGAAGATATAATTTGAAGAAAAGTATACATATGTTTTTTATATATATTTGTAAGAAAAATAAATATTTGGTATGTATACAAGCATACACTTTGAGGAATTCAAGGAAAAATCGAAATAAGCCTCCTAACAAAGTATGATACATTGAAAATTTTAACCTCATAATGGAAAGATGCAAGGTGATGCTTATTTATGAATGATAGACGCCATTTTTGTACCAGAAGTGGTAATGAATAAGTGATGCATGTATATATATAAACCATAAGAGTGGGATATGTTTATATTTCCATATAGAGATCACTTTCGCACATGGGAATAGTGATGGGGGGGAGAATGAAATGGGTTTAACCCCTTGAAAAGAACGATAAAAAAGATGTAAATTTAGGAAATTGTTGTTGATACAAGCCACAATATTTCCAAAGTGGGGTAGGAATTATTCATACCTTTATCTTGAGAATTTAAATGGTGTAATGGTGCAACTTCTTGTAGTTTTTTGCACTCCCTTACAAATTAAATCATGATTCAAAATAGGAGTGGCACATTGCTCAACTCTTGGAGGCACACCTCATAAATCAAATGGGTTACATTTCTATATTTGGGACATATTACCATATGTGTAGTGTCATTATTACCAAGGTTCATTAAATCCTTCCATATACCATCATGAATAACGTTACATTAAATACTTACCACCTTTGTGTTATGCATTAACGTCATAGGACTTAACTTATGCCACATGTACTGCATGGCTTATGAAAATTTACCATATAATTAAAAGATGTTTCACTGCTAATCAAACATGTTTTACAACCTTTGCCTTGCACCGAACTTCAAGGTTTATAAAATTGTAATTCACATTTTGTAATATTTCTTATGGTTGATGTGCTTCAAGATTAACTATTCAAGACTTTGCAATACGTGAATGACATATGAATCACAACACTTTTCAGTTATTTTTTCTTTTTATTTAAGATATTAATATTTTCACCCTTATGCTATTGTTAGTTGTTATGAGAGGTCTTTGACATAAAATATATCATGAAACAATGAATTAATGGATACCTATTTCATTTTGAAGACGTGTAACCACATAGAATTTTCAACATTATTTTCATATATCAGTGAATGTTGAAACAAGGAAATAATCATGAAACCATTTTTTTCCAGAAATTCATATGCTATATTCATTTGAAAGAATGTCATGTCAACGTGTTGTTTTCTAGAGATTCAATCATAAGGACACATATAACATATTTATGTAACCCAAAACACCTTATAGAAGCATTTGCATATGAAAATAAGATAGAGTAGAGTACTCATCGCCTAATTACACCAATGGATAGGGGACCTAGCCTACCATGGTTTAATTAGAGTTTCATTATTAAACTTTTACTCTTTTCTTGCAAGAGGAGGACTCATATAATATCACAATGGTTTAAATATTTTACGTATGTAACTCAACAATAGGGAACATCTTCCACTATATTTAGGGGAAAGAGGCCAATTTCATCTTGAATATCATGCCTTAGGCCATTTATATATCTTTCCACCTTCTCAACATCTTCCTCTATGCGACCTACTATAATATTTACCCTATAGAATTATTCAATGTACTCCTTCACTATCATATATTTATGCTTTATATTTTGAAACTACCTAAACAAATTCAACTGGTAACCCTTAGGGATAAAATTTCTTTTAAGCTTATACACTATTATGACTCATCTTAATCTTTGTTTTTCCTTTTCTCCTCTAATCTTCCTGCAATTCATCCCACCATAATGTTATGTGTACCCTTCGCCTAGTCATTTCATCCTTAACCTTTTGGTCATCATACACATATTCATTGATGATTTTTTTTTGTAAATGATGGATTTATTTCATGTATAAGAAGGACCAATCCTTCTCAAAGTTTTGTGAGTTAAAGATTTAGTTGAGAAAGATTCAAGGAAGAAGATCAAGGTCTTGAGAAGCGACAATGGTGGAGAGTATGTCTCTCAAGATTTTAAGGATTTATGTGCAGTGGAAGGAACTAAACAGGAATCGACGGCACCTCATAACCCACAGCAGAATGGGGTGGCCGAGAGGAAGAACAGAACGATTGTAGGGGCAGCACGGGCTTGATGCATGACCAAGGCCTACAACTTCATTTGTGGGTTGAGGCATGTAGCACAGCGGTCTATTTGTAGAATAGAAGCATGCATCACATACTTTGGATGAAAACACCAAAGGAAGCTTTCTCCAGTAAGAGACCAGATGTGGGTCATTTCAGGATCTTCGACTCATCGGTATATTTCCATGTGACAAAGGATGCACAGAAGAAGCTTGAGCTGAAAGCTAAGTTGGGGATACTTTTGGGGTACACTGATACACCCCAAAACTAGTGGTTGTACTTGTCTACCAATCGGAGGATAGTTGTTCATAGAGATCTTAAGTTTGATGAGCAGAAGGCCATGAGAGTTTCCCTTGAGAGGGAGCTCCAACTACAAGTTGTGGAGGAACTGTTGGTTCCTAAGGAGGAGGAGCCTCAGATTGATGCAGAGTAGTTGCATGCAGAGGTTCTAGGAGTGGATACATCCACTCAAGCAGAGTCTTCCAGAGATGGATAGAAGTGCACAAGAGGAAACTGACAGATTGTTGTCAGATGCAAGAGAGAATGTGGGAGAACCATCTTCTCAACGTAGACAGAGGAGGTCATCTGAGAGGTACACTGGATACATGGCCCTTTTTGGGTAATTTGTTGAGATTGAGCCATCTTCCTTTGAGGAAGCAGTGTAGTAGCCGGTTTGGGTTGATGATATGATGGAGGAGTATGACTCCATATTTTGACACAATGTTTGGGATGTGGTTCCAAGACCGGAACAAGTCAGTTGTGAGTTCTCGTTGGCTTTACAAGGTAAAGAAAGCTATTGATGGTAGTGAAGAGAAGCATAAGGCAAGATTTGTTGCCAATGGCTTTTCTCAAGTTGAAGGGATTCACTATGATGAGACTTTTTCTCCTGTCGCAAGGTACTCATCTATCAGATCGATGTTGGCACTATAAGTACAGATGGGTTGGAAGATCCATCAGATGGATGTGAAGACTGCATTCCTCAATGGAATTATTGAGGAAGAGGTGTACATAGAGTAGCCGGAAGGTTTTGAGACCTTTGATCGTGAGTTGCATGTGTGCTGACTCAAGAGAGCTTTGTACAGGCTAAAGCAAGCACCTCATGCTTGGTACACCGACAACTACTTCACCAGGTTGGGTTTCACTAAGAGTGAAGCGAATGCGAACCTGTACCACATCATGGTGAAAGGTAAGTAGTTGATCATTGTACTTTATGTTGATGATCTCATATTGACAGGTGATGATCATTTGATCATGTCTTCCAAGGAGGACCTTGCAAGAGAATTCGAGATGAAAGACATGGGTCTCATGCATTACTTCCTTGGCATGGAAGTATGACAGAAGGATGGGGAGTTGTTTGTGTCTCAGGGAAAGCATGCCAATGAGATACTTAGGAGATTCCAGATGGATAAGTGCAAGTCCATGTAGACTCCTCTAGCAGGTAACTGGAGGAAGGAGGTTGCTACTCTAGGAGAAGTAGTAGCAGCTACTCTGCACAAACAACTTATGGGTTCACTAATGTAGTTAATGAACACACGACCAAATTTGTGCTATGCGGTGAACCAACTGAGTCAAGCTATGGTTCAACCTACCAATATGTTTTGGAAGGCAGCAAAGCATGTATTGAAATACCTCAGAGGCACATCTCAGTATGGATTATGGTACAAACAGGCAGAGGGAGTGAAACTACAAGCCTTCACTGATGCAGATTGGGTAGGGAGTCCATCAGATCTGAAGAGAACATCAAGTGGAATTTTCAACCTTTGGTTGGCAGTAGTTTCTTGGTACAACAGGAAATAGAGATCAGTTGCACTCATCTTGGTAGAGGCTGAATGCATGGCTGCAAGTCAGGCAGCATGTGAGGCCATCTGGATGCTAAAAATTTTAGTTGGTTTGTTTGTTGAGAGGATGGATCCAACTATGATGTATTGTGATGATTAGAGTTTTATCAAACTCTCTAAGAATCAAGTATTTCATGACTGGTCCAAGCACATCGACATTCGATATCATCATCTTAGAGACTGTGTGGTGAGGAGGATCATGTTGTTGCAGTATATTTCGACCGAGGAGCAAGATGCAAACTTTTTGACTAAGGCATTCTCAAAGTGTAAATGTGAGTTCCATAGAGACGGGATCATGGTGGCAGATAATCCCTTTCTTGTTGAGAGGGAGTGTTGAAATGTGGCAACAAGAATATTCCAATTTTAATTTGTCCTTGAATTAAAATTGAGAATTAAAATTCGAATTTAGTCTCACCAGCTTCTTGAAAAAGAATTAATTAATTCATCTTGAGTTAATTAGTTGGAGAAATTTAAGCTAGAAGTATTTTTGAAGTCATGCAACAATTATCCCTTAAATTAAGGAGATAAGAACGAGTTTCATTTGAGTTCTAATTAGTTAGCTCAGTTAACTGAGTTATGTCTAGTTAAATTAGTTCCAAACAGTTTGAGGAACTAATTGCGAGTTCAGTCAGTTAATGCATGCATGCATCAAACTAGTGTACTCTAGGTAACTAAAGATTCTCTTATAAATAAATCATGCATGTCTATTCAGAGGAAGACCCAGTTGAGATTAAAGACATGGACAATGTGTCACACGGAATCAGTCAAGGGTGTGGACACAGCTGACCTTCCTAGAAGTCTAAGACATTCTAATGACAAACAAGACAAAATGGAGTGATTTTTCTCTAAATATACCTTTTAAAACATGAAAACTACAAGTGTTTAGGCTTACCTTATTCCAGAATGCTGTTGTTGTAGTCCGTCCTTGCCGATCCGGATGAGCTCCTCCTTCACATCAATTCCTGCAACCACAAACAATCAAACAATTACCAAGCACTTGCATTTCATATAATAAAACATATATTCAACATGCAGACCAAGGAACACATGAAATAACTCATTAACACAAGCTATTGAGAAAAATAAACCAGTTTGTATTAATAACGAAACAAAGAAACTCTTACAACCTGGCCTTGGTGTTGTGCAAGTTCCTCCCAGGGTCCATCAAGGGTTTTCCTCTACTTTGACAAAGCTCACCCACTTCCAAGTAGAATCAAGCAAAGACAATCTCTCCTCACAAGGTTCTAAATGGGAGTCCTAAATCCTGCAGCATTTACCCAAAGAAATCTATAGCGTTCAACCTCTCCTCCCTCTGGCTCAATGTCTTTATTTATAGTGTTGTAAAGAGGTTATTCAGGTCCACTATCAATGGGATAATCCCCCTCTTTGGGTGGGATAGCTCCCTTATTGATGGGATAAGTTCCCCCTTAATAGAGATACATGAACCAACTGGAGGCGCATCCATTTCATCAAACCGACCTCTAGAAGGTTCTAGAAGTAAACACAAGTAACTTTTTTAAGATGAAACTCGCGCATTTTGCCTTTTACAGAAGGACGCACCTGTCCCTTAACATACAGAGCGTCCATGGACGCAGCTTTTGTGAACATGGTCAGCGTCCCCGCAGGTAAGGCTAGAGAGAACCTGCGACCCCAGAGATAAACATAGTTTTTACAAGACTTTCTCTCTTCTTTGAGTTTGAGATGGATAACAGAGGCATAAGACTTGCCTAAAAAGGGTAGCATGATTGTTGATTTGAGCCATACTAACTGTAAGTAGTCAAGGTGACATTTTTTAGTGTAACAGATTGCCCCCTAAAGTGCGAAGCCTGGAATAGATTAGGGTTTTGTAATTCTAAGAAGGGTGAAGCGCTTTATCATTTCAAGGATTGTCTTGTGGATGACCTGGTTGGAACCTGCAATTTTCAACACAAAATACATGTATAAGATTATATCATCACTGAGGTAGGCATTCCCATACTCAGATTCAAAACTTTAACTAATGGACTAACTATTCTGATACAGGAATGATCTTGCAGTACATCATTTTTATAGACTTTTGTAGACACAGTATGGACGCAGCCATCTGTTTGTGATTAGTCTACATAGACAATGAATACAAAACTCCTCGCAGCCTGGATGGTAGGAACTAGATCCAGGGTCTTCACTTCTACTTCCCGAATTGGTACGATTCTAACCATGTGATTAAATGATTTGATGTCGAACATGTTAGAAACCACTTGATTACCAGTCGATGATGTGAACTGTTAACAAGCGTGAGAGAGACCACCAGTAATGTCAATGGTTCTCAAAGTACCAAGCACAACCCATGAAATGTGAATAGATGTTTTGATGTCGAACACTTCACGGAATCCTTTGTCGAAAGTCAATGATGTAAACTGACGTCAAAGGCGAGAAACCTGCCATTGATGCATGCAGACTTCAAGGTACTGTCGATTCCTAAGTCATCTTTCTAGATAATGTGCCGATGTCGATAGAAAGCGACTCGTTGCAGGCAAGCCTGCAACATGAAATCATTGTTCAAGTTTGAAGAAATGTTGCTGTAAGGACTGACTCAGGGATGGTCAAATGAATGACAAGTATTTTGCAGATGAAAGTTTTACTTGCAGACCTCTTGAACACATAACGACACGACAGATGGCTTGGTGACGAATAACTCAAAGTTAATCCCCGGAACCAGGTTAAAGATTTTCAAAGTGGTTTGGTCAACTGTGAGGTAAAAGATTTCCCAACCCAGGTGGAATGAAAAGTGTCGTGTTCAAGAGCGGTAATAAAGTTTCTTTTGAGATAAAGGTAACAAATAGGTTCATTCTTCTCTCTTTTCCCCCACCATTTCTGGCAAGTACCTCTTTATTTTTAACAAGCTTGAGGAGGATAACATATGCTTGATTATAAGCTCATCCTTCGAACGAGTCCAACCTAGTTTAAATTCGAACCCTAGGAAGGAGTGGTTCGTTCCTGTTTGTAATTGAACAGGTCCTTTACTGTAAAATTTTAACGAGCCCAGTATAGGAACAACTCGGTGTTTTTCAATTTTAGAGAGTCTGAAAAACTTAAGGAGACTCCAAGTTGAACTTTTTCGTAAATTTGTGTCCCTCAAGCCCGCAAAAGTATAAAATAATACCTGGGGGAACCGCTTGATCTTGCGACCAAGGAGTACTTTCATAATTAGTGCCATTGACCTGAAAAGTAAAAAGCGATCAAGGACACGTCGTTTTATTTCCGTATCGAGTTTGAAATGACAAAAACCCGGCAATCTTTTCCTGATTTTACGGTCAGAAAAGAGCTATAAGGGGACCGTCTTTTAATTCCGTTTTATCGAGTTTAAAAGAAAAACTCGGCGATCTTTTCATGTTTTAGGAGTTTGAAAAGGGCTTAAAAGAGAACTCCAAGGTTTCACTTTTTCGTAAGTTTTAACGAGTTCGAAAAAGGGATAAAAATATACTCATATGGCCGACTTTCAATTTAATTTACGAGCAGGAAAAGACGGAAAGAACTCGGCATTTTCATTTGTTTTACGAGAATGAAAGATAGCAAAATAATCTCGAGATTTTCATGAGTTTAACGAGTCTTGAAAGTAACTGAAATTGACTCGAAGTAGGTTTCATTTTTCCAAAAGCTTGAAACAGATAAAAGCTATGCTTCAAAGTAGTTTCATTTTTTCACAAGCTTGAAACAGAGAGAAAACTGTGCTTGATGCCCCCTAAGCATGATTGCTAGAGCGCATGCCCCCCTAGCTTCATTTCATTCAACCAGTTGGATGAAATGAAGGTTGAATTACGAGATCATCGGAAAGACTCGACCTAAAACTATAATAAAATTATGCAAAAACTGAAATGACTAACCTAAACACTTAACATCTATGAGGTCTAGTCAAACTCTCGACACGAGTAGAGGAGGATTTGTTTCATTTTTTAACGAGCTTGACACAGGAAAAGAAGTATGCTCGGATGCAGTTTCATGTTTACGCAAGCTTGAAACGAAAAACTATGCTTGTTATAAGTCCACATGCCCCCTTGTACCTTGATTTGCGTCATTATGCTGGGGGCATGTGGACTTATAACAAGCATAGTTTTTCGTTTCAAGCTTGCGTAAACATGAAACCGCATCCGAGCATAGTTCTTTTCCTGTGTCAAGCTCGTTAAAAAATGAAACAAATCCTCCTCTACTCGTGTCGAGAGTTTGACTAGACCTCATAGATGTTAAGTGTTTAGTATGGCTCAAATCAACAGTCATGCTACCCTTTTTAGGCAAGTCTTATGCCTCTGTTATCCATCTCAAACTCAAAGAAGAGAGAAAGTCTTGTAAAAACTATGTTTATCTCTGGGGTCGCAGGTTCTCTCTAGCCTTACCTGCGGGGACGCTGACCATGTTCACAAAAGCTGCATCCATGGACGCTCTGTATGTTAAGGGACAGGTGCGTCCTTCTGTAAAAGGAAAAATGCGCGAGTTTCATCTTAAAAAAGTTACTTGTGGTTACTTCTAGAACCTTCTAGAGGTCGGTTTGATGAAATGGATGCGCCTCCAGTTGGTTCATGTATCTCTATTAAGGGGGAACTTATCCCATCAATAAGGGAGCTATCCCACCCAGAGAGGGGGATTATCCCATTGATAGTGGACCTGAATAACCTCTTTATAGCACTATAAATAAAGACATTGAGCCAGAGGGAGGAGAGGTTGAAAGCTATAGATTTCTTTGGGTAAATGCTGCAGGATTTAGGACTCCCATTTAGAACCTTGTGAGGAGAGATTGTCTTTGCTTGATTCTACTTGGAAGTGGGTGAGCTTTGTAAAAGTAGAGGAAAACCCTTGATGGACCCTGGGAGGAACTTGCACAACACCAAGGCCAGGTTGTAAGAGTTTCTTTTCCTGTGTCAAGCTCGTTAAAAAATGAAACAAATCCTCCTCTACTCATGTTGAGAGTTTGACTAGACCTCATAGATGTTAAGTGTTTAGTATGGCTCAAATGAACAGTCATGCTACCCTTTTTAGGCAAGTCTTATGCCTCTGTTATCCATCTCAAACTCAAAGAAGAGAGAAAGTCTTGTAAAAACTATGTTTATCTATGGGGTCGCAGGTTCTCTCTAGCCTTACCTGCGGGGACGCTGACCATGTTCACAAAAGCTGCGTCCATGGACGCTCTGTATGTTAAGGGACAGGTGCGTCCTTCTGTAAAAGGCAAAATGCGCGAGTTTCATCTTAAAAACGTTACTTGTGGTTACTTCTAGAACCTTCTAGAGGTCGGTTTGATGAAATGGATGCGCCTCCAGTTGGTTCATGTATCTCTATTAAGGGGGAACTTATCCCATCAATAAGGGAGCTATCCCACCCAAAGAGGGGGATTATCCCATTGATAGTGGACCTGAATAACCTCTTTACAGCACTATAAATAAAGACATTGAGCCAGAGGGAGGAGAGGTTGAAAGCTATAGATTTCTTTGGGTAAATGCTGCAGGATTTAGGACTCCCATTTAGAACCTTGTGAGGAGAGATTGTCTTTGCTTGATTCTACTTGGAAGTGGGTGAGCTTTGTCAAAGTAGAGGAAAACCCTTGATGGACCCTGGGAGGAACTTGCACAACACCAAGGCCAGGTTGTAAGAGTTTCTTTTCCTGTGTCAAGCTCGTTAAAAAATGAAACAAATCCTCCTCTACTCGTGTCGAGAGTTTGACTAGACCTCATAGATGTTAAGTGTTTAGTATGGCTCAAATCAACAGTCATGCTACCCTTTTTAGGCAAGTCTTATGCCTCTGTTATCCATCTCAAACTCAAAGAAGAGAGAAAGTCTTGTAAAAACTATGTTTATCTCTGGGGTCGCAGGTTCTCTCTAGCCTTACCTGCGGGGACGCTGACCATGTTCACAAAAGCTGCGTCCATGGACGCTCTGTATGTTAAGGGACAGGTACGTCCTTCTGTAAAAGGCAAAATGCGCGAGTTTCATCTTCAAAAAGTTACTTGTGGTTACTTCTAGAACCTTCTAGAGGTCGGTTTGATGAAATGGATGCGCCTCCAGTTGGTTCATGTATCTCTATTAAGGGGGAACTTATCCCATCAATAAGGGAGCTATCCCACCCAAAGAGGGGGATTATCCCATTGATAGTGGACCTGAATAACCTCTTTACAGCACTATAAATAAAGACATTGAGCCAGAGGGAGGAGAGGTTGAAAGCTATAGATTTCTTTGGGTAAATGCTGCAGGATTTAGGACTCCCATTTAGAACCTTGTGAGGAGAGATTGTCTTTGCTTGATTCTACTTGGAAGTGGGTGAGCTTTGTCAAAGTAGAGGAAAACCCTTGATGGACCCTGGGAGGAACTTGCACAACACCAAGGCCAGGTTGTAAGAGTTTCTTTGTTTCGTTATTAATACAAACTGGTTTATTTTTCTCAATAGCTTGTGTTAATGAGTTATTTCTAGTCAAACTCTCGACAAGAGTAGAGGAGGATTTGTTTCATTTTTTAACGAGCTTGAATCAGTCAAGGGTGCGGACACAGCTGACCTTCCTAGAAGTCTAAGACATTCTAATGACAAATAAGACAAAATGGAGTGATCTTTCTCTAAATATACCTTTTAAAACATGAAAACTACAAGTGTTTAGGCTTACCTTATTCCAGAACGCTGTTGTTGTAGTCCGTCCTTGCCGATCCGGATGAGCTCCTCCTTCACATCAATTCCTGCAACCACAAACAATCAAACAATTACCAAGCACTTGCATTTCATATAATAAAACATATATTCAACATGCAGACCAAGGAACACATGAAATAACTCATTAACACAAGCTATTGAGAAAAATAAACCAGTTTGTATTAATAACGAAACAAAGAAACTCTTACAACCTGGCCTTGGTGTTGTGCAAGTTCCTCCCAGGGTCCATCAAGGGTTTTCCTCTACTTTGACAAAGCTCACCCACTTCCAAGTAGAATCAAGCAAAGACAATCTCTCCTCACAAGGTTCTAAATGGGAGTCCTAAATCCTGCAGCATTTACCCAAAGAAATCTATAGCTTTCAACCTCTCCTCCCTCTGGCTCAATGTCTTTATTTATAGAGCTGTAAAGAGGTTATTCAGGTCCACTATCAATGGGATAATTCCCCTCTTTGGGTGGGATAGCTCCCTTATTGATGGGATAAGTTCCCCTTAATAGAGATACATGAACCAACTGGAGGCGCATCCATTTCATCAAACCGACCTCTAGAAGGTTCTAGAAGTAACCACAAGTAACTTTTTTAAGATGAAACTCGCGCATTTTGCCTTTTACAGAAGGACGCACCTGTCCCTTAGCATACAGAGCGTCCATGGACGCAGCTTTTGTGAACATGGTCAGCGTCCCCGCAGGTAAGGCTAGAGAGAACCTGCGACCCCAGAGATAAACATAGTTTTTACAAGACTTTCTCTCTTCTTTGAGTTTGAGATGGATAACAGAGGCATAAGACATGCCTAAAAAGGGTAGCATGACTGTTGATTTGAGCCATACTAAACACTTAACATCTATGAGGTCTAGTCAAACTCTCGACACGAGTAGAGGAGGATTTGTTTCATTTTTTAACGAGCTTGACACAGGAAAAGAACTATGCTCGGATGCGGTTTCATGTTTACGCAAGCTTGAAACGAAAAACTATGCTTGTTATAAGTCCACATGCCCCCAGCATAATGACGCAAATCAAGGTACATGCCCCCCAAGCTTCATTGCATTCAATGAGGTGGATGGAATGAAGCTTTACTTTCGAAATCTTAGAAAGACTCGAGGGAGTTGTTTCATTTTTTAGTGAGGTTGACACAGGAAAAGAACTATCCTCAAAACCCTTGTTTCATTTTTTAAACGAGCTTGACACAAGATAAGGAACTATGCTCATAACTACTCTCTACAATCTACCTAACATAAAACTTTACTCTAAAAACCTTGATTCATTTTTTAACGAGCTTGACACAAGACAAGGAACTATGCTCTAAAATCCTTGATTCATTTTTTAATGAGCTTAACACAAGACAAGCAACTATGCTCATGACTATTATCTATAATCTACCTACTTAACCTACCCTTGTTTCATTTTTTAACGAGCTTGACACAAGACAAGGAACTATGCTCAAAAAGTTCACATGCCCCCAGCATAATGATGTAAAGTGAGGTACATGCCCCCCAGGCTTCATTGCATTCAACTGGCTGGATGAAATGAAGGTTTACTTTCAATACTTAACTTGAAAAGGGAGTTGTTTCATTTTTAAGGAGGTTGACACAAGAAAAGAACTATCCTCATACCTGATTCATTTTTTAACGAGGTTGACTCAGTAACAGGAACTGTCCTCAAAGACACCTGTTTCAATTTTTAACGAGGTTGACACAGTAATAGGAACTATCCTCAAAACCCTACTTTCTACAATCTACCTACATATCCTAAAATCTAGCCGATTCATTTTTTAATGAGGTTGACTCAGTAAAAGAACTATCCTCATAACCACTGATTCATTTTTTAACGAGGTTGACACAGTAAAAGGAACTATCCTCATGCTAGCCTGTTTCATTTTTTAATGAGGTTGATACAGGAAAAAACTATCCTCGTTTCATCCAGTTTCATTGTTTACCGAGGTTGAGACTAGAAGAAACTATCCTCGCACACACTGATTCATTTTTTTAGCGAGGTTGACACAGTAAAAGGAACTTTCCTCACTTAACTGATTCATTTTTTAACGAGGTTGACACAGTAAAAGGAACTTTCCTCGTCATCCAATTTGATTTTTTAACGAGATTGAGAGAGGAACAAACTATCCTCGTACCTTTGATCATGGCTTCCAACTGGAAGAAAGACATGTCAATGGACACACCTTGATCATGGCTTCCAAGAGGTCTTCATCAGAAGGAAGAATAGTTCTTTGGAAGGAACACATGTCAAGGGACTCAAAAGGGATAAGAACATCGTGTTCAAGTAATCCCATAGAGTTTTCCATGTCAATTACCGGATCTAAATAAAAGGAAGATGAGCAAACAGTGAGAGGCTCACTTACATCGGTAACTGAAAACATGGGACCAGTTGCCACATAATTAACCCGTGGCAGGGTAGATACCACTTTAGAATCAGGAACATTTAGGGGTGTCATATTGTTGGTAGTTGAAACAAGACTAGGGAACGAAAGCTGGTCTACAGTCACAATACTGCCATTGTGAGGGAAAGATATCACACGAAAGAGTGTCGATACGACAGCTTTCATTGCATAAACATAGTCTCGCCCAAGGAGTAAATTGAAATCCAAGGGACCTCGAACTACCATAAGATCAATACAGACAGTTTTACCTTCCAAGGTAATGGAAAACTTAGGAAGGATCCCAAAGGTTCACTAATGGTTCTGTTAAAAGCTTTCAGATTCTGCGTAATAGGCGCAAGCTGAGGGGAACCCAAAGCTTTCCAAACAGTTGAGGATAAAATACTAACAGAAGCACCTTCATCTACCTGAGTACGATGTATGTCTCTACCACCAGCTTTGACAATGATTTGGAAAGGGATGGAGGAAGGAAGACGAGGTTCTGTCAATCTATTCCAATCAAAGGAAAAGACCTCAGTGCTTGGAGGGGGTTCTGTAGAAACAGGTGAAATGCCCCCCGGCATAGAAGAATCTGATGTAACAAGAAGAACCTGAGTGGTATGAAGTTCACTTTCTAAATGGAAAGTGGGATCGACCGAATGTGAAATTGAATCGACCACTTGATCAACTAATTGATCATCAACCTGAGTGACATGAGTTTCACTCTCCAATGGGAGAGTGTGATCGACTATACTTGAATTTAAATCAATCACTCCGTTAGATGACGGTAGGTTGGGAGAAAGTTTACGGTAACCAGTTGGAAATTCTTGTTGTGGAACAGTAAGGTTTTGCAACAATGTTGAGGCTTCATCCATGTGAGGGAAAATGTGAGTTTGATGACTCCCTTTGCATAACTTACAAGGAAACCTAACTTTACCCTTTTTCCCAGGAACCTGACTATCACTGGTTGATGGATCAATGGAAAGTTGATGAGATTTTTCTGACCATACTTCCAAGACCTTTGGAATACCAGGACAATTGACAAGGAAGTGGTCACCCTTACAAAGCCTGCAAGGGTATTTGGGTTTACGATGCATGTCGGAATTTTCCTCAACACAACTAACACTTACAGCCATGGTTGGTTGGTTGACTTCTTTCTTATCTTGCTTCTTCTTCTTCTTGTTCTTCTTCCCTTTCTTCTTCTTCTTAGCCTTCTAGTTACTAACATCAAGGCTTTTACCAGGCGAAGAGGAAGAAATGGAGGAAGAAAGATTAGGCGAAGAAGGTAAAGGGTCAACAGAAGGTTGGTGATGTTGAGATGGTGAACTCTATTGAGGTGAAGCATCCGGTTGAGATGGAACAATTGGAGTATTTTGGGCCAACGAAGTTGAAAATAACCATATCGGTAAACCTATTGTAAATCCAGGTAATGATAAAGTAGCCATATAAGGAGGACCAACATTTCCAAAGTAAGGAAAAGTACTAGGATTCTCATTAGGAGGGGTTCCTAGGTTGATAAATTCCGGAACATTTGCCATTATATTCAACTTCAGTGAATTTTATTAACAATTTAAAACTAAAATTAACGATTCACAATTCACACTTAACAACTAAAATTCACAATTCACACCTATGGTCTCTAAAAGTAAAAACAAACAAATTAACACGCGCTATCAAATCTAGGAGTCAAACCACACACAAACAGTAAGCTCTCCGGACCGAAAACACTAGTTGGTGATGAAGCCCAACCTCGCAGAATTCAGTACAGAAATGGCGGGTGGAACAGTTACCCCGGCAACCTGCTTAATGAATAGACCGGCACAAGTTCCTCCACTTTAACCGTCTCGAAGTGAAGTGAACCCCCTGGAAAATCCAAGTGAGTATAACCGACGTCTGCTCCAGGTACAGTGGGACCTTCCCTCCACCGTCACCTTGGGTAGAATCCTAAAGATTATGGTCACTAAGGTTACCAACGGCAACAAGTACACCTGGGGGAACAGTCTAAACTCCGACAGCACGCAAGGGCAGAGTAGTAAGCTCAATCCCCTTACCGGCTCCTTGACAGTAATCCAAGGTTTACCGATAAGTGACCCCTGGCTCCTCGACAATGGTTAATCCGAGGTTTACCGTTTGTAATACGTACTGTCTGGCATCGTTCCCAACGAGGGGGGAATGATCCCCTCACTGGTTCGGACACGAGCTCGTGCTTCTCCTTTAAGAGGAGCTTTCCCAGAGTGTAAATGTAACAATTGGATTTGATTCTATCACAAGATCGACTACTTGTTTGGTTTTACTGTCTTGGAGAGTTAAGTACTCACCTACTCCAAGACACTAGCCTAAGCTATGTTGGTGCTTCAGAGCCCTAGAAATGTAAAAATTACTAGATGAATTTTAATTAAGCGCTGTGTTATTAAGGCTGTTATTACTCAAATGGGTAAATGGATATGAAACCAATGGTGTTATGACCCGACTCAACTGAATGTAATCGAATATGACAATGTAATCTTTTCAATTCGATGAATCCTAACTAAAGTAAGGAGAGAGTTTCCTTTCACTTCCAACAATGCAAAAAATTGATCATTAAGAGAAAATATAACAAATTCTCTAATGCACTAATTTCATCAAGAAAAACTAATGCAAATCAGTTCCAAACCATTTTTTTATTTTCTATTTCGTGTAAATTCAAATCAAAGAAAACTGATCTAAATCTACGATTGATTTTTCAGAATGTAAACTATGCAATGGTAATCTAAGCACAATTCACTTGAAAAGTATGCAAGTGTAATCTATGCACATTTTTCATTCATATTCTGAAAATGAGAATTCTAATTATGCAAATGTGATCTATGCAAGAGAATTCTCAAACACAAGACGATTCTAATGTAATCTAAGAACCAATCAAGTGCAAGTCGAGAAAATTGGGTGAGAGTTCCAAAGATCATAAAATAAAAACACTCAAAGGTGATTAACACTCATACACAATTTTGCAAAAACACAAGCAAAAAGATGCAAAATTGTGAAAGGATTGAGACAAACCTCCAAGTAATGACCAAAGGAAATCAAATTAAGAATTTCTCAAAAAAGAGACTCAAAACACCCAATTGATGAAAGCTTAAAGTAGGAATGCTAATCAAACAAGATTAGGTGAAGATTCTTGGCAAGGGACTAATGAATCTGGGCAGAAAAAACTAAGAAAAAACAGAATCTAAGAGCAAAAAAAGCAAAAATGGAGTTTTCCTAAATTTTTACAGGAAGACGCAGGTAACCCGTTAGCACAGGTGCAGGCCCGCTCTGTGCACATAGCAAAAGTGCGTCCAGGGACGCACTGTGCAGCACTCAAAGGGTGCGTCCTTCTGAAAAACTCAAGAAAAACCAAAATAAAACTAATCCTAAGCTAACCCACCCAGAGACAAGGTCACAGAGCCAAAACCAGAAAAATAAACCAATTTTCTCAAAGCAAAGTTCACACAAAGGAAAAGACTTTTCTCATCAATGGAATCTATCCCCAGCGGAGTCGCCAATTTGTCACACGGAATCAGTCAAGGGTGCGGACACAGCTGACCTTCCTAGAAGTCTAAGACATTCTAATGACAAACAAGACAAAATGGAGTGATCTTTCTCTAAATATACCTTTTAAAACATGAAAACTACAAGTGTTTAGGCTTACCTTATTCCAGAACGTTGTTGTTGTAGTCCGTCCTTGCCGATCCGGATGAGCTCCTCCTTCACATCAATTCCTGCAACCACAAACAATCAAACAATTACCAAGCACTTGCATTTCATATAATAAAACATATATTCAACATGCAGACCAAGGAACACATGAAATAACTCATTAACACAAGCTATTGAGAAAAATAAACCAGTTTGTATTAATAACGAAACAAAGAAACTCTTACAACCTGGCCTTGGTGTTGTGCAAGTTCCTCCCAGGGTCCATCAAGGGTTTTCCTCTACTTTGACAAAGCTCACCCACTTCCAAGTAGAATCAAGCAAAGACAATCTCTCCTCACAAGGTTCTAAATGGGAGTCCTAAATCCTGCAGCATTTACCCAAAGAAATCTATAGCTTTCAACCTCTCCTCCCTCTGGCTCAATGTCTTTATTTATAGTGCTGTAAAGAGGTTATTCAGGTCCACTATCAATGGGATAATCCCCCTCTTTGGGTGGGATAGCTCCCTTATTGATGGGATAAGTTCCCCCTTAATAGAGATACATGAACCAACTGGAGGCGCATCCATTTCATCAAACCGACCTCTAGAAGGTTCTAGAAGTAACCACAAGTAACTTTTTTAAGATGAAACTCGCGCATTTTGCCTTTTACAGAAGGACGCACCTGTCCCTTAACATACAGAGCGTCCATGGACGCAGCTTTTGTGAACATGGTCAGCGTCCCCGCAGGTAAGGCTAGAGAGAACCTGCGACCCCAGAGATAAACATAGTTTTTACAAGACTTTCTCTCTTCTTTGAGTTTGAGATGGATAACAGAGGCATAAGACTTGCCTAAAAAGGGTAGCATGACTGTTGATTTGAGCCATACTAACTGTAAGTAGTCAAGGTGACATTTTTTAGTGTAACACAATGTACTATCAGTTGCAAGAATTTTCATATAAGGAAAACTCTTACATGCAGAAGGAATTCATTAATTGAGATTTGTGCAATTTTACAAGGTGTAAGATTAGTGTGAGTGATTAGTGTTACACACGGTAATAGTAGGATCACACAGGAAAAACTGCGCTAGGAAATAGGAGCTTGTAGGGTAATGTGGAGGACTTAATGAGAAGTCTATTTTGCCTGTGAGCATCTGTGAGGATTGTACTAAGAGCTAGCTAACTGTGAGAGATAAACTTGTCTGTGATCATGAGATATTTCCACTTGCATGATAATACATATTGTGGGGTTTTTAGCTGAGGCTTTCCCCTGAGTATTCTTCTGTGTTTCATGTGCATTGATTTTTCTTCTTGGTATATGTGTTCTACTTGATCTTGCTCAAATCTATTAAGCTTCCGCAAGTTTGATTGTAGAAGTAGATTAAAGTATTTTTCTTTAGTCATATTTCATTATCAGGTTAATCTAAAGTCATAATTTCTACACCCATGAGCCTTAGAGCCCTTTTGTATAATTTTATTTTCTTCTTTTCACTTCTTATTTACATGGATCTCTTATTATTTTTTTCTTATATTTTCATTTAGTATTGATACATCTTTTGTTGAAGGATTGGGTTAAATCATGGAAGAAAGTCATTTTTAGGTTATTTATAGAGTCAAAAGAATGATTAATCCTTATAAAAACTTTGAAAATCCATCTTCATCATTGAGCTGCTTGGATTAGTTTACTAGTTCACAAATCTAGAATTTCTGGAAGTACCTTGTAGAAAACTAGTAGTAATTTTCTGTTATTTTTTAGAACATGTTAGTGACCTTCAATTGAGTTGATTACACTTGTATTATGTCATAAAAATATTCACATTAGAAAAAAAATATTCCTCAATTAATTTTCGCTTGATTAGGTTAGTCATTTGATAGGTTAACTAGCTCACTAGTTCTTGAATTTCCAGTTTTTAGAGTAGTAATTTTCTGCTATTTGTTAGCACGTGTTTACAGTGGTATTTTGGAGTGATTCCAATTGTAACGGAGTCCTTACAAATCCTAATTAATAAAAAAAATTGTCTCATCCCATTTTCATTTGATTTACTTGGTAATTCGGTGAATTATCTCCTCTTGTAGCAATTATGTTTTGCTTGTAGTAACCTCTTGTAGAACTTCTGTAACACGTGTAAACTCGACTAGATTTTCTACAAAAGCTTGGATTTTATTTCTTAGGCTTAAATCATGACCACTAGCCTCTAAATTCATGATTGAGGAAGAATAAACACCAATTAGGATATGCCTTTTTACAAAGTAGATCAGGCCTATTTATTTGAATTCACGCTCTTAGGATTTCAATTACAAATTATTGTTCTTGCCTAGGATTAATTTATGTTAGAACTAATATTTCCATTTCTGTAATTACTTTAGGCTTTCGTTTCATTGAATTCACTCCATTACATCAGATAAATAAAAGGAGGACACATTGTATGTTGTACATATAGTGTCCTCACCTCTTAAGTTTTTACAAACGTCGGGTTGATAATTTAAGTTGGTATACTTAGGAGTTGCAACATTCTTATTGCAATACTGGGGCTCATCACTTTTTGGCATTGTTTCCAAGGAGGTGTTAAAGTATGCATCGTTTTCTTTCCTAGTTGATTCATTTCTTTTTCTTTTTGCAACAACAAAAAATTGCATTGGACATATTTCATTTCAAAAACAAAAATTTGCATTGCATTAGCATTCTTATTCAAAAAAAATAATTATACTTCTCCAATTCGAACCCCTCCACCCCCGCCTCCCCCCATTTGATCACATTGTGCAATAAGAACTACATCACCATCCACTTTTCAAGGTATAAGAAGAAGATATGGAAGATGTGATAGAAGAAATGGATGGACATGATAGCAATGAAGAGATCATCTTGGATTTCCAATTCAATATATTATGTCAGTGTTCATATGAAGAACATCCCTCCATATTTCCTTCCCAAATTTCACGGTATGAGGTTAGATGATCCGAAAAAATTTCTATTTTAATTTGAAATCCTTTGTAGATCTTATGGTTGCTTACTAAACATTCAAAGTTGAGATTGTTTCCGAAAATATTGAAGGATAGAGCTCTTAAATGGTTCATGAGTTTAGGGACTAATTCAATAAGATCATAGAATGATATGCAAAAGACATATCTAGAAAAATATAAAGACCATGATCTTAAAGAATAAATTTTTGTAATGACTCAAAAAGAATATGAAATCCTTGATAATATATCAGAGAGGTTCATGTATGATGTTAAGAGGGAAAAATTACATCATTTAGGATCTGACACCCTAAAAACCCTCTTACTTAAAACAATTAGGGATGAGTGGATTGATCTCCTTGATCTCATGAGTAGAGGTGATGTATCCCAATTATAATTTGAAGAAATTTATGAAACATAAAAACACATAGCAAGAGGAAGGGAAAGAGTAAGTAAATCAACATCAAGATCAGTAAGTCAAGCTAAACTTGGAAATTTGTTTGATGACTTTAAAACATAAATTCTTAGCAATCTAAACGAACAAATGGAAATGTTAAGAATGGAAGATGACGAAAAATAAGATGTCGATATTTGGGTTGTCCGTGTAGAATCAAATGTTATTAAATATTTACCATCATTACCATGGTTGAAGTAATTTTACCAAGAGGACAATGGAGCAAGTCAATCACCGAAGAAGTTATGTAATGTAGCTCCAAGAGGACTATGGCAGCCTACTCAACCTAGTATAATTAAAGAACCTAATTCATAATTTCAAGGTTATGAAAACACATCTCAAAGTAATTGGAACACACCCTTTCCTTGGCAACCTTGGCCATCTCAACCCCAAAACAATTCTTGGCAACAACCTTGGCAAGGAACTTATGGAAGAAATCCACAATATCCTCAATATTTTCTTCCATATCTTCCATACCCAACTCCATGTTATCCCTAATATCCACCTCCACCAAAGCCACATCCATCTCAAAGATCCACTCTCACTCAACTACCTGTACCACCATTTCCAAACCCACACAAGAAGGTAGCACAACCTACTTACAATGTTGAGGTATAACACTTCCTAACATCTCCTCTTGATCTAAATGGTATTCATCTTATCTTTCTTGATGTCGTTGAAGGAGAACATTTGGGAAGAAGAAGATTCAAATGAGAAGACCAAAGAATCATGCGCTGCACATGATGAAGAGAAGACATCAAAATCATAGATTAAAAAAGTTCCCTCATGTTTACCATTAGATCCTCCAAGTGTTCAAGAGAATAATATGAAAAAAGAGGAATATTTGAATGCCATGGTAGAAGAAGACATGGAGAATGATCTAGACGAGCAAGCGAACGAAGGGCATCAAAACTAGATTAAGGTCTGGTTCCAGAAAATCAACAAGAGGGAGAATCACTCTCTTCTTCAATAGTACTTGATATCATCAAAGTCAAAGCATTTGGTCTCTAAAATTTAGGTTCATGTAAAACTATATATTTCAAGCCTGCACATGAGTTTATCTATCATATTCATGTACACATGGCTCCATTATGAGTATTACTATACTTGAAAGAGATTAAATTGTTTTTTCAAGTAGAGTAGGATAGAAAAAGAAATAAAAAAATGAAAAAAATAAGAGAAAAAATAAAATCTCAGGTGACAAACTCCTTTGAGGCACCCGAGATTGGCTCATGGATTGAAAACCTTCATGAGGCTGTCAATGGGTTGGAAAAGAGAGAAAAAAAGAGAAAAATAAAAGATCACAGGCGAAAACCTCCTTTGAGGTGTTTAGGCAGGCCTACTAGTTGAAAACCTCAATGAGGCATCTAGTAGGCCTAATAGAAAAATATGAAAAACATGAAAGAATTATTTGTTCCATGTATCTCTCTCTGGTGAATGAAAGTGCTCTCCAATGTTTGAAAGCAACAAAAAAAAGTTAGCACCAAAAGAGAAAGTTGGTCAAAAATCTATTCAAACGAATTCAAACTTGGACTTTCTCCTCCTTTGCTCAGAGCCTCCAGAATAACCAATGCCATGTCAATCCATCACCCTCATCGATTTCCAACATCGACCCATCGTTTCCAAGCCCTTCTCATGAATTTTCCTCTTTGTCCTAAAATGCTACAAGAGGGCTCTATTTTGCTATAGGAGGCCAAAATACATACATACATACATATATATATATATATATATATATATATATATATATATATATATATATATATATATATATATATATGTCTTTTTTTTATATATCACAAACCATGCATCCATTGGGTAAGATATTTCATGGAAAGATTCATATGGATGATGGTAACATTATCAAGAAATTTCAGCAAATTCAAGTGCACACTTTTTGAGAAATCATCCTCCATCACATACAACCATTTTTTATTTTTCTCGTGACTCATGCATCCAATAGGCGAGATTTTTTATGGGGAAGGTCATAAGGATCATGGCAAAATTTTCAAAACATGTCAGGTCTATCGAGTCTACCATTTCAAATATATGGATGAAACAATTCTACTCTAAGGGGTTGTCATAAAATTCTATAGGAGCAGTCTGAAATGCTATAGGAGGCAGATCTAATTGGAGAAAGAGGCCAAAAGGTCATGTATCCTTTAGAAAATGTTGAGAGAGGTCCATGTTAGCCTCATCATTCATTTTCAACACCAAACATATTCTCCACCCTCATTTTCACCTTTATCCATGAAAGGAAACCATTTTCACCCCTTCTTCCATCCCTTCCACCACAAAAAAAATCTTCGATCCTTGTCAACCTATTACTCATGCATTATCAGTATTTTTAAAGGCATAAACTGAAGGAAATTTTGATCTTAGCAGGATCTATGTGACTCTTACATGAAGAATACCTTTTGTTAGCTGTTGCAAGATTCACGATCACTCATGAAATAATAACATTAGATCTAGAGGAAATCTACGTGAAGGAAAGACCTGCATCATCAAGCATCATCCAACAAGATAGAATTAATAAATACATAAATTTCTCAAGAAATTTTAGAAGAAACTCAATAAAAACCTTACTCATATCCAGATCTACGATGCATCCATCAAAGGATCAACACATCAACAAGCAGCCTCTGATAACAAGCATCAATGATGAATTAGCACACCATGCAACACCTGCAACACAGTATTTGGCTCCACCATCACCTAGAAAACACACCTAGGGTAAGGCTTAAGTATGAAATACTCCGAAAATTTCCTATAAACTTATTTTAGCTTGAAAAGTGTTAGAAGTGTATGAAGGAAAATGTATTTTTAAATAACCCAAATTAGTAGCAGAGCAACCTTGGCCTTATCTAGCACACAACTTTACCTTTCCACCAACACACCCACATGTGTGGGAGAGGAACAAGATAAAAGTGAAGAGGAGTTGAGAAAGTGGATTTTAATGGAGGAAAAGGAGTGTGAAGGGATAAGTGAGGGAAAACTTACTAAGTTAACTCAAAGATCTTTCAGTTTGTTTTGCATGCAATGAAAAAATATAGAGAAATTTTGAAAAAGAAAAAATAGGGAAAAAATCAATAAAAATATGAAAATAAACGAATAAAAAGGTGGACCCACCACCTCTTGGCATACAAGGACTAGATACTATAGGATTCGGGTTGGTTGCTATAGGATAAAACATAATTTGTACAGGAGAAAACAAAATTTCTATAAGAAGAACGAATTTTCTATAGGAAGGTCATACTTGGTACAGGAAGGAACAATTTGCTACAAGAAACTATCTGAGTGCTACAGGAAAACAAATTTCACCCAGAACAGATATCAAAACCTTGGGAAGAAAGGAATTATTCAAAGTAAAAGTCAGTAAAATTTTTGTCTCTCCAACATTTCGCATAAGGATTCCAAAAGAACCTCAATCATCAAGAAAAAGAACTCTGCAAATTTACAGTTTGGATTATAGTAAGAGAAAACAATTGGATTGGTTGACCATTTTCTTAAGAATATGGTGCGTTCAATAGGGAAAGGGTGCATCTTGTAATTTCTCTTTCCTCTACCTTCGAACAATAATTTCAAAAATTCTTTTGTTACAACAACCTCCACTGCATAGGAACTTACAGGGTCTGCAAAAAGTGCTAATGCACCTCTGAAAGCAATTCCTCTTTAACATATCCCTACATTCCATGGCCTTACATTAGAGGATCCAAATTCATATCTGTTCGAATTCGGTGTGCTGTGTAGAGGATATGACTATACCACCAACCCCCAGAAACTAAAATTATTTCCCTCTACATTAAAAGGAGCTACTTTGAGATGGTTTATGGGATTAGGTGGTGGTGTTATAAATAATTGGGACCAAATGAAAGAGTCTTTTCTAAAAAAGTATCAGGACTATTGCAGGTCTTGAGAATTAAAAGATGAAATATTTTAGATGGTGGCTAAACCAAATGAAACATTGGAAGAGTATGTTGAACGATTCCAGTATAATCTTCAAAGATCTCCTTATGCATCATTACCTTTACTTGATAATGTATTTAAAACTGCATTAATTAGGGGAATGAAGGAACAACGGATTGAGACATTAAATGTTATGGGGAAAGGAGATATTTATCAAGAAAATTTTGCTGACATTATTGATTTATGTATCAGGAGTTCGAGGGGTAGCACAAGACTAAAACCAACAGAGCATGATCGATTTGTAAGAAATAATAGAATTTTGGCAGAAGGAGTAACTCGTGCAGAAATTGGAAATTTATTAGAAAATTTTAAAACTGACATATTGGGGACGCTGACAACACAACTTGATATTATGCAGGCTAAACAAAAGTAAGTAGAAGCAGAACAGAATTTGGCAATCTTCTATCCCAGATGTAGGAAGAAACATAGCCAAAAGGAGTGTCCATTAGATGCAGTTCAAGTTTGCACCATTTGTACAAAAGAACACTCCACAGAGAGTTTCCCCTCACATTCTAGATTGAAAGTAGTAGACAAGGAAGTAGAAGAAGAGTTAGAACCAATGTATATGCTTAATCAGCACTGTTAGTGGCAGCCACAGCAAATAGGTATGTTTTTAGACCCAACTTCTTCTTTCCAACCTCAGCAATACCATGCTCAACAATACAATTCAATGTGGCAAAATCAACCTCCCTTCCCGAATTGGTCACAAAAATCATTCCCTTCATCATCTCCATGGCCGAGTCAAGTAAGCCAACCCAATTGGCCAAATTTTCCCTATACCTGACAATATTGGAAAAACAATGTTTTTCCACCGCAATGGACTCCTCCTACTTCACAAATTCAGACCTGGTAGACAAACTAGCAAAGGCCAATGAATCAGCTAGTAGGAACTATCTCACTCCCTCAACCTACACTTCCAGCACTGCAATAAAATCCCCAATCTAATTTAAGGCCACAACTCCCAGCCAAACCCAACCCCAATCTAAATAACAGACCGATCCAGACCATTCAAATAATCGAAACACCAGAGACAGGAACTGATCTAAAGGAATGTGATGACCTTCAATTAAGATCGGGGCGTATCACTGAAACAGAGGGAGATAGAACAGTCCAAGTTGAAAATCAGTTACATGTAGAACAACCATTACAGGAAGAGGACATGCCTAGACAACAAATTCATGATCCAGTAACCACATCCTCTCCTCCATTCCCAGAACGCTTAATTATACCTCGACCTATACAACATCCTAATTTTGACATTCTGGGAGAATTACGAAATATGTAAATAAAAATCCCGCTCCTCCAAGCCATTCAAGACATCTTGATATATGCAAAGACTACCAAAGAACTATGTATAAAGAAACCAAGGCGGACAATAACAAACAACCCAAAAGTCCAAGTAGTTGGCACTTTATCTGACTTATTATTAAGAAAAGAAACAGCCGTTAAATACGAAGACCCAGGAAATCCAATAGTAACAGTACAAATCTATGGTCAAACCTTCTCAAATGCCTTAGTTGATCTAGGAGCTGCAATTAACATCTTAACAACTGTTACTTGCCAAAAACTGGGCATTACATCAGTAGAACCAACCTCCACTTTATTAGAACTGGTTGATCGATTTGTAGTTAGGCCAAATGGCACACTACAGGATGTCATGGTATCTGTTGATTCCTAGGAATACACAGCCAATTTCCTGATAATAAACCCAAAAAACCGACTTGATAGACACCCATTGATCTTAGGCAGACCTTGGCTCGCAACTGCTGATGCTTTTATCGGTTGTCGACAAGGAAATATGACCATTTCTAGGGGGGAAAATATTAAGAATCTAGCTTTATATCCCTCAGTGCAGCCAAGTGTCACAATGATAAAAACTAACAAGCACCTTGTATCATACCTTATAGAAAATACCAGATCCCCATTAACCGTACAAGAGGCCCTCGATTTCAAAGACCAAACAGAAGATGATGCCATTAATAATTTCATTAGCCAAACTGAACTCAGATCCCACATACAATGTCACATGATAGAAGCGACATTTGATAATGAATTAGAAGAGGATCTTCTTAAACACACACATTATCAACCAATACCTACTACCTCTATCTCGAATAGAAAAATTGTGGAAATTGAGCCACGAAAGACTTTAAACATTAATGCCAACCTGACTTTATAGCAAGAAAAGAAACTCATCCAGTTATTGAGGAAAAATAAAGAGGCATTTGCATGGGACTACCCTGATATGAAAGGAATTGATCCCCAGTTATGTACACACCACATTTACATAGAAAAGGATACGAGACCTGTTCGCCAACCACAAAGGAGACTTAATCCTCATCTAAAAGACGTTGTAAAAGCTAATCTCCAAAAACTTTTCAATGTTAACTTCATCTACCCTATCTCCGATAGTAAATGGATCTCTCCACTTGTTGTGGTACCGAAGAAGAATGGAAAGTGGAGAATTTGTGTAGACCATAGAGAACTAAATAAAGCAACACAAAAAGACCACTTTCCCCTTCCATTTATTGACCAATTATTAGACACATTAGCAGGAAAGAAATTCTTTTCTTTCTTGGATGGCTTCAATGGATACAATCAGATTCAGATTGCCCCTAAAGATCAAGACAAAACTACTTTTACTTGTCCTTAGGGAACATTTGCCTATAGAGTTTTACCTTTTGGCTTATGCAATTCTCCTGCAACATTTCAAAGAGCTATCCTCAGCATTTTTTCAGACCTAATAAATGAGGGGCTCAATGTCTATATGGATGATTTTACACCATACGGAGATGACTTTGATGCAACATTGGACACACTGGAAAAAGTCCTCCAGTGCTACATTGCCACCAGGCTTTGCTTAAGCCATGAAAAATTCTATATGGTGATGACTAAAGGCCTTATTCTAGGCCACTATATCTCAGCAATTGGCATACAAGTAGACCCAGCAAAAATTCAAATAATTTTGCTAATTCCCACCCCTACCACTCAAACAGAGGTATGCAGTTTTCTTAGATTTTCTAGTTATTATAGAAGGTTTATAGAACATTATTCACATATTGTTGCACCTCTATATGCACTAACAGGTAATGTTGACTTTCTTTGGACATAAAAATGTGTCTGTGCTTTTCAAGATCTGAAGAAGCTTGATTCTACAGCTCCAGTCCTTTGTGAACCAAATTGGAACCTACCATTCCAGATTTCATCAGATGCCTCAGATACAGTTATTGGAGAAATCCTTGGGCAGGAAGAAGATAAAAAACCATATGCAATTTATTATATTGCTAAGAATCTATCCCCTGCTGAATTGAATTATACTGTTACTAAAAAAAAATTTCTAGCTGTAATACATGCTATCAATAAGTTCAGGCATTACATTACTGGATATCCTGTTATTTTATATACAGATCACTTTGCCATAAAATATTTAGCAAGTAAACCAATCACAAATGGTAGAATAACTAGATGGTTGATTTTATTGCAGGAATTTGATATTACAATCAAGAACAAACAAGAAAAAGGAAATCCTGTAGTTGAATTTCTCTTGCGAATGCCAAAAATAGTGGATGCAGCAGCAGTTGAAGATCAATTCCCAGATGAGCATTTATTTGCTGTCACTGTTAAAACACCCTTGTATGCTCATGTTGCGAATTACTTACCAATAGGTAAATTACCAAAACATCTAACCCCCAATGAACAAAAACAAATTTTCCAAAGAGGTGCTTGATTTTCCTGGATTGGGGGCTACCTGTTTCATACGACAGAAGATATGCACATCAGGATATTTGTCTGGGAGGAAGATCAATTCAAAGAGAACCATAGGTATTGATAGTTTCCAATGCTGCACGGGAAATCCTGGCAAAGGTAGGATTGTTAGTCTATCTTAATCGCATTCAGGAATCCAACGAGACTGTGGCAATAGAATTCTTGCAAAATTTACAAGAAAATCGCTCCACATTAAGGGGAAGACATATAGCAATCACCGATGACGTAATTGTGGAGGTCTTAGGACTACCAGCCACTGGAGGTATCTGGACCCTGAAGAAGGAGAGATTGCAAAAGATCGTGGAGATCTTCCATGATGAAGGCCATAATATCACAGTCAGAGGAAAGGGAGTCCTACCAATAGCATTAGGAGAGTCGTGGGCAGAATTGGCAAGGATCATCTAGAGCTACATCACCTGTGAAGGCAGGAAAGATGTGGTAAGACCACGACACCTTAAACTCTTAGCTGTATTAAAAGAAAAATGCTCTGTTAACCTGCCTACATTTTTAAATTCATTACTGCATGATGTTGCCCAGAGCATGAAAAAGTCACAACATGTGGAATTGGTAGTGAGTCACCATGGGCTAATATGGCTGATAGTCAGCCATAGTTTGGCTCAACAACAAAGCAGCTGGGAAGAACTAATTGCTATAATAGATGGGGCACCAACTCTGCCAGCCCCAAAACACAAACATACTGTTAGTACACCAAATAGACCATCAAAAAGTATAAAATCAGTTAGATTGGCAGGAATTAGAGGGATATTGGAAAATCCCCAAGGGTGTACTAGCCAGCCTGTAGAGATAGATGACTCAGGGCATGAGCAACCCCCGCAATTGGAAGGAGAAGAGAACGAGAAGGAAACGGAAGAAAATGAGGAAGGAGAGACAGAGGAAGAGACTGAGCGACCTAAGTAGGAGGAGGCGGAGGCAGAACAATGTGAAGAGAGCCCATTGAAAAATCCATTTCGAGAGGATGAATTGGCCAAAATTCTAGCCAATATGGGTGAATATGGCTAGCCTCTCAGCCTGCTAGGCCTCTAGACTGAGGAAGAACCAAAAGAGAATTCTTCTCAGGATAAAAATGCACTCGAGGAATTGCACGATGGGGAAGAAAATATAAAAAATAATTTTGAAAGCATGACAGGGGAAGAAAACAATGAAGATATGGGAGGGGAACAATCTACTCCCAGCTAGAATACACCATAAGAATTGCGTGAAGAAGAAGGGGTGGACAAGGAAGTTACCCAAGAAGTAACAGAGCCAGCTGGGGTTTCTACCCCTGAGCAGCCTAAACCAAACATCGAAGAAGTACCCCAAGAGGAAAACTGAGGAATTGGCCAGGATGACAGTCCAGACCCAAAAAAACAGACAGTTGTCCCTTCTAGGGAAACAGAAGAAATCAAACGATTATGGAAAGAACATTAAAGGTTGCTAAATGTGATAGCTCGACTTCGACAACAAATCAGGGTTTTAAGAATGAGAAAAAGAGTAAAAAGAACTTCAGGGGAAAGACATGCGGCTACTCCGTTGATACCCCCCAAGAAGAAGATTCGAAAGATCCCTGTTAAGCCTGCAGTTCAAACTGCTGTCAAAGAATAGTTTGCTGAAGCATAGTCTGCCGTTCAAATTGTTGTCGAAGAACAGTCTAGTGTTCAAACTCTTGTTAAAGTGCAGACTGTCATTCAAAAGAAAAAGGAACAAAATTCTGCTGCTGCTCATGTTGAAGTGAAAACGGACGATATATCGGTCTATGACAAGGAAGTTCAGACAGAGGCACAATCCTCTGAAATGATACAGACTATAAACACAAGGCGACACAATAGGAAGATTCAAGTCAATCTTCCACTGGACACTACTATGTGGGACAACGATCCGAGGACAGTAAACCTATGAGAGAATTTGATGCAAGCTTAGCAAGCAGTTGAAGAACTTACAGAACAAATGGTTTCTCGAGAAAAGTATGAAGAATTACACCAACAACTAAGGAATGTCAATTTATCCGAGAGCCAAGCCTTTGAAGGATGGAAAAAAGAACAAGAAAGAGTCACAAAGGTAACTCATAGATTAGAGGTAGTCATGAGAAAGATGGATACCTTATGCTCTCTCTACACTGACGTCCTAGCATGTAGAGCCCCTGCCAAGAATTATGCCTTGTTTTTAATGGAACGATATTTGCAATTGAAAATTAAGGCTGTCAAAGCAGGAGCCCCTATCCAAATTAATACCATTGATGATTTTATAAATTGTTGTAAGAATTATTGACCGAAAGTTCAACGACTACTATGTGAATTCTATCTCCATAACCTTGTGTTAGA
Organism: Pinus tabuliformis; assembly: GCA_031772625.1. Taxonomy (NCBI): domain Eukaryota; kingdom Viridiplantae; phylum Streptophyta; class Pinopsida; order Pinales; family Pinaceae; genus Pinus; species Pinus tabuliformis. The sequence continues at coordinate 1,012,217,741 of CM062813.1, read as the reverse complement.
CCAAGACACAGAGCAGAACCCTAGCCCTTTCATTGGGGATATCCAACTCCAGGCATTTATTTCATTTGGATTTAATCAAATTAAATGTCTTAAAGCCTATAATACCTTCCAAAGACAAGAAAATAGATTAGACTTATGGGTAAGAGCTGAGCCTAGAGATCCATTACAGTTATGGAACAAACACAGAAGCCTTATGAGGACTCCATGCGTGATTGATGCATTAAAACCCATTCATATAGCAACCAATCGGCAAGGGATAGAATATTTATTTATCATTAAGGACCTTGCCATTGCAGCTGCTAAATTTTGATATTAGACCTCTAATCCGAACATCCAACTCAAGGAACCATTTAATTACTAGAATTTTAAGTTAGCCACTAATCATCTTAACCTCTATGGTGAAATTATCTTGAGGGCAGGTCCATCTTGGTTAGGATATAGGTTTCGAAGTCTGATTATTTGGCACCCTGCACCTAGATACCAAGCCTTGTATGAGATTCCTGAGGGTCAAACAGGCCATCTTTTTGAACACCTAGTTAGGCATCATGGCTGTAGGCCACCACATGAGATGCCATCTCCAGCCTACTCTCACTGCCTTACATGTCAACTACAATGTTTTCATGAGGGCATGAAAAAGGGTAAGTAGGGGGGTGTGTGGAGTATTGAAGAAGGTATGTTTTCATTGACTATTTTGCCATATTTTCTTTAGAACTCGTAATAACTTTGCATCATGAACTAGGTAGATAATGGGAAATCATGACAAAATCTATAAAGATTTATACGCAACATAAAAAAGATAATAATTTCCATTTATTATGCAGGAAAAGGGAAAAACTAAAGATTGCCACTCCAAGGAAAAAGACAGGGCCAAGCTAACCATTTTCCCTTTGGTAGGGAACCATATGCAAACAAGATGATCTAAATTGAAACATCTCAGCAAAGGAAAGGAAAAGGAGATATCGACTCGGCGCATGAAAATTACCAAATAACTGAGGATTAACAGTTTGGTGAATCCCTCAAGATCCTTTGATCCTGAGGGATCGTTGCTTAACTATTTTTGCATCCTTTGATCCTGAGGGATCACTGCTTAACTATTTTTGCATCCTTGATATCTCTGCTTCAGCTGTTATAAGTAGGGGCAACACTGCTAGCCCGAGAGATTATTAATCTTCATGTAACTTTTCTCTGTATTTCGAAACTTTGATCATCGACTCTCGTTGAGAAGTGATCTACTGTAACTATGCTTTAATGCTTTAATATAAAACTGGTTGTTGTTCCATCTGTGATTCTGGAATAATCTCAAGCGGTGTGTCCCTGGAGGCTAAGGGCCCAGCCCTGGTGGAACACTTGCTCTTGTATCATTATCTTTAGTTCGTGTGTGGTTTGTATTATCAGCCTTAAGTGGTAATCTAGTGTGTTTTGTTATCTTATATCACAACTCTGTTATATTTTATATATCATTCTCTGCAATAGGAAAATCATATTGTGCATTCTGATCTTACAATGCATTGTTGTTCTTTTACAATCATTAATGTAACATCGCTATTCTTTAAAGAATGCTATTGTTGCTCAATTTCAAAGTAGCCGAGCTGTAATTTTCTTAAGTTGGTGTTACTGTATTCGTCTATGGTTTATACTTCATACAATTGTTGTTCAATTAATGTTGTTGTTCCATTATGAATTGTGATCATTACCCTTTCTAATCGGGATCAATACTTGTGGTATCAGAATCAGATTACTGTTTTTCTTAATATTTTTGTGTGTTATGTGTATAGTCTATTTCAGCACCGTGTATCTACAATTGGTACTACGCGCTGCTCTATATTACATTGGTAATTTGTTTCCGTTCCATTTCTATTTGCTGTCTGATTTATCCTTTTAGTAAAGATTGATATTTTATTTCTGTAGGATAAGGTTCTTGTACTTGTTTCTGTAGATTAAGGTATTGCTATTCATCAGATTTAGTTACTGTTACATTTTCTAGTTGTTGTTCCATTTCATAGTTGCTGTTCCATTTCTTGTTATGTGCATTACTGATTGCTTTGGTGTGCAGAACAATATGAAGCTGTAGTGGGCATTTGCATTTGCTGTCTAGTCCCTAGATTGATGATTTGTTCCTTGATTACTTTTAGTTACATCAGTCCCCAAAGGCATGAGTTATTGTTACTGGACCTTTGATTGATAAATTGCTTAGTTTTCCAAATTCATGATTTAAGCTTCAAAGTATTTTGCTGCAAGTAGATTTCCTTTCAAGCATTCGTTTACTCTTGTATTTTCTTGAGCACTATACTACTAGGATTACTCTGAAAAATGACAACCTCAAACGGAGTACACTCTTTGAGATAACAAATCGTTCCTGGATTGACAAGTTAATGTGAGGTAATTAGAGGTGAAAAAGACCCCTTTTACGGCTCGACATATATCTCCCTCCAACACTACTTCTTTGTCTCTCTATGTCAACCCCCCCAAATCACATGCTCTCTCACCCCATATCTATCAATCTCTCTATCCCTCTCTCCATGTATCTGTTTCTCTCTTCTTCCCCCTCTTCCCCTTCCATCTATATCTATATCTCTCTTTGTCTCTCCATATTACCCCCAAACCATACACTCTCGTTTTCTAACATATTTATCTATCACTCCCTCCTCCTCTCCATCTCTCTCTCTCTCTCTTCCCCTTGTCTCCCTCTCCCTCTCTTCTATCTCTATTCCCTCCTACTACCCTCTCTCCCTCTTGCTCCATATTCCTTGTTACTCCCTCTATCTCTCCACCTTTATCTCTCTATGTATTTCGTCATACTCCCTCTCTTCCCCTCTCCATCTCCATATCTCTTTCTCTTCCTTCCTCTCTCACCCTTTCTCTCCCATCTCTCTCTCTCTCTCTCTCTCTCTGTCCTCACCCTCCAGCTTTGTTACTATATGGCTCTCTCTCTCCTTCTCTCCCCCATTCTCTCAATCTCTCCTTCTTTGTCTGATTATCTCACCCAAAAACATACACACTCTCCCTTGTCACTCTTTCTCTCTCTCCACTTCTCACTCTTTGTGGATTTCTTCTTCTTTCCCTCTCTCCCCCTCCAAATCCATCTCTACATCCCTCCCTCTCTCCTCCTCTTTCTCGTCCTTCTTCTCTCTCCTTTCTTTCCTCCCTTTCTCTCTCTTCCCCCATCACTCTCTCTATCTCTCTATCTCTCTCTCTCTCTTCCTCTATCTTTCCCCTCCAATCCTCTCTCTTCCCCCCATCACTCTCCTCCTCCCTCTCAATTCCTCTCTCTTTTACTTCCTATCTCTCCCTTTCTCTCCTTCCCCTCTCTCTCTCTCTCTCTCTCTCTCTCTCTCTCCAACTGTGTTAATATATCTTCACCTTTCTCCTTTTCTCTCCTTCTCTCCCCCATTGTCTCCATCTATCCTTCTTTGTCTCTTTATCTCACCCCTAAGCCTACACACTCTCTCTCCATCTCTCCATTGTCACTCCCTCTCTTCCCACCCTCTCTCCCCCTCCAAATTCATCTCTTTATCCCTCCCTCTCTCCTCCTCTCTCTCCCTTTCCCTCCTACCCCTGTGTCTCTTCCCGATCTCTCTCTCTCTCTCTCTCTCTCTCTCTCCAATCCTCTCACTATCTTCCTCTCTCTCTCTCCTTCTCCCTCCCTCTCTCATTCTCTCTCTCCCACCTCCATCTTTATTTATCCCTCTCCCTCTCTTACCCTTCTTTACCTCTCCCACTCCCCCGACTCTCTCTCTCTCTTCATTTATCCTCTCCCATTTTATTCAGTTTATCTCCATCTCTCCCTTGTCACGCCCCCTATATTTCTGCCTGTCACTCAATGTCTTTGTTCTTCCCTCCCATATATATCTAGAGTTAATATATATATATATATATATATATATATATATATATATATATATATATATATATATATATATATATATATATATATATATATATATATATATATATATATATTAATCCAAAGTTATTAAATTTAATAATATTAGTATTATAATATAATAATATCAATATTAGATATAATAATATTATTAATATTAATCTTTTAATATTAATATTAGGGTTAATTAATATTTTTTTTGTGCCGAATTAATAATAATTTGGTCCATGCTAATGCCCCCAAAGGCTCGGTATATAATTAGATGTTGGTTTCCAATCATATTTGATATTTTTTTATATATTTATCATACCTCTTTATACCTATTTTATATTTATTTATTTATGATACCTCTTTTATAAATATGGTATTTGGCCCATAGGCTTCACCTAAATAAAACCTTTTTTTAATTTTTTGTAAATATATAGAGGTTTATTGAGTAAATATAAAAAGAAGTTTTATTTATTTACCATAATTCTAATTTACTTATATTTTTATTTATTTACCATACCTCTGGAGTAAGTATAACAACAAGTTTTATGTATTTACCATACCTCTAGTTTATTTATATTTAGCCGCATGACCAAAAGTGGCCAGAATCCAGGCAAAAAAAATTCAAAAAATCTGATAGAGGGAGTGTTTGTGTAATATCCCTATCGTAATAAGTCGGTGTAAAAGTAATTTTAAATCACAAATCAGTTATAAAAACTAATTCTTGATATTCCTAAAATCAAGAAAGGAAAGAAAGAGCTAGGATAATAAGTTTGGTTGTTAAGGCAAGGATAGTGGGAGCCATAATCTACATGATCGTAAATGGTTATAAATCCATTTCTGTTATCGCCATTCTTTTCGTGCTTATTTTTCGGAGCATGAGGCCTCCACAAGACCTCAAATTGCAGCAGAAAAGGCCAATCCCTTTTGGCATTAGGGGTCGGAATTCTAGGCACCAATTGCTTTCGTTATGATTATGTTGATGATGAGCATTGCAGTTGCACCCATGGCTGCTACTTCAACTGTCAATAATACGGAGGCGGCTTCTTCTACGGAGGAGGGTGTAGGTGTGGGAGATAAACTTCCACTGAAATTGCCTTTCAGTTTGGAAAAGGTGTAGATGTTTGTTTCCCATGTTATGAAAGGGGAAAACATTCCTTTTTGCGGGTAATGGTGACAGTGCTTCATCCGAACCGATCCTTTGAAAGAAAAGCGATGCATGCAGTGGTTGGCAGGGTTTTAGGTTCATCATTTTATGCATGTCTTCTTGCTGGAGTGAATTCATGCAATAGTTGGGGCTCTACGATGGTATTTGGGGTGGATACCAGGCATGTCGACATTTATTCTTGTCTCTGTCACAGCTCTTCACTTCCATTTAATTCTTGGTTTACCTGATGGAGTTACCATGAATTCGCCCATCCACTGGCATGCTACTATAGTGGTCAAGTTAGAGAGTACCTTCTAGGGAAATATCATTGGCATTTAGTTTTCTGCCGCACAACCTGAAGTGTAAAGGGCAGTGGGCGATAAATTCTGGTGAGGGTTCTCATAGCCGGGCGGAAGCCTTTCCACGAAGAGGTCAGGTTAAGGTTGCCATCATCACAGCTCTTGTGTGCTCCATATTTACTGTGGCTTCTGGCAAGACATATTCTATAAAAATCCCTCTCACATAGATCATCTTTTGATGCTTCACACTCAATTTCCTCCTGGAATGTTTGGAATGCATGATTTGGATTTCTTGCGGGTCAACTAAAGAGATAAGTATTTATGACCATCTTGGGAAATATAAGAGTTTGTGTTAGTATTTGAGATAAGTATATGTTATTTTTCTCATAGAAATAACTATTTTGGGTAAGGAGAATACATATTTAAACAATAGCTATTGCATTTTTTGAAAAAAGAATGCATATTAAAGAAATAGAAGTTAATATTGCATCTTTGGGAAAAAAAAGAATGCATATAAAAGAAATAGAAGTTAAGTTGGATTTTATTGGAAAGGGATATATGCTTTATTGCATTGGGATACTAGTTAATTTCGAAGTTTCTTGTGGAAAATTTATGCATTGCATGCATGATAGAAATTGCAATACGATGTGCTTCTTGGCACATCGATAATCACTCTAACTTTCTTGAAGAAAAATGTATGTTTTATATACACAAATATAATGTCTTGTTAGAAAAAGAGAGCATTCTTCATGCATGAAAATAATAACTTTATAAGAGATTTCCTGGAAAACAAAGATAGAGATTCTTGCCTCAAAAGACACACATGAATAGTGTTCATGCAAGAGCAAGAATCCATACTTGTTTCATGAAAAGACCATGTGCATTGAAGTAAAAGTAATTGTGTTTGGAAAGAAACACATGTTGCATGCAAATAAGGGTAGCTATTGTGATTTTGGAAATATGATTTTGTGTGTACATAGAGAAAATGGTCATGTTCACTTTCTTGAAAAATATAATCTCTTGAAAGATTATCTTCATAGATGGGTTGTGTTGACTTCTTGATTGTGATTCATAAAGGGTAAGTTCACCTAGTTTTTGTATCTTGATTTTTATGCATAAAGATGGATATATTTAATAAGTTCTCGAAATGGAAGCTTGAGAATATTTCATATAGGAAGATAGAGAAATGAGGTTATAATGACTTCTTTTAAGAAATAAGTATGTGATTTGTTACATGAAATGATGGTAGTATTCGAGTGAAGGGAATATGTGTTGCATATATTAAAGAAGGGCTATTATGGTAAGCTAATGTATGCACAAAGAATAGTCATTGTGATAATATAAGAGTTATGTTCTTTGTATGATAGAGAAACTATGTTGAGTTCTTGAAAAGTATGTGAAAAGAACATATGTGCTTAAGCATAGAAAAAACAATTTATTACATGTATGAAGATATAACGATTGTGTTATATATGTTAGTAGAACTAAATAGTTAGATCTCTTAAAGAGAATTATGCATTAGTGTGAATAAATATTGTGGAGGTAAAACAATATTTACTTGAGTATATGTACTATTTAAATAGTATTTCATGCTTGCTCATGCATATGAGTAGAGGTTAAAGAAACTCTTTTAGAGGTTGATTATTGATTCATTAATATGGTATCTAATCTTGTTGCCAAAGCTTGTTGATGACAACATTGACAGGAAATGATGGTAGTTGGTGCCAAAGAAAACTGATGTTAACATTGTTGCAGGAAAGTGATCAATGGTCCATGCAGATGAGTTCGAGTTGTAGGAATGTACATTGCTAGAACAATCATGCCCCAAGGAATGTTGTATGTGGTGGTATGTAAGTAAAAGATTACATGGAAACTATATTAGCTTTTAGCTAGTTATTTGACAACTTAATGATAATCCATTATAATGATTTTATAACAATGGTTAAGGGATGGAATCCCTTATAAGCCATTGAGTGAGGGGTGAAATCCCTCACGAGCGTTTAATAATAAGATCAAACATTTGTTGGTTTTCACCCTACGGGGTTTCCAGAGTATATTGGTGTTCAATGGTGTGATTTCCTTTTGTGTCAGTTTGATGATGTTGAATCCTTGATGATGATGGTTCTTTATTTGATGGGATACTCATAATGTCCTAGTAAGTGATTATTTAATACGGTTAAGGACAATCATAAAATGGATGAAAGGTTCATGAGATACCACAATGGTGGTTAATGGTTATGCAAATGGTTATGCAACTTATTGTCTTCTATTGCAATTTACCTGATGTACTAAATAACATTATATGTAATGGTTAATGAAGAATTGTGGAGTTGTGAATTTGATAATTACTTGTGAGTAATCTGTATAAAAAAATTCTGATTCCATGCTTTTACATGTGAGGTTATCGGGGTATGTTACAAGTGGTATCAGAGCTAAAGGTTGCAGTACTGGTGCCTTTGGGAATTGGTAAGCGGAAAAGAAATTGAGGTATGCCACCAGTGAGCATTAACTCAGGTATGAGTTTAACCATTCACATATTGATTTACGTAGTACACTACTTTCGGCATGATAAGTGTGATTCATGTTTAAACTACTTCAAGTAGTAAGTAATAAAGTTTGCTGCATAACTATGTTCATGACATTGGAATTCCTGATGAGGATAAAAGACAATGAAACTTTTGTCGCACTTAAGAAAAATATTGAACACTCATTACACTTAGAACAATATTGAACACTCATTGAGGAAAGTGACAATCGACCACCAACTTTTGATTTGCAAATATGGCAACAACAATGATGCATTTATTAAACAAGATTGAAGTTACAATTAACGAAACTTAATGAGCCATTGCATGAATATAAATTATGGGGAACATCCTTGAATAGGATGACAGATTTTTTTAAAAGGACATTAGAAGAACCCCTTTAGATATTGAAAATATGCTTTGAGTCAAGTAGCAAGACTTGATTGTCATAACTAATTTTGATTAAGTTTTGCCATGGTTTCATTAAGATGATTGGTAGTTGTGATTGGTTAGTGTTGTATGACTAACTAATAGCACGTATTTGCATGAATTGAATTTGATTTGAGCTTATCACAATTCACAAACAAGTGATTATGGTAGTTACTTCATGTATTGGTCTGTTGATGGCAATACATTGAGGGAAATTGGAAAATGTTTAGATTGTTACCTCAACTATCATAGGAATTTACACAGTAATGAATATTTGCATATAATTTTATGCATGGAAGTATTGTGCCGCAAACTAAAAAGATTATGGAAGTGAATACTTGTTAAATGATGCATATGTATAACTAATGTTGTTGATAGGATTAAGTAGTGGTAGCTTAATGGTAACAAGAAAAAAAACTCGTCACGTAAAATGTTGCAATGAGAATTTCAATCATAAATGAGAAAGAATAATGTTATATGATATGCATGATTGTGTTAATTGGAAATCAAAACGCATACAACATGTATGTCAGTTGTGTTTGCTAACAATCTAGAGTTGTGGACCCATGTTGAGGGTTGAGTGTAGATGCATGGTATACATGCATGTTTGTTTTGTTAACAATAATGACTATATGGTTCATTGTGTCAATTAGCTTGGGGATAGTGATAAAAGAGAAATTTAACATGCCAGACAGTTGCAGATAGTTGTGAAAGGCTAGAATGCCTTGGGTTGATGATAGTTACCTGCCTGGAGGGGTTGATGGTACTCGTCTGCCCGGATTCCTTCTCCCTAGAGATAAATTATCTCAATAAGGGAAAAGAGTTTATGTGGTCATTAGAATTCTTGAGCTTGTTAGCCAGTTGAATTCCATGTTAGACATGGTAAGGTCTCTATCAAAGAAACTGTCTGGATGTGAAAATGACTCAATCTGGTTGTGGAAACTAGTTCCTTTCGGTTGGGAATTATTTAGCCTATTGTGGTTCTCATAGCTAAAGAAATTAACTAATCAGCTATATTTTATGCTAAAAATGAATTTTACATATAGTTATGTCATGCAAATTTAACAAGAAATGAGATTAGTGCTCAATAAGGAGTTATTGGAAATTTTAATTCCTTTATTGTATTATTAATTTTGTGAACGTCTTAGTGGTGGTTTAGGCAATATTCAGTTGATGCAGTGATTGACATTTAGAGAGCTAGGTGCTCTTTTGCTACTTTTAGAAGTACTCTATGGATGTCCTTAGAGAGAGTTAATTCAGTGTGCATGTGGAGTAGTGATGAGCTCTTTATGTACTTGTAAAAGCACTACGATTTAAAAATCATCTAACATTGCACAATTGATTGACAGTTAAAAGTATTTCATTTGACCCACAAAATTATGACTAATGCGATTGAATTTGTTTGTCGAACATTACAGGATTCCTTACCATGGAGGGTTGATGGGTTGTCCAACCAATATCAAAATGCTTACGAGAAAGTGCTCATGATTCTCAAGGGTAGATGGTAAGTAATGGTAAGTTGATATAGAGTTTGGTTTTTTGAATTTGAATAAGGGCCAAGTGGTGGCAATTAGAACTTGCATATTTTTGCAATTATGAATGCTTATGGCTATCAATTTTTCTTATGTTATAGCATTACTATTTTGTTTGTTGTCATTTCTTGGAATGGAATCTTTGATTTTAAAAGAGGAAGGATCACATTTTGTGTGGTTTAGATGGTTATACCATGAGTACAATCTAAAGTTCTGATGAGAGATGAACACCAAGGACAGTGTTCTTGTTAGGGGGGGAGTATGTAATATCTCTATCATAATAAGTCGGTGTAAAAGTAATTTTAAATCACGAATTAGTTATAAAAACTAATTCTTAATATTCCTAAAATCAAGAAAGGAAAGAAAGAGTTAGGATAATAAGTTTGGTTGTTAAGGCAAGGATAGTGGGAGCCATAATCTGCATGATCGTAAATGGTTATAAATCCATTTCTGTTATCGCCATTCTTTTCATGCTTATTTTTCGGAGCATGAGGCTTCCACAAGACCTCAAATTGCAGTAGAAAAGGCCAATCCCTTGGGATTAGGGGTCGGAATTCTAGGCGCAAATTGCTTCCATTATGATTATGTTGATGAGGAGCATTACAGTTGCACCCATGGCTGTTGCTTCAACTATCAATAATACGGAGGCGGCTTCTTCTACGGAGGAGGGCATGGGTGTGGGAGATAAACTTCCACCGAAATTTCCTTTCGATTTGAAAAAGGTGCAGATGTTTGTTTCCCATGTTATGAAAGGGGACAACATTCCTTTTTGCGGGTAATGGTGACAGTGCTTCATCCAAACCGATCGTTTGAGAGAAAAACAATGCATGCAACAGTTGGTAGGGTTTTAGGTTCATTATTTTATGCATCTCTTCTTGCTGGAGTGAATTCATGCAATAGTTGGGGCTCTATGATGGTATTTGGGGTGGATACCAGGCATGTCGAGAGTTATTCTTGTCTCTGTCACAACTCTTCACTTCCATTTAATTCTTGGTTTACCTGATGGAGTTACCATGAATTCGCTCATCCACTGGCACGCTACTATAGTGGTCAAGTTAGAGAGTACCTTCTAGGGAAATATCATTGGCATTTAGTTTTCTGCTGCACAACCTGAAGTGTAAAGGGCGGTGGGCGATAAATTCGGGCGAGGGTTCTCATAGCCGGGTGGAAGCCTTTCCGCGAAGAGGTCAGGTTAAGGCTGCCATCGCCGCAGCTCTTGTGCACTCCATATTTACTGTGGCTTCTGGCAAGACGTATTCTATAAAAATCCCTCTCACGTAGATCATCTTTTGATGCTTCACACTCAATTTCCTCCTGGAATGTTTGGAATGCATGATTTGGATTTCTCGCGGGTCAACTAAAGAGATAAGTATTTATGACCATCTTGGAAAATATAAGAGTTTATGTTAGTATTTTAGATAAGTATAAGTTATTTTTCTCATAGAAATAGCTATTTTGGATAAGGAGAATACATATCCAAACAATAGCTATTGCATTTTTGGAAAAAAGAATGCATACTAAAGAAATAGAAGTTAATATTGCATCTTTGGAAAAAAAGAATGCATATAAAAGAAATAGAAGTTAAGTGGGATTTTATTGGAAAGGGATATATGCTTTATTGCATTGAGATACTAGTTAATTTCGAAGTTTCTTGTGGAAAATTTATGCATTGCATGCATGATAGAAATTGCAATATGATGTGCTTCTTGGCACATCGATAATCACTCTAACTTTCTTGAAGAAAAACGTATGTTTTATATACACAAATATAATGTCTTTTTAGAAAAAGAGAGCATTCTTCATGCATGAAAATAATAAATTTATAAGAGATTTCCTGGAAAACAAAGATAGAGATTCTTGCCTTAAAAGACACACATGAATAGTGTTCATGCAAGAGCAAGAATCCATACTTGTTTCATGAAAATACCATGTGCATTGAAGTAAAAGTAATTGTGTTAGGAAAAAAGCACATGTTGCATGCAAATAAGGGTAGCTATTGTGATTTTGGAAATATGATTTTGTGTGTACATAGAGAAAGTGGTCATGTTAACTTTCTTGAAAAATATAATCTCTTGAAAGATTGTCTTGTTAGATGAGTTGTGTTGACTTCTTGATTTTGATGCATAAAGGGTAAGTTCACCTTGTTTTTGTATCTTGATTTTTATGCATAAAGATGGATATCTTTAATAAGTTCTCGAAAGGGAAGCTTGAGAATCTTTCATATAGGAAGATAGAGAAATGAGGTTATAATGACTTCCTTTAAGAAAGAAGTATGTGATTTGTTACATGAAATGATGGTAGTATTCTAGTGAAGGGAATATGTGTTGCATATATTAAAGAAGGGCTATTATGGTAAGCTAATGTATGCACAAAGAATAGTCATTGTGATAATATAAGAGTTATGTTCTTTGTATGATAGAGAAACTATGTTGAGTTCTTGAAAAATAACTATGTGAAAAGAACATATGTGCTTAAGCATAGAAACAACAGTTTACTACATGTATGAAGATATAACGATTGTGTTATATATGTTAGTAGAACTAAAGAGTTAGATCTCTTAAAGAGAATTATGCATTAGTGTGAATAAATATTGTGGAGGTAAAACAATATTTACTTGAGTATATGTCATGCTTGCTCATGCATATGAGTAGAGGTTAAAGAAACTCTTTTAGAGGTTGATTATTGATTCATTAATATGGTATCTAATCTTGTTGCCAAATCTTGTTGACGAAAACATTGACAGGAAACGATGGCAGATGGTGCCAAAGAAAAGTGATGTTAACATTGTGGTAGGAAAGTGATCAATGGTCCATGCAGATGAGTTCGAATTGCAGGAACGTACATTGCTAGAATAATCATGCCCCAAGGAATGTTGTATGTGGCAGTATGCAAGTAAAAGATTACATGGAAACTGTATTAGCTTTTAGCTATTTATGTGACAACT